>CM062804.1:13352831-13812831 GCA_031772625.1 Pinus tabuliformis
AAGAAAAGGATACACGTATTAAAACAAATAGACAAAGAGGGTTGAAGATTGCATTGATGTAGTATTAGATGAAATTGCTTCACAAACTTGGTCCTCCCAGGGAACCATGAACTCAGGTGGAGAAGAAAATTCATATATTGAGCCCTTAGGTAAAGAAGAAACATATTTAGAGAATGAAGGCAAGGAAACAAGCACAACTCCAAGGCCCAAAACACCTTGTAGGTATGTATAAAAGGAATATCCTGAGAGTCAGATTCTTGGAGATAAAAGAAATGGTGTCTAGACCAAGAGGAAACTTGTTGGCAGTTTATGTTGTGTAAATCTTGCTTTGTTGTCTCAGATTGAGCCTAAAAATATAAGTCAGGCAAGTGAAGACAAGTTCTGGGTGAGAAATATGAATGAGGAACTTGACCAAATTGAAAAGAATAAAACTTGGGATCTTGTTCCAAGACCTAAAGAGAAAAAATTCATTGGAACCAAATGGGTTTTAAAAAATAATCTAAATGAGCAGGGTCAAGTAATTAGAAACAAGGCTTGATTAGTCTGCAAAGGGTATGCCCAGATAGAAGGGGTAGAATTCAAGGAAACCTTTGCACCAGTAGCAAGATTGGAAGCTATCATAATGTTTCTTGCCTTTTCCAGTCACAAAAATATCAAGATATAAAAAATGGATGTAAAGTCTTCATCTCTCAATGGAGACCTGGAAGAAGAGGTTTATATTGAGTAGCTAAAAGGATTCATGCTCACCGAATATAAGGAGTTTGTGTGCAAAATTAGAAAGGCCCTATATGGACTCAAATAGGCTCCAAGAGGTTGGTATGCAAGACTGGATCGATACCTTCTTCAACATGTATTTAAGAAAGGTATTGTAGACAATAATTTATACATCAAGTTTGAAGGCGAGCATCTACTGATTGTAGTAGTATATGTGGATGACATAATCTTTGGTAGCTACATGGAGAAATTAGGACATCAATTCACAAACTATATGCTGACGAAGTCCAAAATGTCCATGATCAAAGAGTTTTATTTCTTCTTGGGATTTCAAATTTAGTAGTCTCATAATGGAGTTTTTATCTCCCAATCCAAGTAGCTATGAGAAACCATGAAGAAGTTTGGGCTAGAAGATTTCAAGCCAGTTAGCATACCTATGGTTAAAGGTTGCAAAGTGTGTAAAGAAGATGAAAAACTGCTGGTGAATTAGACTAAATACAGATCCATAATAGGAAGCTTGTTGTATCTCACAACTTTGTGACCAGACATCATGCAAGTGGTGGGCCTTGTGGCCATATTTCAAGCTTTCCCTCGTGAAAGTCATGTTATCTCTATCAAAAGGATTTTAAAATATCTTCGAGGAACAACATATTATGGACTGTGTTATGCTAAGAGAAGAGAATTTAAGTTGAAGGCCTACACTAATGCTGATTGGGGAGGAAATATTGATGACAGGAAAAGCACCTCAAGTGCCACATTCTTCTTGGGAAAATACTTAGTATCACGGGTCAAAAAAAAACAAGCCTCCATCTCTTTATCAATAGTTGAAGCAAAGTATATTGCAGATGCCACCTGTTGCTTGAAATTCCAATGGACGAAGCAGAACTTGAAGGACATTAAGGTATATTTTACTGATCCTATTCCAATCATGTGTGATAATACTAGTGCCATCAACATCTTTAAGAATCCAGTAATGCATTCAAAGACCAAGCATATCCCTATAATGTTCCATTTTTTAAGGGAGTAGGTTGCTGTCAATGTTGTTAGACTGGAATATGTGGCCACTAAAGACAAAATTGATGATATATGTTGGTTTAAGGGGGATTGACCTAGGTTAAGAGTGTACTGTGCACCAAAAAAACCCTCAACCACTAGCCATTTCGGTAATGACCTACAAGGAGATCACAATCTCACTCGAAGTGGTTATGGGAGGTTGTAGAACCAAGATTCTGTAGCCAGAGGGATATATGCACTGTGGTGCCTGTATTATCACTTATCTCTTATATCTATCTATAACTTCACATACATGAATAAATTTGTGTTGATGACTAACTTCATAGATTGGTACTTAACGAATAAGCATAACAGAGAACACTGTAACATGTATTCTTTCGCATAACTCAGTAAAAATCATGCATGATGATATATATAACAACAGATAATAAACACATAAAGATACTCAATACTTCACCAAAAATTCTTCTTTATTAAAAATATATTCAATACATACACTTCTCTGACCGACGCACCCAATTGCACGTGGTCTGTGCACTCAGCTACAGACTCTTCAAGGCCTCCGCGCACTCAGCAGCAGAGCCTTCCCCAAAACACTAGCTCATAATGGAAATTATGATCAATCTATGAATTCTATCTTTTCTTCTTAACTATCAACAAATTATTACACTTACTTATATAGGTTTTCTTACTATAAGACCATGGTCCACATACCATGGATTTGAAAAAACAATGGACTAATACCCAATACTCGTTACAAAATAAGGGACCTTGACCCACCCCAAAGCCCCTAAACATTGCACGATGAATAGAAGTTCACTAGGTCCATGCACTCCACTCCTAAAAATGCAAAATATTTGGCCAAAAGTAGGACCAAGTTGGGTTGTGCCAAACATGCCCCCAACACTCACCCGTGACTTGTCCCGAGTCACTCAGCTGCGGTTCCCTTGATTTCCACTGCAATTCCATTGTAGACTGCATTATACTGTTGGAATACCTCTCCCATTTTTTTCTCCTCTCGACGCACCTCTTCCAGCAATGCCTCTGTGGTTGGGCTAGTAGCCTTCAAAAAATATTCAAATGATGACCACTAAGCCAAGGGAGGATGAACCACGCATCAGTATTGTAACAAGAAGTGGAGTTGTGACTAGAGATGATAAAGACGATGGGAAAAAGGAAGATGAAGCTACATGGATAAGGAAAACTACTGAAAATGCCCCTACATTTGACATTCAAAAGGAAAATTAGGTGTTCATGGAGGCATCGTGGAGTTTCATGAATGATGGGGCCTTGACCTCTATGGTGCAGCCAACCTAGAGGAATAACTTCAACATAGTACCAGTTTCAACACAAGATGTGGATCCAGATACTTTGAAGTCTATTCTGCAGACTTGCATGTGGTTTAAGGGGGCTTGACCTAGATTCAAAGTGTACTACGCACCATAAAAACCCTCAACCATTGGCCATTTCAACAACGACCTGCAAGTAGATCACAGTCTCACCTGTAGTTGTTATGGGAGGTTAAAAAACCAGGTTTTTGCAGCCAGAGGAATATCCCCGTTGTGGCACTCGTTCTTTCACTTATGTCTTATATATATGTAAAGCTTCGCATACATGAATAACTTCGTGTTGATGATTAAATTCACAGATTGGTACTTAACGCATAAACATAACAGAGAACATTATAACATGTATTCTTTTGCATCATTCAGTAAAAAGCATGCATGACAATATATATAACAACAGATAATAAACAGAGAAAGATACTTAATAATTCACCAAAAATTCTTGTTTATTAATAAAGATCTTCAATACATATACTTCTCTGACTGACACACCCAGTTGTAGGTGGTTTGCACACTCACCTGTAGACTCTTTAAGGCCTCTGCGTACTCATTTGCAGAGCCTTCCCCAAAACATAGACTCAAGATGGAAATTATAATCAATCTATGAATCTTCTTTTTTCTTTTTAGCTATCCAAAATGTATTACACTTCCTTATATAGGTTTTCTTACTACAAGACCATGGTCTACATACCATGGATTCGACAAAACAATGGACTAATACCTGATACCTATTACAAAATAAGGGACTTTGACCCACCCCAAAGCCCCCATAGCCCTTAAACATAGACTCAAGACGGAAATTATGATCAATATATGAATTCTATCTTTTCTTTTTAGCTATCGACAAAGTATTACACTTCCTTATATAGGTTTTCTTATTACAAGACCATCGTCCACATACCATGGATCCGAGAAAACAATGGACTAATACTCGATACTCGTTAAAAAATAAGGGACCTTGACCCACCCCAAAGCCCGTAAACATTGCGCAATGAATATAACTTCACCAGCTCCATGTGCTCCACTCCTCAAAATGTGGAATCTTTGACCAAGACTAGGACCAAGTTGGGTTGCACCCAATAGGCCCCAAACACTCACCTGTGACTTGTTCTGAGTCACTCGGTTGTAGTAACATTGATTTCCACTGCAATGCCATTGTATACTGCATTATACTGTTGGAGTATGTTTGCCATTTGTTTCTCCTCTTAGTGCAGCACTTCCAACACTACCTCTGTGGTTGGGTTAGTATCCTTCAACAAATATTCAAATGATGACTACTGAACCAAGGGAGGATGAACCACACATCAGTATTGTAACAAGAAGTGGAGCTGGGACTAGAGATGATAAAGATGATGGGAAAAAGGAAGATGAAGCTACATGGATAAGGAAAACTACTGAAAAGGCCCCTACATTTGACATTCAATAGGAAAAGTAGGTGTTCATGGAGGCGTCGTGGAGTTTCATGGATGATGGAAAGTCGACCTCTACGACGCAACCAACTTAGAGGAATAATTTTGACATAGTACTAGTTGCAACACAAGATATGGATCCAGATATTTTGAAGTCTTTTCTGCAGACTTGTTGGGTTGTGTTATATTCTTTCCACGTAGTTAACATGGGGTTTGAGGGGCACCCGTAACCCCACTTTATGGGGTCCGGGGCAGCGCCCCAAAAATTTTTGGTTTTGGACCCTATGTTAGGTTGGGCGGACCCACCTATGGTTTTGTGCATGATTTTCACACATGTTTTTTGGACGCGATGGTTTTCGGTCCATGGTATTGGATGCTTCGGCATGTATAAATATGTATTATAACATTGAAAGGAACATAATGAAAAATCAAGCTGGTAGTCCCGGTTTTTGGATTCAGGGGAAAATCTCTATGTATATGTGTTTTATGTGTTCTACTCTCGCATTATTTATTTTCTGTGTTTTAGAATTCGTATGCAAGTAATTTCTGTACGGGGTTAAAACCTACATTTGGTATCAGAGTAGATTTGGCTTCAAGGGGATGCCTTTGTTGCTGAGGGTTTTCGCTTGGGCCTGTGGTAGACCTTGTTTAGTGGGAGATTTGCGAGATCGATTTTGGTGGTGAAAGAAGATGGCGAGTAGTGGAAAGATAGAGATCGAGAAATTTAATGGTTAGAGTTTTGAGTTGTGGAAACTCAAGATGGAGGATCTGTTGGTGGATAAATATTAGTGGATCGTGGTAGATCCGAGTACTAAACCAACGGGTGTGTCTGATGAAGAATGGAAGAATTTGGATCAGAAGGTAAAGAGCACAATACAATTGTGTGTCTCAGATTCAGTATTCCTGAATGTATCAGGGGAAGCTACAACGAAAGCTTTGTGGAAAAAGTTAGGGACTTTTTACCAATCTAAGTCTCTGGTGAATAAATTGTTCCTACGGAAAAAGCTGTATAACCTGAGGATGAAAGATGGAGACTCGGTGACAGAGCATCTGAACGCATTTAATACTGTGGTAAGTTAGTTAGCATTTGTTGATATTAAAATTTCATATGAAGATAAGTGCATCAGTTTGTTGTGTTCTCTACCAGATTCGTGGGATAGTCTGGTTATTGTAATAGGTAGCAATGCAACTGCCTTGTAGTTTGATAAAATAGTCTCAGCCTTGCTAACGGAGGAGATGAGACGGAAAAATATGGAGAGAAAAAATGGTCATGCCTTGTCTATATGAGGACGGTCCCAGAACAAAAAAAAAAATAAGTCATCAAGTGGGAGATATAAATCTAGAGGGGGATCTAAATCTCCAAGAAAACGTGTAAAGGTGGTGTGCTGGAAATGCGGAAAGGAAGGCCACTTCAAAAGGGACTGTAAATCTAAAGCTCCTGACAAAGGAAAGGGATTTTATGAGGCTCCTTCTGCAGAGCCGAAAACCACCTCAGATGAAGGTGGGGATGTGTACTTGGGTTCTTCAAGTACACATGTAGATCATGAGGCATGGTTGATTGACTCAGGTGCATCCTTTCACTTCACTCCCCATAGAGAGTGGTTCTGTGAGTATAAGAAATATGATGATGGTGATGTCTTCTTGGGGGATGACAGGAAGGCTAGAATCATTGGTCATGGAAAAGTAAAGTTGAAGCTGCAAGGTGGAAGGGTTAGAACACTTTTGGGTGTTCTGCATATTCCTGCATTAGCCAAAAATATGATTTTTGTTAGTATGCTGGATGATGCAGGTGTAAAAACAGTGTTCGAGAAGGATACCTACAAGATGGTTCGGGGAGCATTGGTATTGATGTGGGGAGTTTGGATTGGAACTCTGTACAAGCTGCAAGGTAGCACTATTGTTGATGGGTGCAACAGTTCCGTGGTTCCTGAAAGTGGAGCAGAAAATCTAGTGGTCTCTGGAGAAAAGACCATGCTGTGGCATCAAAGGCTTGGACATATTGGAGAGAAGGGCCTTCAAATACTTCATGGTAAAGGTATGGTAGAAGGTATGAGTAATAGCTCTCTGGATTTTGATTTCTATGAAAATTGTGTATACGGGAAGCAGAATCGGGTGAGTTTCCCCTCTGGTGGTAAGAGGTCTAAAAATATGTTAGAGCTTGTGCACAATGATGTGTTTGGACCTGTGAAGGCTCCATCACTGGGTAAGTCTGTGTACTATGTATCATTTATAGATGACTTCTCAAGAAATACATGGATATATTTCCTTAAGAAGAAATCCGAAGTCTTTGATAGGTTTAAAGAATTTAAGGATCTAGTGGAAAACTAGATAGAGAAGAAGATAAAGATGCTGAGGATAGATAATGGTGGAGAGTTTTGTAGTAAGGAATTTGAATAATTCTGCAAGAAGTGTGGTATAGCACAGCAGAAGACTACTCCATATACACCTCAGCAAAATGGAGTTGCAGAAATAATGAACAAGACGTTGATGGAAAGGGCAAGAAGCAAGCTTAGTGGTGCCGGCTTAGGACAGAAATTCTGGGCAGAGGTGGTGGATACTGCATGCTACTTGGTCAACAGGTCACCTTCATCAGCATTGGAGGATAAGACTCCACAAGAGGTATGGACTGGTAAGAAACCCTCTCTTTCACATCTGAGGGTATTTGGATGTGATGCATATGTACATGTTCCAAAGGAGAAATGAATCGAGTTGGAAAGTAAACCTAAGAAGTGCATCGTTATTGGGTATAAGGATGGTTTAAAGGGTTATAAGCTTTGGAACCCTGTAACAAGGAAGGTTGTGTACAACCGAGATGTGGTGTTCAGAGAGGTAAAAGATGTTATTAAACTTGAAATCCAACCAAAGGAACCTGAGAAGATAGAGTTTGAGCTTAAGGAGGAAGAATCAGACTCTACAGCAGAGGAGGAATCAGAAGATGAAGAGCCACAAACTTCGATTGTGAGAAGTTCAGTTCGAGAAAGAAGGCAGCCAGAAAGGTATAGTCCATTTGCTTTCTGTTCAAATTTTGCTTTGTCTGTTACCGATGATGATCCCAGAAATGTGAAGGAAGCAGTAGATTCAGAGGATGGAAAAATCTGGAAAGAGGCCATGGTTGATGAAATGGCATCTTTGCACAAAAATGAGGCTTGGGATCTAGTGGAGTTTCCAGCTGGAAGGAAACCCATTAGCAACAAATGGGTGTTCAAAAAGAAGACAAATGCAGAAGGAAAAGTGGAGAAATACAAAGCTCGGTTGGTAGCAAAAGGTTTTTCCCAGGTGTCGGGAATTGATTTTGGTGATATTTTTTCTCCTGTTGCCAAGGTAACTTCTATTAGATTACTTTATCTATTGCTGCTGGTTTTGATTTTGAGGTAGAACAGATGGATGTGAAGACAACATTTCTTCACGGGGATCTGGAAGAGGAGATCTACATGAAGCAACCTGAAGGCTTTGCGGTGTAGGATAAGAAAGAACTAGTATGTAAGTTAAAGAAGTCTCTATATGGGTTAAAACAGTCACCAAGGATGTGGTATCAGAAATTTGATATATTTATACGGGGATTGGCTTCACCAGAAGCAAAGTAGATCACTGTGTGTATTTTAAATTAATTAGTGACTGTGTTATTTATCTGATCTTGTATGTGGATGATATGTTGTTGGCTGGAAATGACAAAGAAGTTATCCAGGATTTGAAGACCCAATTGTCCTCCAAATTCAACATGAAAGATCTTGGTGCTGCAAACTATATTTTGGGCATGGAAATTAAAAGAGATCAGGTAAAGAGGAAGATCTGGTTAAACCAGAGGAAGTATGTCGAGACAATATTGCAGAGGTTTAATATGCAGGATAGTAAACCGGTGAAGGTTCCTATTCCTGTAGGTGTGAGGTTATCTGCTGAACAATGTTCCAAGACACAAGAAGTGGAAGAGGACATGTCTCGTGTTCCATATGCAAGTGTAGTTGGTAGCCTGATGTATGAAATGGTCTGTACTAGACCAGACATTGCACATGCAGTGGGAGTATTGAGCAGGTTTATGTCAAAACCAGGGAAGGAGCACTGGACAACAATGAAGCAGGTTTTCAGGTATTTGCGTGGCACTAGTGATTATGGTTTGTGCTACCAAGGAAGACCAGGATTGGATAGAGTGTTGGATATTCATGGCTTTGTTGATGCAGATTGCGTTGGAGATCTGGATCAGAGAATATGATCTATAAGTGGGTATGTGTTTAACCTATTTGGAGGTGCAGTTAGTTGGATGAGTAAGAAACAATCTGTAGTGGCACTGTCAACTACAAAGGCAGAATACATGGTAGCCACTCATGCAAGCAAGGAAGCAGTTTGGTTGCAGAGATTGTGTTCATGTATGGGGTTAGTACAGGAAGCTATAAGGATAGACTATGATAGCCAAAGAGCAATTTTCTTGGCAAAGAACCTCACATATCATTCAAAGACAAAGCACATTGATGTTCAATATCACTTTGTGAGGGATATGATAGAAGAAAAAAAGGTGTTGCTGGTAAAGGTGGACACTTTGAAGAATACTGTAGATGAATTGACAAATCTGTGAGGTCTGAGAAGTTCTCTTGGTGTTGAGAGACAATGGGCATTTCAGGGCTAGAAAAATGACTAAGCTCTCTTGTGGTCCCCTAAGGAAAGAAAACAACAAGTGGGATAATGTTGGGTTGTGTTATATTCTTTCCACATAGTTAATAGGGGGTTTGAGGGGCACCCATAACCCCACTTTATGGGGTACGGGGTAGCACCTCGGAAAAGTTTGGTTTTGGACCCTATGTTAGGTTGGGCGGACCCACCTATGGTTTTGTGCATGATTTTCGCACATGTTTTTTGGATGCGATGGTTTTCGGTCCATGGTATTGGATGCTTCGGCATGTATAAATATGTATTATAACATTGAAAGGAACATAATGAAAAATCAAGCTAGTAGTCCCGGTTTTGGGATCCAGGGGAAAATATCTGTGTATATGTGTTTTATGTGTTCTGCTCTCGCATTGTTTATTTTCTGTGTTTTAGAATTCGTATGCAAGTAATTTCTGTACAGGGTTAAGACCTACAAGACTTGCATGTGATTTGAGAGGGCTTGACCCAGGTTGAGAGTGTACTACGCACCAAAAAAACCCTCAACGACTGGCCCCTTTGGCAACGACCTGCAAGCAGATCACAGTCTCACCCGTAGTGGTTATGGGAGGTTACAAAACCATGTTTTTACAACAAGCGGGATATTGGCGCAATGGCGTCCGTGTGTTCACTTATGTATTATATATATGTACAACTTCACATACAAGAATAAACTCACGTTAATGATTAACTTCATAGATTGGTACTTAACACATAAACATAACAGAGAACATTATAACATTTATTCTTTCACATAATTCAGTAAAAAGCATGCATGACAATATATATAACAACAGATAATAGATAGAGAAAGAGACTTAATAATTCACCAAAAATTCTTCTTTATTAATAAATATCTTCAATACATATACTTCTATGACCGGCACACCCAGCTGGAGGTGATCTGCGCACTCAACTACAGACTCTTCAAGGCCTCCACACACTCAGCTGTGGAGCCTTCCCCAAAACATGGACTCAAGACGGAAATTATGATCAATCTATGAATTCTATCTTTTTTTCTTAGCTATCGAAAAAGTATTAAACTTTGTTATATAGTTTTTCTTACTACAAGACCATGGTCCACATACCATGGATCCGACAAAACAATGGACTAATACCTGATACCTGTTATAAAATAAGGGACTTTGACCCACCCCAAAGCCCCTAAACACTGTGCAATGAATAGAACTTCACCAGCTCCACGCACTCCGCTCCTCAAAATGTGGAATCTTTGACCAAGTTGGGTTGTGCCCAAGAGGCCCCCAACACTCACTCATGACTCGTCTTGAGCCAATCAACTGCGATTCCCTTGATTTCCACTACAATTCCATTGTAGACTGCATTATACTGTTGGACTATCTCTGCCATTTGTTTCTCCTCTCGTCGCACCTCTTCCAGAAATGCCTCTATGGTTGGGCCAACAACCTTCAACAAATATTCAAATGATTACCACAAATCCAAGGGAGGATGAACCACGCATCAATATTGTAACAAGAAGTGGAGTTGCGACTGGAGATGATAAAGATGATGGGGAAAAGGAAGATGAAGCTACATGGATAAGGAAAACTACTGAAAAGGCCCCTACATTTGACATTTAGAAGGAAAAGTAGGTGTTCATGGGGGTGAGGTGGAGTTTCATGGATGATGGGGCCTTGACCTCTACGATACAACCAACTCAGAGGAATAACGGTGACATAGTACCAGTTGCAACATAGGATGTGGATCCAGATATTTTGAAGTATTTTCTGCAGACTTGCATGTGGTCTAAGGGGGACTGACCCAGGTTCAGAGTGTACTATGCACCAACAAAACCCTCAACCACTAGCCCTTTCGACAACAACCTGCAAGTAGATCATAGTCTCACCCGTAGCAGTTATGGGAGGTTACAAAACTAGGTTTTTGCAACCAGAGGGATATCCGTGTTGTGGCGCCCCTGTGTTCACTTATGTCTAATATCTATCTACAACTTCACATACATGAATAACTTCGCGCTGATGATTAACTTCACAAATTGGTACTTAACGCATAAACATAACATAGAACATTATAACATGTATTCTTTTGCATAATTCAGTAAAAAGCATGCATGACAATATATATAACAACAGATAATAAACAGAGAAATATACTTAATAATTCACCAAAAATTCTTGTTTATTAATAAAGATCTTCAATACATATACTTCTCTGACTAACACACCAAGTTGTAGGTCGTCTGCACACTCACCTGCAGACTCTTTAAGGCCTTTGCGCACTCATTTGTAGAGCCTTCCCCAAAACATAGACTCAAGACGGAAATTATAATCAATCTATGAATTTTGTTTTTTCTTTTTAGCTATCGAAAATGTATTACACTTCCTTATATAGGTTTTCTTACTACAAGACCATGGTCCACATACCATGGATCTGACAAAAAAATGGACTAATACCTGATACCTATTACAAAATAAGGGACTTTGACCCACCCCAAAGCCCCTAAACACTACATGATGAATAGAAATTTGCTAGCTCTGCAAGCTCCACTCCTCAAAATGTGTAGTCTTTGACCAAAATGATGAGCCCCAAATTTTGGTAACATTTTGGGCTCATTTGGCCTACTCACCTTGCTCAACCCTTCATTTTTTATCACTTATGCATCATTTCTGAGTATATTCATGTTATTTGTAGGAAGGAGGGTAGTCATTATGCCTATGTGGCTAATACACGTTTATTTCAGGTTTTTTGACATTAAATGGAGCAAAAACCACGCAGATGGAGGCAAGGAGACAACTAAGGTGGCATTGCAGGTTTATAGGAAGGTTGTCCACAGCCTTGAATGACCTTCCTCGTGATCTCCACCCCAACTCCGAGCTCCAACAGCTATCACCACCGAGCTAGAAGGCAGCCAACGGATTCTACAAGAACAACAGTTTACTCTTAGTTGGACAGCCAAGCCCCACTAATGTAGGAGGCCAGCTTGGCCCTCATAATGTATAAATATTGAGGTTGTAGCCTTCAATGGGGACTTTTGAACCTTTATTGCAGATTTTGAATCACGAGCTATAGCTCTGTTTTGCTCTTTGTAAGCCATTTTTGGCATGGTGTTAGACTTATGATTATGATCTTTTAATAAAAGGCAGGCAGACTTGAGTTCAATCCTGAGTTCTTAGAGGAGCTATAGCTCTCAGGTTTGGGCCCAACCTGAGAGAAATAGGCCTCCTTTCTTTGTATTGTTACTTGTCTTTCCTTTCAGCATTTCGTTTCTTTGCTTTGACATGCATTTGGAAAACACAGTCTGCTGATTTGAATTTCTTGAAGTGATTAAGTAGGTTAGTCTTAGGGATAAAATTCTTTCAGCAGTTTAGATTCGAATAGGAGGATTAGAATTCATCAGGGTTCCAAGAAAAGGTTGATCGTACACTCACTTCCACCTCTGTTTAGAGATTGGGAGTGTAGACCGTGCCAACCACCAAAAAAAACGCAGTTTTACATGTTCATGCATGCTTTAAAGTCATATTTCCATTGGTAGGAGTGTCCATGCATTTAGATCTTGAGCAATAACTCCTTGTTTCAGCACCATGCACGATTTCTATCTTAACTTCCATCGCTGTTCTTTGGTTTTTAATACAACAGTTAGAATAGGTTGATGAATTCTCGGTTTTGTGCAAGACAGAGGTGATTTGTTCCATTTACACTGCGCAGCACCACTCTATCACGTCCTTATCCTTCTCAGCCGTACCTAAGCCATCTCCTTATCTCCCAGCTAGATCCTTTGCCCACCATCTCTTCTGTTATCCACGTTGTTTTATCTTTTCGGCCTCCCATTGCCTCTACCCTTCTATCGACCAACCAGCTTTGCACACCCCTTATCCATATCATCTCTCTGTCCATAGGCCATCACAAGCTCCTCTCTCATCCTACCTATCCACCCATACAGCTCATTCACTCCTCCATCACCCAAAACTCCGACTGCAGAACATCCTGTAGAAGTCAGCAGACTTCCTGTAGAAATCACGAGCTTCCTGTAGGATCCCCTGCAGACATCCTGTACAAGCTTGCAACACGGTTGCTAGGCACCTGAACGTTGTGAAATTCTGTGGAATGATGTTAGGGATCCCCTGGAACCTCTCAGAGTCCTCCTGACCTTTCCCAAGCCTTCCTCCCCTTGAACTACCCCTGCACAATCAAGACCCAGTAAGAAGCACAGTCATAACAACTCCAACCACTTGAGCAAAAATACAAAAACATGTTCTCTTCAGATGAAATTAGTTTAAACTCATGCATCTCATCTCACTAGAAGTAATGGCATCATTGTTAGAAGTTGCATTCTTACCATTGCATCATAAGGATTAAGCTAGTCAGATTAGGGTTTACTAGGGTTTCCATGCTTTGTTGGCTTTCAGTTCATTCTTGCAAAGTAGGTTAATTTCCTTTGAGATAGCTTTCGTTCATCACTTAAAAAGCTTCTTCTGAGAACATATAGAAGTTGGCTTGAGCCCTAGCGGACTTGTGCCAGCTGACCAAGTGACAGCTGCGACAAGAGCTAGTACTTGTGCATACAGCACCGTCGCTTCCAAGTTTGTTACGAACTACCGGGTTGATAAAATTAGAGAAGGAAGCTCCAGGAGTTGTAGGCCCAACCTGAGAGCAATAGGCCTCCTTTCTTTGTATTGTTACTTGTCTTTCCTTTCAGCATTTCGTTTCTTTGCTTTGACATGCATTTGGAAAACACAGTCTGCTGATTTGAATTTCTTGAAGTGATTAAGTAGGTTAGTCTTAGGGATACAATGCTTTCAGCAGTTTAGATTCGAATAGGAGGATTAGAATTCATCAAGGTTCCAAGAAAAGGTTGATCGTACACTCACTTCCACCTCTGTTTATAGATTGGGAGTGTAGACCGTGCCAACCACCAAAAAAAACGCAGTTTTACATGTTCATGCATGCTTTAAAGTCATATTTCCATTGGTAGGAGTGCCCATGCATTTAGATCTTGAGCAATAACTCCTTGTTTCAGCACCATGCACGATTTCTATCTTAACTTCCATCACTGTTCTTTGGTTTTTAATACAACAGTTAGAATAGGTTGATGAATTCTCGGTTTTGTGCAAGACAGAGGTGATTTGTTCCATTTACACTGCGCAGCACCACTCTATCACGTCCTTATCCTTCTCAGCCGTACCTAAGCCATCTCCTTATCTCCCAGCTAGATCCTTTTCCCACCATCTCTTCTGTTATCCACGTTGTTTTATCTTTTCGGCCTCCCATTGCCTTTACCCTTCTATCGACCAACCAGCTTTGCACACCCCTTATCCATATCATCTCTCTGTCCATAGGCCATCACAAGCTCCTCTCTCATCCTACCTATCCACCCATACAGCTCATTCACTCCTCCATCACCCAAAACTCCGACTGCAGAACATCCTGTAGAAGTTAGCAGACTTCCTATAGAAATCCCGAGCTTCCTGTAGGATCCCCTGCAGACATCCTGTAGAAGCTTGCAACACAGTTTCCAGGCACCTGAACGTTGTGAAATTCTGTGGAATGATGTTAGGGATCCCCTGGAACCTCTCAGAGTCCTCCTGACCTTTCCCAAGCCTTCCTCCCCTTGAACTACCCCTGCACAGTCAAGACCCAGTAAGAAGCACAGTCATAACAACTCCAACCACTTGAGCAAAAATACAAAAACATGTTCTCTTCAGATGAAATTAGTTTAAACTCATGCATCTCATCTCACTAGAAGTAATGGCATCATTGTTAGAAGTTGCATTCTCACCATTGCATCATAAGGATTAAGCTAGTCAGATTAGGGTTTACTAGGGTTTCCATGCTTTGTTGGCTTTCAGTTCATTCTTGCAAAGTAGGTTAATTTCCTTTGAGATAGCTTTCGTTCATCACTTAAAAAGCTTCTTCTGAGAACATATAGAAGTTGGCTTGAGCCCTAGCGGACTTGTGCCAGCTGACCAAGTGACAGCTGCGACAAGAGCTAGTACTTGTGCATACAACACCGTCGCTTCCAAGTTTGTTACGAACTACCGGGTTGATAAAATTAGAGAAGGAAGCTCCAGGAGTTGTAGCATTATTGCTACAATACTGGACAAATCACCTCTGTCTTGCACAAAACCGAGAATTCATCAACCTATTCTAACTGTTGTATTAAAAACCAAAGAACAACAATGGAAGTTAAGATAGAAATCGTGCATGGTGCTGAAACAAGGAGTTATTGCTCAAGATCTAAATGCATGGGCACTCCTACCAATGGAAATATGACTTTAAAGCATGCATGAACATGTAAAACTGCGTTTTTTTTGGTGGTTGGCACGGTCTACACTCCCAATCTCTAAACAGAGGTGGAAGTGAGTGTACGATCAACCTTTTCTTGGAACCCTGATGAATTCTAATCCTCCTATTCGAATCTAAACTGCTGAAAGCATTTTATCCCTAAGACTAACCTACTTAATCACTTCAAGAAATTCAAATCAGCAGACTGTGTTTTCCAAATGCATGTCAAAGCAAAGTAATGAAATGCTGAAAGAAAAGACAAGTAACAATACAAAGAAAGGAGGCCTATTGCTCTCAGGTTGGGCCCAAACCTGAGAGCTATAGCTCCTCTAAGAACTCAGGATTGAACTCAAGTCTGCCTGCCTTTTATTAAAAGATCATAATCATAAGTCTAACACCATGCCAAAAATGGATTACAAAGAGCAAAACAGAGCTATAGCTCATGATTCAAAATCTGCAATAAAGGTTCAAAAGTCCCCATCGAAGGCTACAGCCTCAATATTTATACATTATGAGGGCCAAGCTGGCCTCCTACATTAGTGGGGCTTGGCTGTCCAACTAAGAGTAAACTGTTGTTCCTGTAGAATCCGTTGGTTGCCTTCTAGCTCAGTGGTGATAGCTGTTGGAGCTCGGAGTTGGGGTGGAGATCACGAGGAAGGTCATTCAAGGCTGTGGACAACCTTCCTATAAACCCGCAATGCCACCTTGGCTGTCTCCTTGCCTCCATCTGCGTGGTTTTTGCTCCATTTAATGTCAAAAAACCTGAAATAAACGTGTATTAGCCACATAGGCATAATGACTACCCTCCTTCCTACAAATAACATGAATATACTCAGAAATGATGCATAAGTGCTAAAAAATGAAGGGTTGAGCAAGGTGAGTAGGCCAAATGAGCCCAAAATGTTACCAAAATTTGGGGCTAATCACAAAACTTGGACAAATTTGGGTTGCACCCAACAGGCCCCCAACACTCAGTTGCGGTTCCCTTGATTTCCATTGCAGTTTCATTATAGACTGTATTATACTGCTGGGCTGTCTCTGCCATTTGTTGCTCCTCTCGGTGCACCTCTTCCAACAATGCCTCTGTGGTTGGGCAAACAACATTCTACAGTATTTATGTCTCCCTTTTCTTCAACTCTTTGAGCCTTTTTTCCACTTCTTGAGAAAGTTGGAGGGTGTCATCCTGCCACGGCTAAGTCCTCTCTTGCAAAATTTGCTCCTTCCTCTGAAGATAATCTATCAGATTATGGAGGTTCTTTCCTTCAGTAATACTGGCAAGCCTTTGCAAGACTGGTAGGGCCTTCACAACTGCCAAGATCTCATCATGCTACTTTTGTTTCACCTATACTTCCTCCTCGATCTTCTGGATGTTTTGATCCTCCTACAGCGATGTCCAAATCTGCATCGTGTCATCCAATAATTTTCCACAGTTCGCCACTGTGTGAGAGTTTCCTTTTAATGTTTCTAGTAAGTCTTTCTTCCTCTTCTCCCACACTTCTAGTGGCATGGCTAGTTGCAGTCTTATTTGCAGCTTTGATATCTGCACTTCATACTCGAATTTTATCTTTTCCAGTGTATTCTTCAATTACTTCATAATGAGGGTGAGCTTCGCAACCTTCTCAGCTGGTGGTTCCTCCTCACTGACCTCCATGCATCTTGTCTTTCCTTAGCCACCTTCTCCAACTCCTTGTTCATTGCAACTTTCTCCTTTTCAGCCTGCGTCATCAACATCGAGGTTCATGTTCCTGCTCCTACAACTCAGTTGTTATACTTTGATGGAATTTGTGCAACGCTTGAATGGGTAGCGCGAAAATATTCATGTTCACAGTCTTCCATGATTTGGCTCATTCTTTGTCCTCCGGTGTGTCGAATTGTAGTTCCCTAGCTAGCACCTATTATTCGCTCTACTTGTAGTTGCTGAGTTATTTGTTCTCGCTGTTTTGCTATTTGCGGAAATGCCTTCAGCTCCGCGATGCCTTACTATACTTTAGCCAAGATCGCTCTATAGCGACGTCAATTCTATCCCATCTCTCTGCTATGATCTCCTGGACCGTCTCTCCAATCTCGTCGATTTTCCCATCAATGCAGATAAGCGGTACTAAACCTGACTCCACTTTCTAGGTACTAAACCTACTTGAAATATCTACTTGTTTCATATTGCAGGTATTTGAACTGATTGTTAAAGTCCCAATCTTCCATCTTCAACTATGGGATCTTCCCCAACACTTTGCCATCAAACGACACTTCCTTCAACAACAATGGAGTGAACGTGCCAAAATTTCCATCCTTTTGATCCTTAACTAGCTTGGCGCTTGATTTTCATGGTGGCATGTAAGTTGGGAGACCAGTGGGAATATTTTCATCCCTTGTCTCCATCTGGTGAAATTTAGCCTTCTCTTCACTATCATTAATCTATTGAGGCACCTTTTGTTGCATTAACATCTTTCCTTCCTATATAGGCTTCTTCCCCTTATCTTCTTTGTTCTTCGTGTGCACTTCCTTCTGCATTTTCTTCCTCGGGGATGTTCTTAGTTTTGTCCCAAGACCTCAACTAGTCTATTCTCCTTCTTTTTATTTGGTTGTGGTTTTGTTGGTACCTTCTTTCTCAACGACCTCATGCACCTTGGGGACATGGGTACATTCTCTTCTTATGACTCCATAATACCCGTTGATCCTCTTTCTGCAAATATTCTAACAATTTCCTCAAAACTCCTCTCAGAAATATAGTAGCTTTTCCTTCTTCACACTTAGATACAACATCTCAAATTATCCAAATAGAAAAGAATAAAATGTGGCATGGGTTATGATTTTTATACAAAATTCGAATTCCTAGCCCCATGATTGGTTCAAGATTGTCTCATTTCATGCAGGGATGGGGCTAGAGACAACCAACTGTGCTTCATAAATTCTCTCCTCTTGCGTCCCTTAATGGAAATTTCCTTTTAACTGTATCTTTTTCGTTCCAACGGTCATATTTATGGCCAACTTCGATGAACCTTCCCTCATAGTGCAATCACCCTTTTTTTGTCACAGTTCCTGATGAGCACCAGTATTGCAGCAAAAATGTTGCAACTCCTGGGGCTACCAACTTTACTTTATCAACCCGGGGTTCGTACAAACTTGGAGGTGACAATGCTGTATACACAAGTAGATATGATGGGTCAACTCTTTGTCACTGCTGAGCTGGTGATAGACCACTATGGTTTCTCAAACCATCCTCCTATTGATTCAGAAGGAGTTTGATTACCAATGAAGAAAAGGGAATTTTTCACTAATTGGGAGGATTGAAATATTGTCTACTGCAGTAAGAAAACATTGAAATCAATGCTTTAAACACACCACTCATCTAACCAATTGCTAAGAGATCTTGCTCCAGAAGAATTCTAAGCTAACATGTGTGTAATCCTAATTGTCCTAGGCATGTAATCTGAAATAACCAAACATTCTACTATTATGCATATGAATGAACTCAATAACTCGTTTTCCCTTTTTGTCTTTTTTTGGGCTAGAGATGGTGATGGAAGGCCAGATGGCTTGGGAGGAAAGTAGGGGTCTTCTCCTTTCTTCCTGGATGCTTTTTCCGCAAATCGGCCACAAAACATGCCACTATAGGTCATCCTATAGGATGTCCTAATGCTTCCTACAGGATGTCCTAATGCTCCTATAGGATCCCCTGTATTCCTATAAGATCTAGCCGAGAGAAATAGGGGTGACTTTGAAGGTGGTATAGGGCTTAAGGAAGGTGAATGATGGATTAAACAAGGGAAGGGGGTCTAGGACTTCCTCAGAGTTCAAACCAAAGTTTGTAAGATGGCTAGATTTGCTCAACAAACCTGGAAAGTTGTTCTTATGGAATGATGAATTGGTTGAGGGACTTGGTGGCTTTTGGTGATCATGGATGGATGAGGTTAGGTTGGGGTTGTTGGCATGAGATCTTCCTGCACTATTGAAACTCTTACAATACATACATTACTGGCATTTATCCATGAATCATATCAAACAAGGAAGATTTCTAATCAACTTAAGAAAAAAAAAGTTTCATTATTTAGTTGCCTAATTCATGCATGTAAATACTTGCAGAATATTGTGAAACACCATGAGATCTAATACAAAGTTGAAGATATCATAAATGACAATTGAAACCTATTCTTGAAAATTGAAAAGATGCTGGCCTAAGTAGCAAACAACCATAAATTTCGAAAAAAATTAGAATTCTGTCTTTTTGGGGCTGAATAGGAGTTTTTCCTCAGACCATGGTCCCTAAAGGGAGGAGTGAGGCCAAATCCACCTATTATCAACATTTTTGGTATTCATTTATCTCTCTAAATCTACTACTAAAGAAATGCACAAATGGAAGCAAACTAAGAAAATTCACCACTACTTGCAATGAAATAATGCTAAAACCAATTCAATGCTTAATTTATGAAATAACCTACAAATACAAGTACAAGAAGAGGAGCCTTTCTTGCAAGGGTTGGGACCTAACCCAAGAGATTCAACCCTCTGAGTCAACTCAGTGCTGGATCAAGGAAATGCTCATTCTCATTATCCTATCAGAAAATTTACATAACAATGTTTTGCCACAAAATTTGAACTCAAAAATGCTTAGTGCTCTTACATAAAAAATATGAATCATAATGAGGCTCTAGGACTCCTTATTTATACAACTAAAGTCTCCAAAAACTTCCTTAAATTTAGGGAGTCTTGGCTCCCAAACTCAAGATGAACTGGCTCTTAACTGTCATTGGCTCGGCTGCTCATGATCTCCATTACTCGACTTCTTGCAACTCCGACCTAGTGTGATTTGATTAAGGAATATTCGAATGAGTGAGGATTTAATGAGGAGGATATATCTCATTTAATCTCTCCTGCTTGTCTCATTAGATTTTCTGCCCTTAATTAGCCAAAATTGCCATGATTTTCTCTCAAAACTCTACAATCAATGCACATTAGACCACTAGACATACATCTTACTTTTACTCATCTCATTAAGCAAAATATAATTAAAACACGTAAGGAATTATGAGAAGAGTTGATTTTTAATAAGCTTGGAGGTGTATTAAGGTCCTTATAATGATGAGGCTCATCATCACACCCTATTGAAAGTGGTTCTCATCCTCTGAGAAACTTAATCTATATCCATGTCATTCATTACTTTGGTGGCCTCCCTGACATCCCATGCTTATGCTATAGTTTCTTCTTCTTGCGAATAAAATCCTGCCTTGCTCTCTATCTCTTCCCACTTCTTTCCGTCTTCTTCTTCTTTCCTTCCTTCCAAAATTCCTAAAAGTAGTGGTGGATTGAGTCTCAAGCCAATCCAATTGACTTTGAGTCTTTATAGAGCTTGCTTGTACATGGGTGTTGTGTTTAGTGCCTCTCTCATTCTCTGAGGAGAATGGTATTCTCTGATTTTCAAGCTATAGGGCAAGGTGTTCCATCTCCTTTGGCAAGATTGCATGATGTCATACCCTAGCAACCTGAACATGTCTTCAAAGTGTGTGACTGCTTGCTCTTGTGCAGTAAGGTACCTATGTGCAAGCTTAGGATCATTTGCAATTAGGTTGTGGGTGCCATTGGATTTGATTGTTCAACTTTGATCATAAGCAGTTTTGTCTCTTCTCTTGCCATTACCTTTTCATCTTTATAGATCTCACCTCCCCATGATTCATCCATGATGCTAAGGCCATCAATTGCAAGTCTCCTAGCTTTGAATTTGGGTCCCACACATTCAAATATGTCAAGGCCAAGTTGTGTAGGTAAAACTTAGACATATTTTCTCTATCTTATAAGGTGCCTATCTGTGCTAAAGTCTTAATTTGGAATTATAGCCATTGTTCCTTGAGATACAAGGCATAAGACTTGGCTGGCATCCTGCACTGGATTTCCTCTAAGGATAAACTGGCCATAGCTTCCAACTGGCTTTCCCTTTCTTGTAACTATCCCCTTAGCCATGCATTCTCTACTTCTAACTGAGCTTTCATCATTGCCTCTCTATCCCTTATGCTACTCAGTTCTCTGCCCATATCCTTCAATTTTTCCTCCATGTGGCCTACATCCTCCACTCCTTTTGATTTGGCAATTTGCATCCACCTATGTGTTCTTGCCCTTTCTTTCTCAAGTTCAAAGAATAAGGGGATGGAAAACTTTTGTGGGATAACCCTACCCCCTTCAATGAACTTGTAGTAAGAGTTGAGGTTGGGTTGTGGACTAGGCTCTCTGAGTTCTGGGTCTTCCTTCTTTGTTTCTTGCTGAGTGATACCTTCTTGGTCCATTTTTTGAGTTTCTTGTAGGTTTAATAGAGTTTCCTGTAGGATGGCCTCTACTTCCTGTAGGTATTTCTGTGTCTCCTATAGGAGACCTTTTCCCTTTGATGAGGAAGACCTTGTGATAGGCCTCCTAACATATGTGATGGGAGATTTGGGAGAGGCTTGTCCTGATGATCCTTCTCCTTGATTTTTCTCAAGAGGAGATATATTTTCTTGCTGCTTTGGTGAGTCTTCAATAACAATAGGACTTTTGGTGGGTGTTTTAGGTCTTCCTTACCTAATCCTTGTGCTCTTTCTTGTCCTAAAGTACAATGGGGTTTGTCTTTGTCCTCTTCCTTTTGAGTTGATAGGTGTACTTAGGGTGGTAAGAACAACTGATGCCTTCTTCTCTGTAGGTTCTGGAGATACCCTTGGTGATTCTTCCCCTTATTTTCCTTGAACTGTAGACCTATGTTATTCCTTTTGTTCTATCTCCTCTTTTCCATTCTCCTCCTCATCCTTGTCTCTCTCTTTCTCTTCTTCCTCTAGTTCCTAACTCTTCTCATCTGTCTCTTCTTTTGTTTCTTCTTCTGTCTCTTCTTCATTTTCCTCTTCCTTTTATTCATCTTTTTCCTCTTCATTTTCTCCCTTTGTTTCTTCATCCCTCTCACTAGCAGTGGGCCTTTTTTCATATTCAAGAGCTTGAATTTCTCCCTCTACTTGCATGTTTCTAAAAGTTTTCCATGTAATAGGGAGTCTTAGGTTTTGTAGAGCATCTTCTAGGATAAGTTTGATCAACCCATGATGAGCTAGTTTCTGATGTTTTCCCTCCTGCACTTTGATGCTCATATCGATCAATGATTGAAGAAGAAAGTAGGGTATACTTAAGCTGTTTTGAGGAGGTGTGTCTGCTCCAAATCTCAGTTGTTGGAGGAGTCTGAAATGGTATCCATACACTACACTATATCTCCCTTCACATGATATATATTTAATGAGGTGGTAACTAACTTCATTCCAAGGGTATGGAAGGCTCTCTCTTCTGACCCCATTTTTGTCCTCCAGTGCCTCCTCCCCTTCTGAAAAGAATTTATTCTTTGCAAGGGTCATGTTACCCTTATCTTCTTTTCTCCAAGGTAACCCTAAAGGGAGTGTGGTGATTATGCTTATAACTTCAGGGGTGATTTCTACTGATAGGCATTTCACCACAGCAGTGGCATGGGTCCTAGTGAGGGGTATGAGTGAGAGAGCAAAGTCTCTGGCCACCTCATCATCGTATCCTCTCATTATTTCAAAGAAACCCATCCAATTGTGCCTTGTGAAAATTTCTACTAGAAGAGGGTGTTGATGAATTCTTACTATGTTTGTGGGTTCCCTCTTGTTAAAACCCCTTGTCATCTTTCCCTGGTAATTGTGGAGGCTTGTATGGATATAATTCAAAAATTCTAGTGGGTGAGAGATTTAAATGATAACTCTGCAATATAATTCTCCTAGACTACAACTTCCTTAACCAAATGGAGGATTTTTCTTCTTTTTTTAACGAAAAAATATGGAAATGTGTAGCTCCTACCTCACTAGTTACTGTCTGATGAGGACAACCTTTGATCTCTGCTCCCTTAATGCCCAATGATAATCCTCTAAATGACTACTCTGTATCCTATAGGTCTTACTGTAGGTTTTCTTGTAGGATCTTGTAGGTTCCGCTGCACTGCAAAATTCTCAATGTCTCCTATAGGTGCTACTTCAAGAAGGCCGAGGAAATCCTCTTTTCGATGAATTCTCGAGATTGCTAATGCTCTTTTAGTGTGGGAATCAATGTTTTATTTCCTTATATGGATGATTGTGTGGGATGGTGTGCTGGTTGTCTAAGTATGAGCACCTCCTTTTGGACCATTGGTCCCACTATCAGTCCATCATTTCACTCACCTCGTAATCATCTCCCACTTCGTTCCTCCATAACTTAACCATTTTTGGCATTATCTCCTTTTTCTTCTGATTTGACTGCTGCCACGTGTGGAGTGGTCTAACTGTTTTCTCCTCGTCAACTGGCCAAAGGTGACTAAGTTAGTTGGCCACCTTTGCTTATAAAAACAACTGTTACATAATCCTACATTTTTTATGATATCGTGCTAACAAGTCAACATGAATAAGATGACATACCTATGGGTAAGATTCCTTGATGATGATGCTCATTGGAGAATAATGTCCCTGTGTTGTGTATTTGCTGCATATCTTTTTATTGGCCTCTTTTGATGCTTTCTTTCTTGGATGTGCAGGTACTGGAGAGTGATGTTGATGATCTTGCTAATGCTAAGATCTAGAGGAGCTTCCTTAACCTTGGAATCTTTATGCTGAAGATGACTGCAATATTGTGAAATTTCCTGTGTGGGATAGGCTGCTACAGGATTTCCTACAGGAAACCTACAGGATGTCTTGTAGCTGCCTCTACCCTAAACTTTCATACCTTTTTTTCCAGTTATGGAACTATTGTAGGGAAAACCCAACACTCCCCATTATTGACTTATTGACTCAAATAATGGGGACCCTTTTTATAATTTTTTGGTTAAGCATCTTTTATCATTTTCATTTAAGTTAATTGTCTTACAATTTTTTCCATTTTTTCATTTTTCGTCGGATTTCCATTGAATTCGACTTTTCACAAGCTTTCCATCAATACTTGTTTCGACTCATTTGGTCAACCGATTTGTAGATGACACTCCTTTGAAGTTTGATTATTTTCTCGCCTTGACTAAAAATATAAATAAATGTATAAAATTCTGATTTTTCATAGCTAATTAAGTTCAATAGTCATTCATTGTAAATATTAACTCTTATTTAGTTTTTACTAATATTCTTTCATTTTTCACTAACTGTCCTACAAAATGACCCAGCTAAGTTGTACAATGGATGAAAACGCATTTCGGGATCTTGGTAATTTACTCCAATTTATTATTATAAAACAAATTGCCAAGCTCAGAACCCCAAAATTGCAAAAAGGTTGAAGTCCAATTTGTAGGACCATTAATTCATGTGGGCCCCACTTTACCTCCCTTCTCCCCCTCCTAAATAAATTCCAATAAAAAATTTTGATTGTGAAATAGCAATATCACGATTTTGCATATCGCAATATCACCAAGCACCTCGATTAATCGATTTGTGATTTTGTGATTGGGTTTTATGCAATATGCGATGGTTAAAAACTTTTTGATATAAGTTTTGGTTCACTCCTTATGCTTCTTGTACCTCCACCTCACTCACCCTCACATCACCCCACCTCACACTCCACTCACCTCCATCACCTTATCCCTCCATAAACTCACGTGAGCCTCCTTATAACTCCATGCCTCACCTCTCCTCACCTCCATTATCACTTATATATAATGGTTGATTTCAATGGTTTGTTTAAAATATTAAAATATAATACTATATATTATAATATAATATAATTATATAATTATAATTCATATTATAATTTTAACATAATTCAGATTATAATATAAGTATTATATAATAATATTTTAATTATTAAATTTTGTTTAATCTTGTTTAATTAAAATTGTAATAAATTAATAACATAATTACAATTAATTAGTATTAATTAATTAATATTAGCATTCTAAGTTAGGATTAGAATTTAATTAAAAATTTTGATTTTTAGCCTAGGCAACAGAAATTCCAAAATTCTGGCAATTTTAATATACCAACTTTAGAAGCTCATAAATGGAGTTTTACTTGGCCAAATGAGGCCCAAGACAGCTCATTGGAAAGATAAAATTGTGGAGAATATTTCTGAAGTGGTTTCATTTCCATATTTTATCATTTATTGGGTCTAAAATCTAGCATAATATCAGGCTCCGAATTTTAAACAAAATCAATTTTTCTGAGTTTTATTTTCTGCGTTCTTATTTGCTCACGACTTCTTCTGAGTGTAGAATCATTCATCAATAATCTCCTTGGCTAATTAAATCATCATAGACATCAATATAAATCTCATATTTCCTTTTTAATTATTTATTTAATTGAATTTGATTGGATTTCTTTTGATTTGTTTTGCAGGAAAACAATTGAAGAGATGAAGAGAAAATAATCTCAATCAATGAGAAGGCTCCCAACAATACAAGAATGAAATTTTCAGCCAATGAAACTTGATTAAAAAAAATTCTTCTTCAACAAAATTTCCTATTTTAAATTCCTTTGTAAAAATATTATAAATAACAGATTGTAGAATGTAATAAGGGTTTCTCTCCTCTGCAATTCTAGAATTCTAAAAGCACTTCTGTAATAAGGATTTAGAGTTGTAGATGGGAGGAGTGAAAATCTCAAATCTGGGGATTATTGAGGGATCTTCTTTTGCATTCTAAATTATGTATGATGGGCAGAGTTTGCACTTCTGTAACTCTTCTTGTAACAACAAAAGTTCAAGTATTGTAAAGGACTATTAGAAACCGGAGCTGGAGAAATGGATTCAATAAATTGGTATTTATAATACTATTATTTTAAATGATGGTTGTGTTTTATGATGACAGGAATGTGTCAATTTACTTTCATATTTGTGCACTTTTAGCGGTATGGGTAATTTGTCTCTATTTTATGTTATTATTTATTTCTGCCCTTATGGGTTGAATTATAATTTATGAGTAACTATTTATTTAGAAATCTGTCTTTTAATACTGGTTTAATAAATAGTGATATGTTGTGAACTTTTTCCGCATATTATTGTTTAATTATTCAAGTTACTGATTAAATGATCAAAATCATTCTGCGAACTTCTTCCTGAGTGTTGTTGGTTGATTATTTTAGTTAAGAGGTTCCTAAATAGGATGTGTTTGGTATTCATAATGTCAGTTAATTGAACTACTTCATTAGCTTGATATTCATTATAAGCCAGACATATTTAAATCTCAATACTTTAAATATCTTACTCTCGATTGGGTTAGATCTATATTTGCCTAATTGAGATAGGATTATGATTTAGTTCCTTTTGCTTGCATTATAGAATAAGTTTGCATTTAGATTAATTTCTACATTCTTTTAAGTCCTCTTCCAAAAGAGGCAAACTTTAGTTGTGGCTTAGCTGAGCCCCAAATCATCTTAAGGATCACTTTCTTACCTGATCATCAAGAGGGTTGATCTGATGTCTCTTTTCTATTTGTGAATGAAAGTCATATTTTAAAGCCATTGCGGATTGAGAGAAGGTAATTGGACCTAGTTGAACCAGTCAGAACCACCATTCCAAACAGAAAAGGAGTTGCTTTAAGGTCCGGACCGGGTGGTCATCCCCCATGTTGTTGCAACGAATTTCGAGGCTTCAACATTTTGGCGCTAGAAGGAGGGCCTGAAACTTGTTGTCTATTGGAGTCTTTGTATTCTAACATCTTATTTTTATTATAATGGCTCCTCTTAAACTTCCAATTTGGAGTTGTATTTTTGGACGTGCATCTTCCAATACTCCACCAGAAGTGGTAAGACTCTTGTCTCAGGTAAAATTTAATGGTAAGAGAAATTATTTTGCTTTTAATCATGCCCTTCAATTTTGATCTAGGTGGATATTGGTGGCCACCCGCCAATTCCACTTGGACCCACACCATTGTTTTTTTTAGTTTTTTAGTTTCCTTAATTGTAGCACTGTTTACTATTTTTAGTAGTTTTTTAGGTCCTAAACTTTTGGAGCCGTTTTGAGGCCCTAAACGACGTTTTTTGGGAAATCTACCGCCAACGATTTGCTGCTTAAAATCATCTTTTCCATCATAGTCCCTAGAGAGATCTTTCTAATGGGTTATCATGCACGTCAAACGGAGATAATATGACCAAGTCGTGACCCCGGGAAGTTGGCTGTCCAACTCACCCCAACGGGGCCCATAAACTCTTGGTATTACATCTCCTCGGGTTAGGATTTTGGTTGTTTAGGGTTTTCTTTTATTGTTCAATAATAAAAATGCCCTTGAGCCTCATTGTAACGTAGTTCAGAGGCATGTAGCCGCCACATCTCTTCTAAGAGATAAGCTACCATTGCTCTAGCTGGTTTATTTCCATTTCTGTTTGTAAGCATATTTCAGTACTTTACATTAATGAAATGAAGTATTATTTCCGCTGCATCTCTATGTTTATGGTTATCTCTGTAATTTGTTGTGTTCCTGTTTAAATCTGGATCTAATTTATTCAAAAATTTCCAAGTTATGATTTTCAAGGAATTGATGAAGGCATTTTATGCAGAATATTTACTCTCACGTTCATGAAAAAAGCCAGAAACTGGTGTCAAACTTTCCATTTGCCTCAATTCATAGTTGGGATCAATTTGTTCCAATGTTCCTTTGTAAATTTGATGGCTATAACTATGAACAAGTATGTGACAATTTCGAAGATTTACAAAGATTCGAAAATGAATCTTTGATTGATTTTACCATTAGGTTTCGTTTAAATTGTTTGAAATTTAAAATTGAAGAAAAACCTACGGACGAGGAATTATTAGATTTCTATGAACATATTTGTTCTCTTCCTCCCATTCATAATCCATGTGAAAGTATTTCAAGATTTTCTCAAACTCCTAACATAATTGAGAATTCCAATATGAAGATGAAAACAAATGGTGATGAAGTGGTCTTTATTATGTACGATCAATTTCTTCATTTAGTGCACACTTCTTACAGTATTGATAGTGATCAAGATGCACCCTCACATGCCAGCGAATCTCAATCACAAAGGTTGGACAATTTTACTATTCAAGTGCAAGAAGATACTAACAATAATATTGAAGAAGATACCACTTTGAAATCTGAAAATCAGTATGCGTTAAATTAAGAAAATGAAAATATAAATCAGCAAGTACAAGAAGCAATCAAAGTTTCCAATAATAAGCAAGCCTGCTGTATAAATTTATGAATTCTTTTACGATGAACAAATGCGAATTTCAGGGCAACAAAGCAATAGTCTTCAAGAAAGCACAAGTATCAAGATAAATGATCTCAAATCTAAAATTTACAATGAGAAGAAAGCACAAGAATTCTTAAATAGAGACACTTTTAAATCCATTGTTTCTGATTCTCATTTTTTCATTTATCCTGATATTTTTTCTGATGACAATTTGTCCCCTCTTAATATTAATGATATTTCAAAAAACAGAGAGACTGATTTTAATAAATTTCCAATTAGCTCTTATCAAGATAGAGAATTAAGTATTGATCATTCTTCTGGCATAAATGAACTTATGCTTTATATTCCTTCTTGTTTTGGTACATTGGATAAGATTGAAGAGAATTCTAATGAATGTCGAGAGGTCATTTATGACAGTTACTTTGACATTGAGGATGTTGATTTGTCTACTTCACTATTGAATCCTCATGATCAAAGTCTAAACAAATGTGAAAATAAAGAACAATCTAATTCATAAATTGTTTCAAACATTCTTCATTTTCAAACAATTAATCATACTAATGATTTCAACATTCGACAAAACATTCCAATCTATGATTTATATGACGATCAAGATTTCATTCTTATTCATAGTCATGATTCTCTTTATAATTCATAAATTGGTATTAGCAATCATTCGAATTCTATTATTCTGGCCAATTCTTGTGAGAAGGAAATTGTTTTAAGTCAATCCTAATTGTGTTGTAACAATAATTGTAACACTAGTGTAAACTATGATTTGATTTTATTATTTTTCCTTCATTTAGTTTGTTTAATTTCATATTTGTTTTCTATTTTTAGAAAATTTGTGTTGGCATATTGAGTAGCTCAGTATTGAACACTCAATTGATGTTTTGTCTGAATGGGAAAATGAAGTTTCAGATTCTAATCGTGAACATCAAGAGTTATTTCTCTTCCAATTTCAACTGATGTTCATTTCTTATCAATTACTTCTACCTTCTCAAAGGCAGTGTAAACAAGAGAGTGAATTTTCACAATATGACCAGCAATTTGATTCAATTAATAATCTTCCACTGTATCTAACAGATTTTCATCCATTTTTCATAGACCCCTTTGAAAGATATTTGGAAAGTTTTTCTTCATGGAAGATTGTTAATAGTTTAACACTTGCACATAACACTAACAAATTTATGCAGGCCATTGTAGCTAAAATCTCAGTCTCACAATCTGGTCTGTCATCTTCTCATTTGAACATCTCCTAATTGATAGTGAAAATCTATCAAGGTTTCTATGATTTAATTGAAATTCAATTGGAAAGGGTACTTCAAGAAAATGTAATTATAAATAAACTGCTAACAGTGACTATACTTTTTAAATTCATATTTATTTCTTTAGTTTAATTTTGTTTGTATCTTTGTTACTAATAATTGATTTGTACATACTTGAAGGAATTAAAATGCTTACATGGTTACATTGGAAGTATGACTATACCTAGTCATGTTCCCTTCTTTAAATTAGAAATAGGAATATATTTATTTAAATTATATTTATTTTATGTTTGCACTTATTTCATTATTTTAGATGTTCAATAAAACAAATAATGAATTTGACTTCTTTTGGGCATCCCCTTTCATTTTTGGAAAGCGGCTTAAAAATTAGAAGCTCTTAGATCATACATATTTTTGAAAGCACTTGATTGTTTTGTTTTGAAAAAAATTCATCACGAAGATCACATGAAGAAATTCCAAGAATTTGCTACAGCTTGACAATCCTTGATTCATGAGTATGTCTGAAAAACATCTCATTTTTACCACTATTGTCTTCCGATGTAAATTGAAGGTGGATGTAATATGAAAGTTCATTACTTAGCATTTTAGATTAAATAAATAGATGACCTTGAACATATGGGAATTTTGAAAAATACATGGGAGAAATTGAAGATTCATGAGGTAAATTTACAGTAAATTTTCTTCCAGGTATGCATTTTAAAAGGTTCATCTTCATCTATTGTTTGATTTTCTTTTTCATAATTTATTGCCTATTTATGTTCTATTTATTTTTGCAGGTCTTCATTGCTTTGATTTTGGAGACTTGAAACAAACAGGCAACTATTTTAAATCTGCAGCATGCTCAGGGAAGTATTAGTTGTTTTGTCAGAATTTGAGGATTCATTAATTTTTCTTATATATTTCATTAAAATTCTATTTATACTTTTAAATAAATTATCTGGAAATTCATGTTGGATCATTATAATATCGCAACTCTCCTCATAAGAAAGTTGCGATAACATCTTCCTCTGATCGAATAATCCGATGGTTAATTAAATTATTGAATGGGGTTTTTTTATAGAAAGGAAAAATTAGGTTGGGCACTTCCATGTAAATTGGATACTTTAAAACATCTCAATCTCGACAGACTGCTGCGTAGAATTATCAAAGCATCCCAATGTTGGGACATTTGATATAAAGCATCAATTGAAGTATTGCGATATCCACCAAATTTTGGACCCGGTATCACATTCTAGTTCTGAAAGATATCACATTCGCTCATAAAATCGTAATTTTTATTGGGACATACATTTAAAAGTTATGATATCCCAGATCCAATAAGAGATTGAATCCATTTAATAACACTATCACGTCCATTCTACATCGCACATCGGCGTATCAACGATGTTACATCTCATTTTAAATCGTTCGATCACCAATCCCTTATCAAGCCCAAAGTTGGTCCCATAAAGATGCCACATCTCATATCACATTTCGCATATTGAAACTTTTCAATTGAGAATATCTCTAATATCTTGAACCACCAATCTCCGGTAGTTGACTTCACCAATATTGCGTTACAACCTCGGACCCGATGCAACATTTAAATCCAGTTATGATAGATATCCCGTCCGTGCATAAAATATAATTTTGAATGAGAAACATGTTTAAAGGTTTTGATGTCTCAGATCCAATATGAAATTAGATCCTTATAATTAAATGATCGGGTTTGTTCTTCATTGCATATCAACATATCAAAGAGGTTACATCTCATATTCAAAATCTTCTGATTGCCGATTTCTTATATAACTTCTCGCCAATCTTTCATATCATAATTTTTATATCACACATATAAGACAAACCCACCAATTTTCCACGTCATCCATCGCATCCCGCAATCGCTAAATAATATCGGTGTGTCCTTTTAACAAATCCTATTTTTGATTCTCTGATATTGCGATCACTCTATTGCATCGCATATATTCACATAGAAATTGTGATATCACATTTTTACATAGCATATGCCCATATCGCAAATTTGTTATCGCAACACTTGTATCACATCGTAAAATTCAATGAAGCCTTGCCTTAAGATTCACCGATGTGATAAACTCTGATATATGTCTCTCTTCCATTGTCGATTAACTATCATATATTACTCAATCACATATCGACAAAGGTGAAGCTCGCAGTTTGAAGTTATGCATGGAAAAAAAAATTGTGATATGGAAAATTCGATAAAACAATGTGTTGTATAAAATATTTTAAGGCACTCTTGGGAACCCACTATGGTAATGAAGCAATTGGTAACAAAATTGCTGTAGGTTTTAATCCCATACAGAAATTACCTGCATACGAATTCTAAACACAGAAACTAAAAAATGCGAGAGCATAACACATAAAACACATATACACAGATATTTTCCCTTGGATCCCAAAACCGGGACTACCAGCTTGTTTAGATTATTTTCCAGATCCATCGCATAAGGATTCTTTTTCATCGAAGTTTCGAACCAGCAACGATGGTTCATCTTCAGGATGTGAAAAAATATTGAAAGACTAGTCTTATTTTTCCATTATATATGTAGAGATGCTTAGCCGACAGATATAATTAATTTAATTATTCTTTCATTATATTCAAAACTGGGACTACCAGCTTGATTTTTCATTGTATTCCTTCTAATGTTACAATACATATTTATACATGCTAAAGCATCCAATACTGTGGACCGAAAACCATCGCGTCCAAAACCATGGACTGAAAACCATCGCGTCCAAAACCATGTGCGGAAAACATGCACAAAACCATAGGTAGGTCCACCCAACCTAATATAGGGTCCAAAAAACAAAATTTTCTGGGGCAGACCCCATAGAGGGGGGTTACTTGCACCCCTCAAACCCCCTATGACCCCCCCGCTATGTAATTGGTGCAACGAAGGGGGGGCTTCGCCCCCCCTCTAACCCCCTGGTTAACTACGTGGGCTAGTCATGGAAAGAATATAACACAACCCAACATTCTCCCACTTGTCGTTTTCTTTCCAAAGGGGGCCACAAGAGAGCTTAGCCATTTATCCAGCCCTGCAACACCCATTGTTTCTCTACACCAAGAGAAATTCTCAGAGCTCATAGATTTTGTCAATGCATCTATAGTATTCTTTAAAGTGTCCACCTTTACTAGCAACATCTTTTTGTCTTCTATCATGTCCCTCACAAAGTGATACTGAACATCAATGTTCTTTGTCTTTGAATAATATACAGGGTTATTTGCCAAGAAAATTTCACTTTGGCTGTCATAGTCTATCCTTATAGCTCCCTGTACTAATCCCATACTTGAACACAATATTTGCAACCAAACTGCTTCCTTGCTTGCATGAGTGGCTGCCATGTATTCTACCTCTGTAGTTGATAGTGCCACTACAGATTGTTTCTTACTCATCCAACTAACTGCACCTCCAAATAGGTTAAACACATACCCACTTGTATATCTTCTCTAATCCAGATCTCCAGCCCAATCTACATCAACAAAGCCACAAATATCTAACACTCTGTCCAATCCTAGTCTTCCTTGGTAGCACAAACCATAATCACTAGTGCCACGCAAATAACTGAAAACTCGCTTCACTGCTATCCAGTGCTCCTTCCCTGGTTTTGACATAAACCTACTTAATACTCCCACTGCATGTGCAATGTCTGGTCTAGTATAGACCATTGCATACATCAGGCTACCGACTGCACTTGCATATGCAACACGGGACATGTCCTCTTCCTCTTTTTGTGTCTTGGGACACTATTTAGCAGATAACTTCACACCTACAGGAATAGGAACCTTCATTAGTTTACTATCCTGCATATTAAACGTCTGCAGTATTGTCTTGACATACTTCCTTTGGTTTAACTAGAGCTTCCTCTTTGCCTAATCTCTTTTAATTTCCATGCCCAAAATATAGTTTGCAGCACCAATATCTTTCATGTCGAATTTGGAGGACAATTGGGTCTTCAAATCCTGGATAATTTCTTTGTCATTTCCAACCAGCAACATATCATCCACATACAAGACTAGATAAATAACACGGTTACCAATTAATTTAAAATACACACTGTGGTCTGTTTCGCTTCTGGTGAAGCCAAGTCCCCATATAAATGTATTAAATTTCTGATACCACATCCTTGGTGACGGTTTTAACCCATACGAAGACTTATTTAATTTGCATACCATTTCTTTCTTACCCTTCACTGCAAAACCTTCAGGTTGCTTCATGTAGATCTCCTCTTCCAGATCCCTGTGAAGAAATGTTGTCTTCACATCCATCTATTCTACCTCAAAATCAAAAGTAGCAGCAACAAATAAAAGTAATCTAATAGAAGCTACCTTGTCAATAGGAGAAAAAATATCACCAAAATCAATTCCTGGCACTTGGGAATAACCTTTTTCTACCAACCGAGCATTGTATTTCTCCACCTTTCCTTATGCATTTATCTTCTTCTTGAACACTCATTTGATGCCAATGGGTTTCCTTCCAGCTCGCAACTCCATTAGATCCCAAGGCTCATTTTTGTGCAAATATGCCATTTCATCAACCATGGCCTCTTTCCAGAGTTTTCCATCCTCTGAATCGACTACTTCTTTCATAGTTCTAGGATCATCATCAATAACAGATAAAGAAAAATTTGAACAGAAATCAGATGGACTATACCTTTCTGGCTGCCTTCTTTCTCGAACTGATGTTCTCACACCCGAATTTTGTGGCTCTTCATCTTCTGATTCCTCCTCTGCTGTAGAGTCTGATTCTTCCTCCTTAAGCTCAAACTCTATCTTCTCAGGTTCCTTTGGTTGGACTTCATGTTTAATAACATCTTTCACATCTCTGAACACTACATCTCGGCTGTACACAACCTTCCTTGTTACTGGGTTCCAAAGCTTATAACTCTTTAAACCATTCTTATACCCAATAAATATGCACTTTTCATATTTACTATCCAACTTGGTTTGTTTCTCCTTTGCAACATGTACATATCTATCACATCCCAATACCCTTAGATGTGAAAGAGAGGGTTTCTTACCAGTCCATACCTCTTGTGGAGTTTTATCCTCCAACGTTGATGAAGGTGATTTGTTGACTAGGTAACATGCTGTCTCCACTGCCTCTACCTAGAATTCCTGTCCTAACCCAACACCACTGAACATGCTTCTTGCCTTTTCCATCAACGTCTTGTTCATTCTTTCTAGAACTCCATTTTTCTCAGGTGTGTATGGAGCAATCTTTTGCCGTGCTATACCACACTTCTTACAGAATTCTTGAAATTCCTTACTGCAAAACTCTCCATCGTTATCCATCCTCAACACCTTTTTCTTATCCTCTGTCTGGTTTTCCACCAGAGCCTTAAATTATTTAAACTTTTCAAAGACTTCAGATTTCTTCTTATGTAAATATATCCATGTATTCTTTGAGAAGTCATCTATAAATTATACATAGTACACAGAATTACCCAGTGATGGAACCTTCATAGGTCCAAACACATCACTGTGCACAAGTTCTAATATCTATTTTGCTCTCTTACCACCAGAGGGGAAACTCACCTGATTCTATTTCCCATATACAAAATTTTCACAGAAATCAAAATCCAGAGAGCTATTACTCATACCTTCTACCATACCTTTACCATGAAGTATTTGAAGGACCTTCTCTCCAATATGTCCAAGCCTTTGATACCACAGCATGGCCTTCACTCCAGAGACCACTAGATTTTCTGCTCCACTTTTAGGAACCACAGAGTTATTGTACCCATCAACAACAGTTCTACCTTGTAGCTTGTACAGAGTTCCAATCCGAACTCCCCACATCAATACTAGTGCTCCCCGAACCATCTTGCAGGTATCCTTCTCGAACACTATTTTTACACCTGCATCATCCTTCTGGCTTATAGAAATCAAATTTCTGGCCAATGCAGGAATATGCAGAACACCCGGAAGTGTTCTAACCCTTCCACTTTGCAACTTCAACTTTACTTTTCTACAACCAACGATTTTAGCCTTCCTATCATCCCCTTAGAAGACATCACCACCATCGTACTTCTCATACTCGTAGAACCACTCTCTGTGGGGAGTGAAGTGAAAGGATGCACTTGCGTCAATCAAACATGCCTCATGATCTACATGTGTACTTGAAGTAGCCAAGTACACATCCCCACCTTCATCTGAGGTGGTTTTTGCCTTTGCAGAAGGAGCATCATCAGATCCCTTTCCTTTGTCAGGAGCTTTAGTTTACAGTCCATTTTGTGGTGCCCTTCCTTTCCGCATTTCCAGCACACCACCTTGATAGGTTTTCCTGGAGATTTAGATCTCCCTATAGATTTAGATCTCCCACTCGATGACTTATTTTGTTTCTGTTTTGGGAATGTCCTCATACAAACAAGGCATCACCATTCTGGCTCTCCATATTTTTCCGTCTTATCTCCTCCGCTAGTAAGGATGAGACTATTTCACCAAACTGCATGGTAGTTTTATTGCTACCTATTGCAATAACCAAACTATCCCATGAATCTGGTAGAGAACACAACAAACTAATGCATTTATCTTCATCTGAAATTTTAATATCAACAGATAATAACTGACTTACCACAGTATTAAATGCATTCAGATGCTCTGTCACTGAGTCTTCAACTTTCATCCTCAGGTTATACAACTTTTTCTGTAGGAATAGTTTATTCACCAAAGACTTATATTGGTACAAAGTCCCTAACTTGTCCCACAAAGCCTTTGCCGTAGCTTCCCCTGATACATTCAACAATACTGAATCTAAGACACATAATTGTATTATGCTCTTTGCCTTCCGATCAAACTTCTTCCATTCTTCATCGAACACTCCCATTGGTTTAGTACCCACATCTATTGCGATCCAATGATATTTATCCACCAACAGATCCCCCATATTGAGTTTCCACAACTCAAAACTCTGACCATTAAATTTCTTGATCTCTATCTTTCCACTGCTCGTCATCTTCTTTCACCACTAGAACCGATCCCGCAGATCTCCCACTGAACAGGGTCTACCATAGGCCTGAGCAAAACCCCTCAGCAACAAATGCGTCCCCTTGAAGCCAAAAACAACTCTGATACCAAATGTAGGTTTTAACCTCATACAGAAATTACCTGCATACGAATTCTAAAACACAAGAAATAAACAATGCAAAAGCATAACACATAAAACACATATACACAGAGATTTTCCCCTGGATCCCAAAACTAGGACTACCAGCTTGATTTTTTGTTATGTTCCTTTCAATATTACAATACATATTTATACATGCTGAAGCATCCACTACCATGAATCGAAAACCATCGCGTCCAAAAACCATGTGCGAAAAACATGCACAAAACCATAGGTAGATCTGCCCAACCTAATACAGGGTCCAAAAAACAAATTTTTCCGGGGCATTGCCCCGGACCCCATAGATGGAGGCTACCTGCATCCCTCAAACCCCTTGTGACCCCCCCGCTACACAATCGACGCAATGAATGGGAGGCTTCACCCCCCCTCTAACCCCCTAGTTAACTATGTAGGCTAGTCATGGAAAGAATATAACACAACTCAACAATTGAAACATGGTTAAATAATTTTTATTTCTTTTATATTTGAGTTTTAGATATATCACTCTATATTTAATATATTAAATTCAAGACCTTCACACACATATGTATTTCATTATCTTTGATTTGGTCTTAATTCTTAAATATTTGTGAAAATCATGGAGTTGATATGAAACTTATAATATTATGAGAACATTCATCGATGCAATTCATTAAAAGACATTATTTCATTTCTGATGAATTTAGTTCACTTCATATTCCTAGAACATGAAACATTGTTTTCTTCTAGTTTGTTGTTTGCTTTAGTATAGATTTAATAAATGATGATTTTGGGTTAATAAGATTTCAGTTAGTTCAACTTCTTCATGCTTTTAATTCTAATTAAATTAAGAAGTTAGCTAGTATTGGAGAAAATGATATCTTTTAGGTAAGATCAAATGCAATTCTCCAATGGTAAGTTTCATATACCCATTTTCATTACTTTACTTTTGTTTTTAGTTTAGTTTGTTTTGAGATTCTTAAAAGAAGCAGTAATAATCCTCATTGAATCAACGAAATTGAGGAGTTTCTGAACCTTTAGTTTGTGTCTTTAAGAATTTATTTTGTTATGAAATAATTAATATGATGCTTTGAAACAAAACAATTGACACCAGACAAGAATTTTTTCGTTGTCGCTGAATTTTATCATTGCTGTTGTCAGAAGCCAAAATGCTTATAACTCTACAAGATAAAATTTATCTAAAATCTCAAAAAAAGAAGAAACATTTACATGATTATTTTATTTTACTTCATCTCGCTGAGACATTGGTATAAACTGTCTTGTTGGAGTTTATCTTTTAAAGATTTGGATTTTTCTTTTCACCTTCTTCATTTTTTTGTTTGATTACTGATTTCTTTTCTTACTTTAATTGAAGAATTCTTTTGCTTTTGCCTTCAATTTTGATTTCATTTTGATGACTCTACCATGATTTATATGAAAGGTCTTTTTCCTCGCCTGACAATGATTGGCATACATTGGAAATCTATTAACTCTATCCATTTCATGAATTTCATTTATCATTAATGATATATCCTTATGGAACCATAATTCCTCTTTCTTTAAATCATTTTCATGGAGGAACGCACATATTTTCTAGGTGATTGAGTTTAATTTTTCAAGGAAAGAATTGATTTTAGTTTAATACAATGGATTGCTCCCACCCCTCCACATAAAAGTCACTGATTGATAGTTGCAGGGAAAGAATTTGGAGCAAACATTATGAAAGTATTATTTCCATTAAACATAAATCTCTATTACCATCCCACCTCTTTCACTCAAATACATCATAAACTAAAATCTTGCAAATGCGCTTATCAAAAGAGTGATTAAAGAGGAAGCATGGGAAATACAGGTAAACCTGTCAGGGTTATGGACGCTCACTGGCAGCGGGACTAGGCTTGTATGGCATAAAAGACAACTCCGTTGGGGTATTGTTCAGGCTCACTGCCATCGAAGCAATGTCAGAGACAATCATAAAATGGATATATGCTTTATCAAAAACTCTTATCTCTACCTTCTTCTATTACTATATGAGGTAGTTTTAAAATAAATTTTCCCAGATTTGGATTCATCAATTTTACTTGACTCTGTTTTAAGTACTTATCTTTACAAACTCATATTACTTAATCTATTTATGTGGGACCTATGGAAATGTTTTACTATTAGCTGGTTTCTTGAACTCCATTATTTTTAACCTTTGGGTAAATTAAAGTTCATTATCTTTAACCAGAGATAACCGGTTCTTCCTAGTGTGTCGCATTGTTGTAGGGAAAACCCAATACTCCCCATTATTGACTTATTGACTCAAATAATGGGGATCCTTTCTATAAATTTTTGGCTAAGCATCTTTTATAATTTTCATTTAAGTTAATTGTCTTATAATTTTTTCCATTTTTTTATTTTTCGTCGGATTTCCATTGAATCTGAATTTTCCCTAGCTTTCCATCGATACTTGTTTCGACTCATTTGATCAACCGACTTGTAAATGGAACTCCTTTGAAGTTTGATCATTTTCTCACCTCGAATAAAAATATAAATAAATGTATAAAATTTCGATTTTTCATAGCTAATTAAGTTCACTAGTCATTCATTGTAAATATTAACTCTTATTTAATTTTTACTAATATTCTTTAATTTTTCACTAACTGTCCTACAAAATAACCCAACCAAGTTGTACAACGGAGGAAAACATATTTCGGGATCTTCGTAATTTACTCTAATTTATTATTATAAAACAAATTGTCAAGCTCAGAACCACAAAATTGCAAAAAGGTTGAAGTCCAATTTGTAGGACCATTAATTCATGTGGGTGCCACTTTACCTCACTTCTCCTCCTCCTAAATAAATTTGTGATAAAAAAATGCGATTGCGAAATAGCGATATCACAATTTCACATATCGCAATATCACCAAGCACCTTGATTTCACAAAGTACCTCGATTAATCGATTTGTAGTTTTGCGATTGGGTTTTATGTGATATGCGATGGTTACCTCCATCACTCACCCTCACGTCACCCCACCTCACACTCCACTCACCTCCATCACCTTATCCCTCCATAAACTCACATAAGCTTCCTTATAACTCCATGCCTCACCTCTCCTCACCTCCATTATCACTTTTATATAATGGTTGATTTCAATGGTTTGTTTAAAATATTAAAATACAATATTATATATTATAATTATATTATATTATATAATTATAATATTTTAATATAATTCAGATTATAATATAAGTATTATATAATAATATTTTAATTATTAATTTTTGTTTAATCTTGTTTAATTAAAATTGTAATAAATTAATAACATAATTACAATTAATTAGTATTAATTAATTAATATTAACATTCTAAGTTAGGATTAGAATTTAATTAAAAATTCTGATTTTTAGCCCAGGAAATAGAAATTCCAGAATTCTCGCAATTTTAATATACCAACTTCAAAAGCTCATAAATGGAGTTTTACTTGGCCAAATGAGGCCCAAGATGGCTCATTGGAAAGATAAAATTGTGGAGAATATTTCTGAAGTGGTTTCATTTCTAGATTTGATCATTTATTGGGTCTAAAATCCAACAGAATATCAAGCTCCGAATTTTAAGCAAAATCAGTTTTCTGAGTTTTATTTTTTGCATTCTTATTTGTCCACGACTTCTTCTGAGTGCAGATTCATTCACCAATAATCTCCTTGGATAATTAAATCATCATAGATATCAATATAAATCTCAAATTTCATTTTTAATTATTTATTTAATTGAATTTGATTGGATTTCTTTTAATTCTAGTTTTGGCAATTTGATTTTATTTTTGTTTTGATTTGTTTTGTAGGAAAATAGTTGAAGAGATGAAGAGAAAATAATCTCAATCAATGAGAAGGCTCCAACAATACAAAAATAAAATTTTGAGCCAATTAAAATTGATTAAACAGATTTCTTCTTTAACAAACTTTCCTATTTTAAAGTCCTTTGTAAAAATATTATGAATAACATATCATAGAATGTAATAAGGGCTTCTCTCCTCTGCAATTCTAAAAGAACTTCTATAATAAAGATTTAGAATTGTAGGTGGGAGGAGTGAAAATCTTAGATTTGGGGATTATTGAGGGTTTTTCTTTTTCATTTTGAATTATGTATGATGGACAGGTTTTGCACTTCTGTAACTCTTTTTGTAACAACAAAAGTTCAAGGATTGTAAAGGACTATTAAAGACTGGAGCTGGAGAAATGGATTCAATAAATTGGTATTTATAATACTATTATTTTAAATGATGGTTGTGTTTTATGATGACAGGAATGTGTCAATTTATTTTCATATTTGTGCACTTTTGTCGGTATGGGTAATTTGTCCCTATTTTATGTTATTATTTATCTTTGCTCTTATGGGCTGAATTCTGATTTTTGAGTAACTATTTACTTAGAAATCTATCTTGTAATACTAGTTTAATAAATAGTGATATGTTGTGAACTTTTTCCACATATTATTGTTTAATTATTCAAGTTACTGATTAAATGATCAAAATCATTTTGTGAACTTCTTCCTGAGTGTTGTTGGTTGATTATTTCAGTTAAGAGGTTCCTAAATAGGATGTGTTTGGTATTCATAATATCAGTTAATTGAACTACTTCGTTAGCTTGATATTCATTATAAGCCAGACATATTTAAATCCCAATACTTTAAATATCTTTCTCTCGGTTGGGTTAGATCTATATTTTCCTAATTGAGATAGGATTAGTATTTAGTTCTTTTTTCTTGCATTATAGAATAAGTTTGCATTTAGATTAATTTCTACATTCTTTTAAGTCCTCTTCCCAAAGAGGCAAACTTTAGTTGTGGCTTTGCTGAGCCCCAAATTAGCTTAAGGATCACTTTCTTTCCTGATTATGAAGAGGGTTGATCTAATTTCTCTTCTCCATTGGTGACTGAAAGTTATATTTTAAAGCCATTGGAGATTGAGAGAAGTTAACTAGACCTAGTTGAACCAGTCAGAACCACCATTCCAAACGGAAAAGGAGCTGCTTTAAGGTCCAGACCGGGTGGTCACCCCCCATGTTTTTACAATGAATTTCGAGGCTTCAATAGGAGCATGAGGATTGTTGACAAGAGTAGAGAAGGGTTCCTGTGAATGGTAGGTGAGAGGTATACCCCTCAGGTATTTTCCCTATATCCTCTGTTCTCACCCTCTTCTATTTTTTTTTTCTTCTTTGAAAACTGTATATTTTTTTTTGAGTTGATTTATTGGATGGATGCAGGGGTAACAAGGTGATGAAAGGCATGGTGATCAATTGGTGGAGTGATTTTGTTTTTTTTTTTTACACAGGCTGGTCATCCCCTTACTTTAGGGTCATTTTTCTTGGGATTCCAAAGTCATTGTAATTCCTACAAGAAACTCCTATAGGTTTTTAGGGAATCCGGTAGGATTACAGGGAATCCTGTAGAAAACACAGAGACTGTGTAAACTGAGCTAGAGGAGTTCATAAATCGAATGATAGATGAAATAATTAAGAATATGAGATGGAGGAATGAAAATATGGATTGTGTTGGTCCTCCTCCTGCTGACCTGCAAACAACATTTTCAAACTTTTTCTTTTCTGTTTTTTTTTTTCTCTTTTTTTGAAAACAACTAGTCTGCCTCTAAGAGGTTTTCATCCTAGCTGCTTGCCTTGGGTGCCTCAAAAGAGGTTTTCTCCTAGAGATCTTTTTATTTTTTCTTTTCTTTTCAACACCATTGGGCCACCTCAAGAGGTTTTCAACCCAACAGTGGGACTCAGGTGCCTCATGGAGGTTTTCACCCCGAGTCTCTTTTTTTTTCTTTCTCTTTTTTATTTTTTCTTTCTTTTATTTTTTCAGGGACTTGATGGGGTAGAATCTGAGACTTGATCCACCACCATCACTGTCTTGCTGATGCCATTGATGAATTCTTGCTTTGACAAGCGCTTCTTGTAGACCTTCAATTTATCACCATTGAAAAGTAAAGGGATAACCTCTGCATCAATGGTTCTTATCTGTACTGAACCATTATCATGACATTTTTATATGACATAAAGCCCTAACCATCTAGTCCCTAATTTGCCTTTAAAATCCTTATACTTTGGATCATACAACAAAGCCCAATCACCTTCTTGAAACTATTTGTCCTTTATGTTCTTGTCGTGCCAAATCTTCCTTTGAACTTGAGTCACCTCTGTGTATAGGAGGGCCTACATCCTAAATTCATCTAACCCATTCAGTTGGAGCAATATTTCTTGTTGTGCTCTGGTGAGATCTAGATCTAGTTGTGCTACCATGCTTAAGGTGTTATATTCAAATTCAATGGATAGCAGGGCCTTTTTCCCATAGACCAACTCATAAGGAGTGAATCCCGTGGTGGTCTTCCAAGTGGTATTGTAAGCCCAAGTGGCCTAAACTAATCTATTTGCCCAATCCTTTCTGCTGTTGCTAATCACTTTGGTCAGAATTCCTTCCAACACTCTGTTGGTTACCTCCACTTGCCCATAAGACTGTGGGTGGTAAGGAGTGGATGTTCTATGCTTGAGCTTGTGCTAGCTCAACAAATTTTCAATCATGTGAGATGTAAATTGACTGCCTTGATCAGTGACCAGTTCTCTAGGGTACCCAAACTTATAAAATACATTTTTCCTTAAGAACTCAACCAATTTCTCTTCTGTTGTTGCTTTGATGGCCTTGGCTTCAACCCACTTGGTTAAATAGTCATTGCACACAATGATGTACTATTTTTTCGTGGAAGGAGGGTCAATGGGCCTTGTTATCACTCTAATATTTTTTTTAAAGTTAAAGAAGAAATAAAAGTCAAAGGTAACCACAAACCACTTTTGGAGATCAGGACCTAGCCTTCCTGATGCTCAGAGAGGGCTCTCTCTTTATAATTTAACTTTGTTTTAGTTAAGATGATTTTAGACTAGTTATTTTTTGCACTTGGATTTTGGTTTGAAATTGGGTGGTGGGATCACTTAGATGAAAAGAGGTTTTCTTTTACCATTGGGCTATGGATTCGAATGTCAGACAAACAAGACTGGATTCAATTCTAAAAACAGTGTCTACAGGGCAAGATAGATAAGTTATTGCAGATCTCAAAGGCTAAATGGTGAAATGGTTTCAAATCGGATCTTAGGAGTAGTTAAGGGTTCCCTAGGCCGGACTCTGGAAGGAATGAAAGAAATTCAACTGGGATGGGAGATCAATTGAGGGTTCTCAAATCCGAGTATCAAAGGAAAACATGTAAATGACTAACTGTGTAAAACAGAGTGTACTTAAACAATTTCTTAGTGATATCTCCAGTTAATTCATTCAAATTTAGAACACATTTAAGATTATGAAACACATAAGAAGGTAAAAATATCAAACAAAGAAGATACTTCACTGCAAATAGCTCATCTCATGAATCTTGTAGCGAAATTCTTTTATTACTTGCTCCAATCTGTGGACTTGAAAATGGTACAATCACCCTTAGGTTTTCAGATCAAAATAACTCTACAAATGTAAAATAATCCACCATAATACTTTGAATTATGGAGTATTTATACAAAAGGAATTACAAAATATCTCAAACTGAACTGAGAACTAATCTAGGAATAAGAAATATCTTTGTGCAAGAAGATAGAGACAACTATTGAACTGCTGCTTGTTGTCCCTATTATTTAGGTTTTGCTAGCTTTGCTCTTTGATATTTTTCCCTTTATGTTGCTTGGTTGTTTGGTCTTCACGCTGGATGTTCTGTTTTAATTTAACCTTTCATATGATACTCTTTCATTTGATACACTTTAACCTTGTTGACCTATCAATATCCTTTTACTGTGTTGTTTTAATTTTTACTGTACATTTATATTTTATTGTGTATTTACTATAGTAAATCATTTAGTTTTTCCCATCTTTCCTCATTTGGTAATTGGATATTGAGCATTTTTCTGTATATTTCATCTGCCTCTATATATTTGGCAAAAGTAGGCTTATTAATAAATAAGTTTTTTACCTCATACTATAGGTAAAACAAGTTTTCAAAAATTTGGTACAACACTTTACTTGTTGGTAAGCCCTTCATGGATGAAGTGATTACCTATTCTCTAGCCACTTCCCTGATCTTCTTATTATAATCCTCATTTGTCATTAACTTATCATTTATTACTAAGGGATTAGGTAATCCCTTTTCCTTCAAAAGTTCGAACTTAGCCATGAACCTGTCAACAACTAGTTGCATGTTTTGACACTTATCTTCTAAATTCAACATCAAATTCCTCTTAGTGAGGACTTTTCTGACTTCCAAAATTGTACCTATCCTATCAGGTATCTCCAGTTCTTGCAGCTCATACTTATTCTTGGAGTTGAGGAAGTGGATGATTCTTGCTGCTTCCTCTAGCATATCTCCAAGTTCTGTTTTAACCCTTTCAATGGCTTCTGTAGCCTGCTTTATTAAATCAATCTGTTCAAAAATGACCTGGATGGATGGCCAAATATCATTGACAGAGTCAATGATATTGGCCCACAATTTCTCCTTAGCCTTACCTATAGGTTCATTGAGTGTCAATTCTTTCTCCAGGATTTTTATTCTTTCATTCATCCTTGTAGCCTTTTGTTGTTCTTCTTTATGCATGATCTGGGCAAGTCTGTAATCTGTCTCTAGGCTGGTGACTTTCTCCTTCAGTTTGTTCATCTCAGTGGTCTGAATGGACATTTCTTCCATTGCTTTGACCAACCTGTTTGCTTCATCACTTGTGGAGGTTGTTGTTGTTGATCCTATTGCTGATGTAGTCGGTGCAGATGTCGGTAGTGCAGTGGCCATTGGAGAAATGGGAGCTAATGATGTTGCCAAAGTGGAAGGTACAATTGTGGTCACTATTGGAATGACAGTTGCAGGATCATTATCAATACTAGCTTGTTTGAGCTGAATCAAGCTATCCAGCTCCTTCTCCAATTCCTTTAACTGGTCATTCGGTTGCAGCACCAAGTCCATCATTTCCTCATGATTGGTTTGGCTTTCCAGGACTTCCTTTGTCTGTGGGTTCTTTAAATGAGGCAACTTGAGTTGTTTCTTGAGGGCTGTTATGTCCTCATTCTTCTTTTTGATCAGTTTCTCTATGGCCTTAATATCACTTGGGTCATGGCCCAATTCAATAACCAAGTCCTCCAAGGAATTTATCTTGGTGTCTTTAGCATGTAAATAGGGGCTCTCCAATTTGTATTGAGCTGTAACATTGTCTGTTTCTGGGAAAACTAGTGTCTTTTAGAGCAACTAGCCCTCTAGGTTTTGTAGCTACCCTAGAAACAACAGTTTAAAGAAATTCAAGGATTTATTTTATGTGTAATGGATAAGAGAAAGATAATGTTACCAACCTGGAAATTCCACTTAATCCTTTGCTTGATCTCTCTCCCCTTTGACAAAGCTTTCAACTCCTCCCCGTACTTATCCCGCTTGGAGAGTACCTATAGAAACACAGTAACAAAGAACCGTCAAAGCATCTTGATCTATTACAACATACACATTACAGAATTAGATATATAATGAACATATAATAGCATTCACAAATGATAACATTCACAATTGCACAATCATATGGAAGAAAACTTGAAGAACTTTATTAAATAGAAGGGAGAATTACAACCCAGTTGTCTGATCCAGCATCATCCTCCCAGCATCAAGCCCTCTTCACCTCATGAAATAGCAAGATCACACCAAAAATACAATGATTTTTCCTCAATTACAAACTATCAGCACTTCCTTGCAATTCACAACATTCCAGCCTCTGGATCTCTTAGATGAGGGATCCATTTATAGATGTGTGCAAGGGTGTGAGTCATCTCTGGGGTTTGATTAGTGTCATTCCACTTGTTACATTTGGTTCCACAAGAGAATAGATAACTGAAGTTTAGATCCCTTACTCATCCTTGGGCGAATTCAGAGAGGCAAGTGGTAGAGGGGAAGTTTCTAGAAGATTCTATGAACATCCACTTAGCAAACTGTCCCAGACATTTGTCCATCCTCGCTCATCACACCCTATAGAAGGCCTAATCAGTATGCATTGCACCTGAGCAGTGTATCACTCAGTATGCATCGTACCTAGCCAATGTAGCAGTCAGTATGGTTCAGTTTAGGCCATTTCTGGATAATTTTTCAGGTGGAAATTTTGGGGAATGATGTAATTAGATGACCATGTTATTTTAGGGTATGAAACAACTCTCTTAGGGGTTGATGAGCCCTAGTTTATTGACATATCATTTTGGGGTTGAAGTACCCAAATATGTCTATAGTAGTTGCCCCCTAAAGCATGAAGTCGTAAATATTGATGTCGGGTGAAATGCTTTATCATGAGGATATGAGGTTTCGAACTGGAAGGTGACCTATATAAGATACAATATAATACATCATCATAATATAATTTTTCATGATCTAGCTGAGGCGGACCTTTCCATGCTCAGCTTTATAAATTCATTTCATGTACATAGATCAGATAGTCGTTGGCAGATGCAGATTGATGATTCTTCAGATGTAGAGTCATCATCCTTGGTTTGAATGACCATCTGTGCAACATCTTTGTACATTTGATGTTTTTATATCCCTGAATATATCACAGCTCGGATGGATGAAACTAGATCCGGATCTTCAAAATCTTTCAATGTTCACCCGATGTACAAGTCAATCCATGTGAAGAGATGTTTTGAAGTCGAACATGGAAAGACATCGCTTGATTACCAGCCAATAATGTGAGTTGTTAACAGACGCGAGAGAAATCACCTATAATGATAATGACCCTCAAGGTACTACAGTACAATCCATGTGGTGTGAATATATGATCCAATGTAGAACACCACGCAAAATCTTTCGGTCAAAGGTCATTGATGTCAACCTGTTGCCGGAAGTGAGAAACTTGCCATTGAGGCATGCAAGCTTCAAAGCACTGAAAGGGTTGTTTCTAAGTCAACTTCTTGGATAATGAGCTGATGTCGACAAGAAGTGACTCATTGTAGGAGGGCCTTGATGTATCCCACATCTACGACATGAAATGAAGCAAATGATTTTCTGGAGGTGAAAACAATCTGACGACACAAGGTTCAGGAATGGCGGTCATGAAAAATGAAGGTTGAAGGTATTGCAGTGGATGAGACATTAACTGGGTGGTGGTTTCTCGACTGAATGACTTCTCTTGAACATGTCGGCGACACTGAGATGAATTGGTAGTGTTAACCCCAAAAGATGGATGGTGTAAAAGACCAATGGTGAGATGACCGGTGAACGGAATAACCCAACCCGACTCAATCATGGTGATGAAGTGAAAGTGTCATGTTCAAGAGCGACCTGCTACCATAAATTCTTCAAGTTTTCTTCCCTTTTTCCCTAGTCATTGCTGACCAGTACCTCTTTATTTTTGTCAAGCTTGAGGAGGATAACATATGCTTGTTCTATAATTTGCCCTTCGGGAAAACCTGTCACTATGTTTTAATGAGTCTAGCGATAGTGAAACTCATTCTCGTCTAGAATGGACAAGTTTGTCGCTTTTGTTTTAATGAGTTTAATGACAAGGATAACTCAGTCCTTTTCATGTTTAGAGAGTTTGAAAAGGGACGAAAAGAAAACTCCAGAAGTTCTTTTTTGTAGAATAATCCCTTAGGTCTGAAAAAGGATAAAATAATATGAAAAGGATGACTTTTCCAATCACTTTAACGAGCTGAAAAAGACAAGCGCTCGAACTTTTTCATGAGATAATCCCTCAGGTCCAAAAAAGATTAAAATATACAAGAGGGATGACACTTCTTATCACTTTAATGAGCTGGAAAGGTCAATTTCTCGACAATCTTTTCATATTTAACGAGTCTGAAAAGGGCTTAAAGGAGACTTGATTTTGAGGAACGATTGGTGTCTAGGGTAGCAACTAGTTCCGAGTAAGCTTGGAACTTCTCAAAATATGGTAATTTCTGTGAAGAGATTGGCTAACAAGACAACTCATCGCAATTGTTCCTCAAAAAAGGGCAAACAACCAAGTCGAAGCGTATGATCGGCCAAAAGAATGGAGGTGATGAGAGGTACACAACCAAGGCTCAAAAGGCTGATAGCATGGCAATCACAAAGGTTAATTACCCGAAGGTGGGTTCATTTTTTAATGAGCTTGAACCATGGGGGAACTATGCTCGGAGGTGGGTTCATTTTTTAACAATCTTGAATTGTGGGGGAACTATGCTCGGCTTTAGTTTCATTTTTACACAAGCTAGAAATGACAAAACTAAAAAGCTAGAAACGACAAAACTAAAAAGCTAGAAATAACAAAGCTAAAAAGCTAGAAAATGAAAATTGAAAAAGGTTTGCATGCCCCCAACATGATGAAAAGGAGAGTCTCCAGTAACCATATGAAAACCATTGAGTTTAGGCAAGATGGTTTTGTCTAGAATACAAAACACTTCCTTGGCTTCGTCCGTAGAATAGAGAAAGGTGAATGGTGTGTCAGACCAATCACATAACCTACAGGGAAACTTATCTTTTCAACTAGGTTCGTCCACAGAATAGACAAGGGTGCATGCCCCCTAAGCTTTGTTACATTCACCAGACTACTCATGGCAGTCAGGTGGATGGAATGAAGGTTCAAAATATACTTTTGATGCAAAAGGACTATTTAGGGATGATGTTTGACTTGGAGCTATGCTTGGACCGGGAAATGAAAGCTGGTCAATGGTGACAATTTTTCCTTCATGTGGGAAACACATCACTCAGAAGAGTGTTGAAAAAATAGCTTCCATGTTATAAACATAGTCACGTCCAAGGAGTAGATTGTAATCTAACAGTCCTGGGGCTATCATCACGTTCAGATGAACGGTTTTCCCTCCCAAAGTGATCAATAACTTAGGAAGTATCCCTAATGGTTGACTGGTTCCTTTGTTAAAGCTTGACAGATTCTGTGTAACAGGTATAAGCGATGGCAAACTAAGCGCTTTCCAAGCAGTTGAGGAAAGGATACTCACTGATGCCCCTTTATCTATAATAGTGCAGGACACGATCATTTTACGAACTTGTACTATGACTCGGAAAGGTACATAAGAAGGAAGGCGGGATCTTGCTAGTCGATTCCAATCAAAGGAAGTGACTAGACTACTTGGAGGGGGTACCGAATAAATGGGAAAATTAATTTCTTGAGTTACGATAATTGGAGGATTTTCCTCCTGTTGTAAAGGAACAAGTGGATTGCCCCCAAGTTCATCGGACTCTAAAGTAACAAAAAGAATTTGAACGGTATCGTTCTCACTCTCTTTGGGAAGGGTACGATTATCTGAAGGTGAACTTGGGTCCACTGTCACTTCGACCTATTGATTTTGGTCAAGTATGGACTCATAAGATTCACTTTCAGAGAAAGTGGTTTCGACCGACGGTTGATTTAAGTTAGTCAGTTTTTCAACTAGTAAAGGACTTGGGGAGAGTTTCTGGTAACCAGATGGAATTCGCTGCGGTGAAACAGGACGGTTATCCAACACTCTTTTGGCTTCATCCAAAAAAGGACAACGGTGAAGGGAATGATTACCTTCACATAACCTACATGGAACTTTGACCTTTCCTTTCTGTCCATGAACTTTGCTATCACTAGTCGAAGGAGTGTTACCAACATGATCACCAGAGGTTGATGACACCAGATGGTGCGAACGGGGAGACCATTCTCTCAAGATCCAAGGAAAGTAGGGACAATCTGGATGAAAATGGTCTCCTCTACAAATTATGCAAGGAAATTTGGGTTTAGGAGCTTTAATGTGTAGATTTTCACCAGATGATGCATTTAAAGCAATGGTTGCTTGGTTGCCCCCTTGCTGAATTAGCTTCTTCTTCTTCTCCTTCCCTTTCTTCTTCTTCTCGGCCACCTGGTTACTAGCATCACTACTTTCACCAAGCGAAGAGGAGGAAGGGGAGGGAGAAACAAACGAAGAAGAAGGTGAAGGGTCAACTTCAGTATTAGCTGGAGGTTGATTCGATTGCGGAGGAATCGTGGCATTTTGAACCACAGAGGTTGAGAACAGCCATACTAGTAGGCCAATGGTAAGTCCCGAAAGAGACAATGTGGCCATATGAGGAGCACCAATATTTCCCCAAGAAGTAAAAGGACTAGGATTCCCCTCAAAAGGGATTCCTTGATCGATGGACCCCATATATCTCAACCTAAGATCAAATAAGGAACAGGGATGTTATTCTGAATTCAATTAATTTTAAAGACTCTTTGACACAACTTTGCTTTTTCAGTTTTTAAGAGTCGAGAAAAAGCTAAAGATGACTCTAGTCCCCTTCGATTTTTAATGAGCTTGAAGTGACAAGTGCTCAGATGGACCTTTTCTTTTAAAGAGTTGAAAAGGAATGAAAGTGACTACTCTGGAAATCTAGACAGAGGGATTACCAAATCAATCACAAAAATGAAATATACACCTTGGTGATGAATAAAAGAGAAATTACCAAGGACTTATGTACGGCAATCAATCTTCCCGAATGTTGTGTTCAGTGCATTGCGATCAATAAGGCGGCAAATTCAGTTTCCTATGGATAAAGGATATAAGCCTATTGTGGTCTCCCAATATATACACGAAAGTACGGGGAGCACAAGTCCATGCTAGCATTTGTCATATCAAGGAGGAGGAATCATCCAACCTTCAATGAGAATGATAGGTACTAGTTTTTATGACGCCGGAACATGTCTCTAGCCTAGACCTCTAGATATGTTGCATTAAGTTCCAAAGTGTTGTTAAGTTCATTGAAATTTATTTTAAATTTCATCTTGTTTAAAGTTTGCCTTTCAATGGTTCACCGTATGATGATGATTTGAAATTCCTAAAATGCAATCTACAATGATAAACAATCTTTGTTTATTTTGATCAATGAAAATCTTAGCTACTAGGGAAAGAAGATTACAATTCTTTCAAACAAAGAGCAAAAAACACACACTAGTGCATTTTCCTAAATCATTTTTCACACACAAACTAAAGATGAAAAATGAAAATGCATGTATTTGTTTTCATTCTCCTTAATGTGAAAAATGCCAAAAAGGAAAACTAAATGCAGCAAAGATCTGAAATATTTCTTTCAAAGCAACATTTTTGACAATTTCTTCTTCAAAAGAGAAAGGAAGACTAAATGACACTTTTCAATTTTGAATAAAAACAATGCTTTCGACACTTCGAATATCAACAAATCAAACCAAATACATGACGAAAATTTCAATCGACTATTCAGGGAAGGAAGAATCCACGACACTTCTCTTTCGACACAAAACGACAGTTACGACACTTTTTGCATCAAAGCGATAGATCGCTTTAAATAAATTTTCGACAAAGGATTGTAAATGATGAACAAATACAAAAAACATTCACTAATCCTAATCAATGGAGGCTGATCTATGTGATGCAAGCAGGCTTCAGTAAGGAGGCATTGTTCATAAGCAGCAAAAACAACTAAACAAAACTGACAAAAACTCCCAATTTCTAGAATGGAAATAGGTTCAGTCAGTCATCGCACCTGGGCTTCCATAGAAATAGGTATTCATCGCACTTTACACACTCGGGAGGTGCGATGCATACTGGTTTACAATGATAGACAGTGCGATGGGCCAGGGAGCACAATTGAAGTGGGTTTTGGCTTAGGTGTGCAGCTGTTTTCAGTGAGTTAAGCTGAGCTATGATGGACAATAAGAGCGAAGTACAGAGGAATGTCTTTAGAGGTTACTGAGCTACCAAAAAGGGCATCTAGAATGCTTGTAAGTTAAATGTTTAATTCATAAACTAAACCAGAGATTGACTGAAGCAGCATTCATCTACTATGCAATTGTAGAGAAAGAGTAGTTCGAAGGCTACTTGGCTAACTTCAGGCTCTGTCTATAGTTTATAAAACTAACAATAACAAAAAACAAACATCTATTTGATCCCTAGCAGAGTCGCAAATTTGTTTCTGGGAAAACTAGTGTCTTTTTGAGCGACTATCCCTCTAGGTTTGGTAGCTACCTTAGAAACAACAATTTAAATCAATTCAATGATTTCTTCTATGTGTAATGGATAAGAGAAAGATAATGGGACCAACCAAGAAATTCCGCTTAATCCTTTGCTTGATCTATCTCCCCTTTGACAGAGATTGCAACTCCTCCCCGTACTTATCCCACTTGGGGAGTACCTGTAGAAACACAGTAACAAAGAACCGTCAAAGCATCTTGATCTATTACAACATACACATTATAGAATCAAATATATAATAAACATATAATAAACATATAATAGCATTCACAAATGATAACATTCAAAATTGCATAATCATATGGAGGAAAACTTGAAGAAATTTATTAAATAGAAGGGAGAATTACAACCCAGTTGTTTGATCTAGCATCGTCCTCCCAACATCAAGCCCTTTTCACCTCATGAAATAGCAAGATCACACCAACAATACAATGCTCTTTCCTCAATTACAAACTATCAACACTTCCTTGCAATTTACAACATTCCAGCCTCTGGATCTCTTAGATGAGGGATCCATTTATAGATGTGTGCAAGGGTGTGAGTCATCTCTGGGGTTTGATTAGTGTCATTCCACTCATTAAATTTGGTTCCACAAGAGAAGAGATAACTGAAGTTTAGATCCCTTACTCATCCTTGGGCGAATTCAGAGAGGCAAGTGGCAAAGGGAAAGTTTCTAGAAGATTATATGAGAATCCACTTAGCAAACTGTCCCAGACATTTGTCCATCCTCGCTCATCACACCCTATAGAAGGCCTAATCAGTATGCATCGCACCTGAGTAGTGTATCACTCAGTATGCATCGCACTTGGCCAGTGTAGCAGTCAGTATGGTTCAGTTTAGGCCATTTCTAGATGGTTTTTCCAGTGGAAATTTTGGGGAATGATGTAATCAGATGACCATCTTCTTTTAGGGTATGAAACAACTCTCTTAGGGGTTGATGAGCCCTAGTTTATCGACATATAAGTTTGGGGTTGAAGTGCGCAAATATGTCTATAACATTGTCCAATGAATCGTGCAGCTTGTAAGCAACCATGGCCTTTGCTGTGAGGGTGCAGTAGATCATTTCTCCAGCCTGCTTGTGAAATTCTATTTGATCAATGGGATGAAAATCCCTAGCCAACACCTCTGAATTTTTTCTTCTTATAGTCTGCTGAGGTCTTTGGTTGTTGTACAGTGGGCTGCAAAAATGAGACCTGCATTTTCCCTTCTTTGATGTCAAAGGTTGACATCAGTCTGGTCTAGTTTGGTGGTGTAAGCTTAAGGTACTTGGCATATGTTTCTGCTTTCAATTTTTGATTCCTCATTTTTATCTCTTTGAATCTATCTTTGATATCCTTTTCCTTGTCAACTGGCCTGACATAGGAAGAGATCTCCATACTCTGTTTTCTATCCATCATCTGTGTGTTAGAGGTTGATGGCTGCTGTCTTTCCTCTGATGCAACTACTTCTTTACTTCTCTTCCCCATTGCCTCAGTGTTAATTATTTCCTCTGATGCAATGTTCTCCTCCTGTTCAGACACATGATTCAACTTGGGCCTCTTGCTTGGCTCAAATAGCTCTTCAGTAGTCTCCATGGCAGAGCTAGATGCCTCCTCCCTGTTCCTCTTAGGATTCTTCTCTTCATTGGCTGGGGTCTGTATGACAGGAGGAATGTTCATTGACTCCCCTTGTTCTGGAACCTGCAGGAAAGAGTTGTGATCAAATTGTCTTTCCAAATCAATGAGTGTGTTCTCTACATCCACAATAGTGTTGTCCATATCAATCAAGGTGTTATCCACCCACTCATCCTGGTTTGCAAACTGTTCAATGTCAGGCTGGTGGATGTATGATCCCAACTTGAGCTTGAGTATGAGCTTGCTTGTGACCCCATGAGGGTCATAGTGCCACATGAAACTATTTTTGAATTTCATTTGTTGAAGTAACCTGTCAGCCTCTGGCCCAGCCTCTCTGTTGTTGCAAATGAATGGGCCCATTTGATTTTTCACTTTGAACTGGGTTTTCTTCCTATAAGCTAGGAAGTGGACTTCATCAGAGCTAATGATTTGTCTGAAGTATTCAAGAGAAAACATCCTCATGGGGAGGTATTTGGGAAACTTATAGGGGCCTATCTCACAACCATAAATTCTTATCTCAGTGTGGTTTTGGTACAAGTGCCAATCTCCCACCTTGTTGTTCTTGGCCAATTGCAGTACTCTCTTGATCTCTGGGTTGATTCTAGGTTGAGTCTTAGAAGTCAGCAAGTTCATGACAGGGTATACAAAGGAGTCTATGAAGTCTTTGTAGGTGAATGATGTGGAAAACTTGTGGACCATGGGTGTCCAATAGATCACTGATCTCTCCTTTCCCTTGGTATCCAACTTCTGGATGCTCAAAGGGAACTTATTTGTCTGGTAATACAAGACAATATGAAACAACACTGAAGAGTATTTGAAAAATCGTTCAGTGGGCAGTCTAGTGAATTGTTCATGCATTCTGTCTGCAATGAACTGGGCATAATCAAACATGATAGTTAGAGGCTTTCCTGGAGTGAAAATGGACAGCAAGGCCATAATGACCTCATCCACATGCTCATCTGATTTGTATCCTAAGATGCATGAGAGCATGGTGATTATGCGCCTTCCAGTCTCTGAAAAAATAGTGGTAGCATAGGGTGGAATGTATGTAGGTGTATGGAATTCCTCAATGATGAATTTTTGGAAAATTTGTTTGATTTTGATTGGGTCCAGTGTGATGTATAGGTCCAACAGGTTTCCAATGGACAAAGGGGTCAGATTAGGACTATGCTAGATTTGCAGCATCTAGTTGATGGATTCAGCAGTAATGGTGAATAATAACTCATGGTTTGGTGCCACAATAGCCCCTTGGCTTGGAATATAACATGAATGAAAAAAATGTACAGTGTTTGGCAATGGGTGAACTTCTGGGAATGTATACTTGGGAAAATTGGATTCCCAAAGGTTAATGTCATAAGCATGGTTTGGGAACCTATCCTTACTCCAGCAGTGGATTCTCAGAAGGTGGCCTGGAGTAGAAGTGTCTTTAATTTGGAAATCCTTGTCTGCTAGGGCCAAATGGTCAATGTCCAGGTGAGGGGTTGATATAGGTCTTACATCTAGAGAGGTCTGGGCAACCATCTTTGTGATAAAATGTGGGAATTGGGCTTATACAACTTGTGAAAATAAAGTCTTGACAACTCTAGTATAGGTATAGGGTAATGTCAATTTTGCAGGATAGGGGTTTTGGTATTTGAGGGGAAATACTTTCAATTCAATGAAAATTAATTAAATTCGATTACTTTAATGTTTAAATATACTATATACTTTTGAATTTGAGAGGGCTATCTATGGTTGGTTGTCAAATACCTGGATTTTGAGGTTCAGACTGCAAATTGGTTTTGATGGCAGTTGCAAGGGGTTCTGTGGCTTCAGTCGTGCACTGGACGGCTGAACTAGGCTTCCAGAGAGTGTTCAAGAGGCAATTGGTGGTCAAAACTGGTTGCAGAAGCTAAGGGGGCGCGAGAAAAATTAAGACGCTTTCATAGAGAAAACGAGTGAAAAGGGTTAAAATGGAGGTCTGCAGCCTTTTAATGGGAAACGGTTAAAAATTGGTGGGGAAACTCATTTAGTGAACAGTGATGGTTTTTTCTTCCGTCGAGGAGGTGGTTTAGGGAGCCATCGCACCACTTTTGAGCGATGGGTGGTATTTTCCCGAGAGCACATGACTTAACACAGTGCTGCCACATAACCCAAGGGGGCCCAATCAATACCCCCCATATCGTGTGCTCTCGGGCCGATAAAGGTTGTAAGATGAATGGATGCGATATGGGCGAGGGTCGTAAGATCTGGGGGTGCAAGATCCAATGACCATCGCATAGCAGAGTTGCGTGGCAGGAAATGGGGGTGGAAATTAGTGGGGCTGAGGGATTTAATTACGAGGGTTTTGTAATTATTTAATGGATAAGATGGGATTTAACATAATGTGGGTTAAATAAAATGCACAGGTTTATGGAATAGAACTGGGGTTAAAATGCGGAGGGGTTTACTTAACCGTACCGAGGGGGTGGGTTAAAATTGGTTAAAAAGTGAATATGGCGGAGGTTAATAAAGTAATGAGGGGGGGGATTTAAACCTTGGATAAAGTTTTTTATGGGTTTTTATGGAAATTAATAAGGGAAAATGATTTTTTCAAAGGGGAATGGGTTTCACACTAGGGAAAAGGTGTTTTGGGTTGGGAAATGACTTTTGGGGGGTAATTTACTAGGGAAAAGTGTGAAACCAAGGTGTACGGGTCAAAAAAGAAGGAAAAGGGGCTTTCATAAGAAATGAAAGGGTAAAAGGGGAAATTAGTAAGTATGTAGTGAGGGGTAAAATGGAATGGGGGGAAGTTAACCAAATGAATTTATGAGCATCCTTTTTCTTTCATAACTGCTCCTGCACACCGAAACATATGATTAAGCATGACAAATGTGCTTATGCCTCAAATAGCTTGTATTTTTGAAACCTTTCTTCTACTTACCCTAACATTTTTTCTTCACTTTGTTGGGTGCACTTAAGCTAGCAAACCCTTTTCTTTCCTTTTTCTTTTATGAAAAAAACTATCTACTTCTAACCTTATATCTTCCAAGGGCTCAGATTAAACTGATGAGCTCCTTTTATTTCTCAACCTATCTACTTATCTGCCAATATTAAAATGTTTGGCTAGATCATTATTCTCTAACTATAAACATGAAATTCAAAGCATGAAGTAATCAAGATTAAACAGTTTGACTATCATGAGTTGTGGCATGTATGACAAGCTGCACACAACCATTATTTTAGACAATAAAGTAAAGAGTAGTGACACTTGGACTTGCACACTTTCATGATCTGTTTTTGTTTGGGGTTCATATTTCTTCATTTTTTTTTAATCTTTTCTTATTCTTTTTGTCCTTTGATATTTCTGTTAGGACATACCTTCTTTACATTTTTTAAATTTTAATATGGAAAAAATTTGCAGAAAGAAAAGGTATGTGCAACATTACAAGACTTAACCTCAGCCAATTCAAATTTATGAATCTTATCACTGTAGGACTCTAATAGGCCCAATGAAATGCATGCCCCACTTGTCAAATGGCTCGAAATTCACTTGAGGTTGCAGAGGCATTTCATCCCTTGGGGTAGGTTTCCCCATCCTTTGGCATCAATCACACTGACTAGTATATCTCCTCACATCCTAGTGAAGAATGGGCCAATAATAACCAGCTTGTAGCACCTTGAATGTTGTCCTTTTGGCTACAAAGTTACCTCCACAAGGCCCATCATGACAGGTCAGAAGGATGTCAAAGACTTCCTCCTCCCTGACACATCTTCTCAAAATTTGATCTGGGCCTAGTTTGAAGAGGTTGCCCCCAATCCAAGTGAATGGGGCGCTCTTCCTCACAATCTTGCTCTTTTCCTTGGAGGATAAATTTGGTGGAAACTGTGCAGACACCAAGTAATTTTCTATGTCGGCAAACCATGGTGAGAGAACTGAAATGGAAAATAAGTGTTCATTCAGTAACTAATCATCAACCATTCCTTCCTCCCATGCAGGAAAAGTCAATATGGATAAAAAAAAATCTACAACAACATTCTTCTTTCCAGGCTTATCAATAATAGTTAAATCAAACAGTTGCAATAAAAGTAACCATCTAATAATCTGGGCATTTACATCAGGTTTATTCATCAAGTATTTCATTGCAGCATGGTCAGTATGTACAAATGTTTGGCAACCTATAATTTAATGCCTAAATTTTTTCAATGAATGCACAACAACTAGGAGCTCCTTTTCAGTCGATGTGTAGTTTAGTTTGACTTTTGACAGATTATTATTGATGAAGTAAATGACATAAGGTAGCTTGTCATCTATTTGGCCTAGAGCTTCTCCTATGGCTTTGTGTGATCCAGATTTAAGTAGGAACGCAATAAAATATAGAGATAACCATAAATACAGAGATGAGATAACCATAAATACTGAGATGCAGCGGAAATAATACTTCATTTCATTACTGTAAAATACTGAAATATGCTTACAAACAGAAATGGAAAGAAACCAGCTAGGGCGATGGTAGCTTATCTCTGAGAAGAGATGTGGCGGCTACATGCCTCTGAACTATTCTAAACTGTGTTACAATGAGGCTCGAAGGCCTATTTATTGTTGAGAAACAATGGAAAACCCTTCACATCCCGAAACCTAACCCTAGAAGATGAAACGCCAAATTGTGGGCCCCGTTTGGGTAAATTGGTACATCAATTTCCCGGGGTCGTAACTTTGGCATACGATCTCCATTTGACGCGTACGATAGCTCGTTAGAAAGATCTATCCGAGTACTACCACTTTGGGAGGCAACATCGGTCCATGGACCCATGTTGCCCCAGATTCCCAAAAAAACGTCTTTTAGGGCCTCAAAACGGCTCCGGAAGTTCAGGACCCGAAAAATGCTAAAAATAATAAACTGTGCTACAATTTAGGAAACTAAAAAAGCTAAAAGAGACAGTTGTGGGGGTCCAAATGGGATAGGTGGGTGGCCACCAACATCCACCTGGATCATTCCTCCCCCCTTAGGAAGCAATGGTCCCCATTGCGTTGAGTTCATCCCTGAGATGAGGAAGCTTCTGCTGAGCTGGGTCTCTGGTGAGCTGTTCTGCAATCTCTGTTGTGACCAGAAATGGTGGGAAGCATGGTCGGCGATGGTCCACATTGAACACTTGGTGCAAGCGAAGGAATGGAGGAATGTTGTGCTTCAAAGCATTGTTGCCCGTAGCCTTGGTACTGGTGTAAGGACCATGTCGGAGTCGCTTGAGTTTCTGATGGGTTTTGGTAAGGCGTTCTCTCTGCAGATGTAACCAAACTTTGTCGCCCACCTGAAACTTGTGTGGTACCCCTGTGGGTGAGGAGAAGTTGTTCCTGTGTCTTGTCATGACTGTATCCCTTTGCTGCTGCTGCTGCATGGAGGAACCCTTCGCGGGGGTCATGGATGTGATGGAAATCTTCCCCTTACTTTGGGAGTGAACCAGACAGATGAATTTCCTGGTCTGGGAGATGAGCTTGCTACCTTTCTTAGCAGTGATCAAAGATGTGGCCGTAGGTGGGGCTACCTCCGGTATCCTGTATAATGAATTATTTAAAGAAATAATGACAGCACGAGGCCTTGACTCATACACAGCATGTCGCCTCCACAAGTATGGTTGGCCTAATAATACATCACAAACATCCAGAGGTGTAACATCACACAATACCTCATCTGTGAAGGGCTTGATGCTGTACGGAAGGCGGCACTGCTGGCGAACTTTTAGATCTCGTCCTTCGTGAAGCCACCCGATACTGTACGGCTGCAGGTGTGGTGTAGTCGGTAGGCCCAACCGCTTCACAACCTCTACTGAAATGAGGTTCTTTTGGCTGCCACTGTCGACAATGAATTGTAGCGGCGAACCCTTCACCCACATCTGTGAGTGGAAAAGACGCTCCCCTTCCTCTGGATTTTCGGGCTCATCTTTCTGGATCTTGGCAGTGGCAGTGGCGTTGGGATCCGCATCAATGATTTGTTTCCCTTTGCCATTCCCCTTGTCGGGTTCTGGCTCAGGGTCAGAACATGCATCTGATTCGGAAGCCTTCAACTCGGCCACAAGCGACTGCTTGGTCCGACACTCACTTGTGTTATGAGTGGGACTCTTGTGGAACTCACACCACTTTCCTGTGTCCTTCTTCGGCTTCGTGGTGTTGTTCTTTTCTTGCGGCTTCGATGGGTTGTCTTGGGTCACCCCGCCTTGGCTTTGTCCTTTGGGCTTCGAATTTGCAGATCCAAAGTCTCGCTTCTTCTGTTTGAACTTTTGATTGATTTTGACAGCGTATCGGTATGCTGTGCCAAGTGAGGAGATGTTCAAGAACACCATCTCTTCCTGGATGTACTTGTGCAGGCAGCCGCGGTATTTGAGTACCATATGCCGCTCAGTATCTTTGATACCCAACTATGTGCGAAGGGTATGAAAAATGTTTGTGAACTCCGGCACATCTTGGTCTCGTCCCTGCCGCAGTGTGGTCCATTTGATGTATTTGTCCTCATAGCTTCCGACAGGGTAGTACTGCTCCTTGATGGCATCCCGGAAGTCATTCCAAGTGGGTGTGGCTGAAAATAGTGAGCCTGTACTTTCATCCTTCTGCTCGCAGTAGGTTTCCCACCAGTCCTTGACGTGGGGGGCTGCTTTGAGAAGAGCGAAAACAATCTTTTCCGACTTGAAAATTCATGAACAGAAAAATACCCATCTAGCAGATTTAACCATTTATCTACGGCATCTGTGTCTATTTGACCCTCGAAGATGGGGATTTCAAAATTAACTTGTACCTTAAACGGTGTGGCGTTTCCAGAGTCGCTGTTGGAAGCCGATGCGTCGCCTCTAGGTAGCCGCTCAAGGATCTGCGCAAAGCTATCCATCATCGCGTTCCTTTGCCGCTCGAGCGCTTCTTCGAGCAAGATTTTGATAGGATCTCCTGCCCCCTCGTCTTTCTTCTCATCCGCCATGGGAGGCCGTCGAGATTTGCGAGGTTGGTCTTGCAAAGGTTCGACCAGTTCAAGCCCTAACTCCTTATATCCCGACCTCATTGGGGACATGCAAAGAAAAACAAAGAAAAAGCAGACCGCTCTGATACCACTGATCCGGATTTAAGTAGGAACGCAATAAAATACAGAGATAACCATAAATACAGAGATGAGATAACCATAAATACTGAGATGCAGCGGAAATAATACTTCATTTCATTACTGTAAAATACTGAAATATGCTTACAAACAGAAATGGAAAGAAACCAGCTAGGGCGATGGTAGCTTATCTCTGAGAAGAGATGTGGCGGCTACATGCCTCTGAACTGTTCTAAACTGTGTTACAATGAGGCTCGAAGGCCTATTTATTGTTGAGAAATAATGGAAAACCCTTCACATCCCGAAACCTAACCCTAGAAGATGAAACGCCAAATTGTGGGACCCGTTTGGGTAAATTGGTACATCAATTTCCCGGGGTCGTAACTTTGGCATACGATCTCCGTTTGACGCGTACGATAGCTCGTTAGAAAGATCTATCCGAGTACTACCACTTTGGGAGGCAACATCGGTCCATGGACCCATGTTGCCCCAGATTCCCAAAAAAACGTTGTTTAGGGCCTCAAAACGGCTCCGGAAGTTCAGGACCCGAAAAAATGCTAAAAATAGTAAACTGTGCTACAATTTAGGAAACTAAAAAAGCTAAAAGAGACAGTTGTGGGGGTCCAAATGGGATAGGTGGGTGGCCACCAACATCCACCTAGATCATTGTCAGAGGCATCAACATGTATGTGGAAAGGAAGAGCCCAATTTGGGCCTCAGAGAATAGGTGCAGTAGTCAACTTGTCCTTTAGGGTGTCCAAGGCCTCTTGACAACTTTCTGACCATAAAAAATCAGAGTCTTTGGCCAATAACCCAAATAAAGGAGAAGCTAACTTGCTGAAGTATTTTATAAATATCCTATTGTATCCATCTAAGCCTAGAAAATTTCTAACATCCCTCTATTTTTGTAGAGGTGGGACCATTTGGATGAAGGCTTTCTTATTCGGGTCCACCTGCAGTCCTTTCTAGGATATTGAATGACCTAGAATAGTCCCTGTAGTCATCAAGAAATCACATTTTTCAGGGCTAAAGGACAAGTTCATTTCAATGCATTTGTTCAACACCTTACCCAAGTTGGAGAGAGCCTCCTAGAAATCACACCCATAGGGTGTAAAATCATCCATATAAATTTCCACTGCATCATGGACTAGCTCAAAAAGGATACTCAGGACTTCCCTCTAGAAAGTGGTAGGGGCATTGCATAGGCCAAAAGGAAGGACCCTATAAGAGAAAGTACCCCAAGGACAGGTGAAGGCAGTTTTATCCTGGTCCTCTAGGCTAATCTATATTTGATTATACCTACTGAACCCATCTAAGAAAGATAAAAAAAATTTACCTACCAGGCCATCTAACACTTGGTCAATGAAGGGTAGAGGGAAATGGTCCTTCTTTGTTTCTTTGTTTAACTCCCTGTAATTAACACAAATCCTCCACTTCCCATTTTTCTTTGGAACCAACACCAAAGGAGAAACCCACTCACTGTTCGAGTTTGGGTAAATGAATCTTGCACCCAACAACTTTTGCAGTTCTTCTTTGACTATATCCTTGAGAGTTGGATTCATTCTCCTTTGGGGTTTTCAGACTGGTTTTCAACCTTATTTGATATAAATGTGATGGGTGCACACCGAGGGGTGAACTCCCTTGATTTCTTTGTAACTCCAGGCAAAGGAATCCAGATGTTCTCTTAGCATTTTGCACAATTCTTCTTCTTGGTGTATAGAAAGAGGGGTTGATTTTGAAAGTTCTTTTAGGGCCAAATTCTATTGTCTTGACAAAACTAGGGTTTGAAACAACTAATCATAGATCAATCTAATGGTTTCTCTTGGTTTTCTTTACTACTTCCTCTAAGGAAAAGGTGTTGGGAGTTGGATTTTGGAGTATGTGTTCAATCAAATCATCTTCATTCGACTTTCCTCCTCCCATGGCAACTTCTAGGGTATAGAGTTGGGTCGAGTAGACTTCATCCTCCTCCTCCTCTTCTAGCCATAAAGGTAAATCATGTTCTATAGATGGCTAAGCAAGAGGGTACAAGACCAACTGCTTGGACAAATGCCCATTTTTTATAGTCATATTTCCAGCCTTGCAGCTGATGTAGCCATTATCAGTGTCTAACCAAGGCCTCCCAAGTATGAGAGGATAACCATTATGCTTGGACTTAGGTTGGAGAATTAGGAATTCTACAGGGTACTCCCAGGAGTCAATGGAGACCATCACATCCTCAAAAATCCCCTCAAGGGCTACTGTGGAATAGTATGAAAACTGCAAGACTATTGTGGTTTTTCTTAATGAACCCTGGAGATTTAGCTTGAGCATGGTGTCCTTAGTCATAACATTAATGGCAGTCCAAAGATCAATCAAGGTGTGTGGGACAATGGTGCCACTGATGTGCACATCTACTAAAGGGCTTCTAGGGTCTAAATACTTTGGGAAAATTACCTGCCCCAACATTAAGTCGGACAATTGCCCAATGAAATTAATGGTAGGGGTGTCTCTTTTTCACCTCCCTCGATGTTTGAAACACTTCTCTTTAATAATTTGTTCTAAATAGGTACATACTTAATGGCTTGGAGAAGTGGAATTTTGACACATAGATTTTTCAATTCACCTAGAAGTTCATTTTCTTCTGGGATAGGCTGGACTGGATGAGTTAATATTTCAAGAAAGGGTGGTGGATTCACTGTTGGCTTAGTGGGTCCTGACCTAGGTTAATATTTAGTTTCGCCAAACAAATCCCTAAAATACTGGCCCTTCTGGCATCAATCCGCGGAGTGCGGACTGAAGTCTCACCCGAAGCAGTATGGGAGGATGTTGGAACCAAGTATCCACAGCCAGAGATGAGTGTGATTTTGTTTATGCCCTAAATCTACCTTCGTGTAGTAAGATAAGCCCTTAGGTATTATCGATATAACTCCCCTTAATCAGCTTCTATACCTCCGCGAATGTTTATGATTGTCTTTTGCGGACCCTGATTAGGTGGATCAAATACTTACGCGCATCAAAGATGACTTATAACCCAATAATTACCTTGATCAGCTTAAGTGTTTAATAACTTCAACATATAACATGATATTCTCCATGTAAACAGTTAATGGTAATTACATTCATGTATTAATATAACTCATGTAAAGTCACGCATCAATACATTAGCATTTCATAAACCCATTATAACATAAGGCACATTCATATAACAAAAGTAAAGAGATAACATAAGTATTTCTGCAACAATCATATTGATTGATAATCAGTTCAATCTTACAGACTCGGGACTTCCTTACGCACTCAGCTGCAGGGGTCTGTGCACTCAAATGCGGACTCTACTCTAGGCCTCTCAGCACACAGCTATAGAGCCTTCCTTCTATTCTAAAACTTCTTCACTCTTACTCTTACTAACCCATTGCATTCATCTTCGCCATCAGTACTTTCATTAGACATCCTAAGACACACATATTTATACAATCCCAGGGTCCGCGTGTTGGGTTGTGTTATATTCTTTCCATGACTAGCCCATGTAGTTAACTGGGGGGTTAGAGGGGGGGCAAAGCCTCCCTTCCTTGCACTAATTGTGTACCAGGGGGGGCGGGGGGGGGTCACAGTGGGTTTGAGGCATACCCGTAGCCCCACTTTATGGGGTCCAGGGTAGCGCCCCAGAAAAGTTTGGTTTTGGACCCTATGTTAGGATGGGCGGACCCACCTATGGTTTTGTGCATGATTTTCGCACATGTTTTTGGACGCGATGGTTTTCGGTCCATGGTATTGGACGCGATGGTTTTTGGTCCATGGTATTGGATGCTTTGGCATGTACAAATATGTATTATAACATTGAAAGGAACATAATAAAAAATCAAGTTGGTAGTCCCGATTTTGGGATCTACGGGAAAATCTCTATGTATATGTGTTATGCTCTCGCATTGTTTATTTTATGTGTTTTAGAATTCCTATGTAGGTAATTTTTGTATAGGGTTAAAACCTACATTTGGTATCAGAGCAGTTTTGGCTTCAAGGGGACGCCTTTGTTGTTGAGGGGTTTCGCTCGGGTTGTGGTAGACCATGTTCAGTGGGAGATCTGCGAGAGCGATTCTGGTGGTGAAAGAAGATGGTGAGTAGTGGAAAGATAGAGATCGAGAAGTTTAATGGTCAGAGTTTTGAGTTGTGGAAACTCAAGATGGAGGATCTGTTGGTGGATAAAGATCAATGGATCACGGTAGATCTAGGTACTAAACCAACGGTAGTGACCGATGAAGAATGGAAGAAGCTGGATTAGAAGGCAAAGAGCACAATACGATTGTGTGTCTTAGATTCAATATTGTTGAGTGTATCAGGGGAAGCTACGATGAAGGCTTTGTGGGACAAGTTAGGGACTTTGTACCAATCTAAGTCTCTGGTGAATAAACTGTTCCTATGGAAAACTTTGTATAACCTGAGGATGAAAGATGGAGACTCGGTGATAGAGCATCTGAATGCATTTAATATTGTGGTAAGTCAATTAGCATCTGTTGATATTAAAATTTCATATGAAGATAAGTGCATCCGTTTGTTGTGTTCTGTACCAGATTCGTGGGATAGTCTGGTTATTGCAATAGGTAGCAATGCAATTGCCTTGTAGTTTGATGAAATAGTCTCAGCCTTGCTGACGGTGGGGATGAGATAGAAAAATATGGAGAGCTAGAATGGTGATGCCTTGTCTATATGAGGAAAGTCCTAGAATAGAAACAAAAATAAGTCATCGAGTGGGAGATCTAAATCTAGAGGGAGATCTAAATCTCCAGGAAAACCTATAAAGTGTTAGAAAATTATATATTACGGAGCAATGGAACACATAAAATATTGCAGAAATATAAACACAGAAAACGCACAAAACAAGAGAGACACAGATATACGTGGTTCACCCAGTTTGGGCTACGTCCACCCCGAACAGCCAGTCCTTCCTTTTTATTATCCAGCAAAATGAAGAGACACAACCTACAGCAAATCCGATGTAATATCCTCTGTTTTCTCTCACAGTCTCACCTCTCTGTTTCTCGCTCACAGAATACACATATATCACACAGCCTCAAATACAATACCCTCATACAAAAAGAGGGGTTGCCTTCTAGGGCAAAAAACCCTAAACTAAACATAAGTTCTACCGTCAGATCATCTGCCTAATGAACGGCCCAGATTGACTAGAAATTACTATACTTTTACAAGGCAATTTTACAGCTGTTTTTAGCCCCCCCTGGACCCCCCCTGCAGCGAATATTTTATGAGCGGCGTTGCCGCCCCCATTTCGAACTGGGGTCCTATGTGGTGATACCTTTGAATATAGAAGATAATCAGGCTCCACACCCAACAATCTCCCACTTGGAGACTGATTGTAGCAACTCCACCGCTGCTCCATTTGCTGGACAATGACTCCTCTTTGGACCTGGCTGTTTCTCATCTTCATCGTCATCCTTGAAGACCAACTGAAACTGAGCATATTCTTAGATTCTCCCTGGTTACAACTTTTGTTAGCATATCTGCAGGATTCTGGCTAGTGTGTATCTTTTCCAGCTTCAACTCTCCATCTTCCAACACTGATCGTATGAAATGGTACTTGAGCTGTATGTGTTTAGTCCTGGAATGAAATGGTGAGTTCTTTGCAAGATGAATGGCACTTTGGCTATCACTGTATAACGTGCCCATATCATGCTCCTTACCCAATTCACCCATAAACCTTTGTAACCAAATCATTTCTTTACTAGCCTCTGTATCAGCAACATACTCTGCTTCTGTTGTTGAAAGTGCAACAACACTTTGGATTTTGGAAACCCAACTGACAGCTGTTCCTCCAATAGTAAATACATATCCTGTAGTGCTCCTCCTGTTATCTCTGTCACCTGCCATATCTGCATCAACATATCCTTGTAGGGAGATGTTTGAACCACCAAAGCATAATGCTTGATTTGTGGTACCTTTCAAATATCTGAGAATCCATTTCACTGCCATCCAATGTTCCTTTCCTGGATTGTTCATGTACCTGCTTACAACTCCCACTGCATGTGCAATATCAGGCCTTGTGCAGACCATTGCATACATTAAGCTTCCAACTGCTGATGCATATGGAACTTTAGACATATAATCCATGTCTTCTTGGGTCTTTGGGCACATTTCCTTGCTAAGTTTGAAATGGCTAGCAAAAGGTGTACTAACTGGTTTTGCATTGTGCATGTTAAATCTTTTCAACACCTTTTGTATGTACTCATTCTGAGACAATGTTAATTTACGATTTTTCCTGTCTCTAGTTATTCTCATACCAAGGATTTGTTTCGCAGCTCCCAAATCCTTCATTGCAAATGAATTTGCCAATTTTCTTTTGAGCACATTTATTTCCTGCATGTTAGATCCTGCAACAAGCATGTCATCTACATATAGTAACAATATAATATAGCTGCCATCATTTTGCTTTTTCAAATAAACACAATGATCAGAGTGACATCTAGTATAACCTTGTTCAGACATAAACTTGTCAAATTTTAGATACCACTGCCTTGGAGCCTGTTTTAAGCCATACAAGCTCTTCTTCAACCTGCACACTAGTTTCTCCTTCCCTTTCACCTCATATCCTTGTGGCTGTTGCATATATATCTCTTCCTCCAAATCCCCATGGAGAAAGGTTGTCTTTACATCTAACTGCTCAAGATGCAAATCTTTAGCTTCTACAAGACTTAAAATAGTTCTAATTGAAGTCATTTTAACAACAGGAGAAAATATTTCATCAAAATCAATACCTTTCTTCTGTGCAAACCCCTTCACCACAAGTCTAGCTTTATACCTCTGTTTTCCTCCATCTTCTTCCTTCAGCCTGTAAACCCATTTATTCTTCAATGTAGTTTTTCCTACAGGCAACCTGACTAAATCCCAAGTCTGGTTATGCATTAAGGAGTCCATCTCTTCTTCCATGGCTACCTCCCACTTCTTCCTGCTTTCAACCTGCATTGCTTCTTCATAACATTCGGGTTCACCAGAATCAGTCAACAATAAATAATATAATGAAGGAGAGTATCGTTCACGGGGTCTACCTATCCTGGTAGATCTTCTAACACCACTTTCAGGTGTTTGGGGTGTCTGTTGCTGTTGTGGTGGTTGCTGTTGTTGTGGTTGTTGACTATTATTATTTTCAGGCACCTTTACTTTTTCAGTGATTTCATCAAGAACTGCGTATTCCTTGTTGTCCTTTTCCTGTTTCTTTTCCTGCAACTGATTCTTATACAAGACCTTTTCATTGAATATTACATCTCTGCTCCTAATGATTTTGTGATTTTCATAATCATATAAGCGATAACCAAAATCATTAACACCATATCCAATAAAGGTACATTTCTTTGACTTTGCCTCAAGCTTTGTTCTATTTTCTTTATCAATATGGACAAAGGCCTCACAACCAAAAGGCTTTAAAATAGAGTAGTTTACCTTTTTACCTGTCCATGCTTCCTCTGGAACACCACCATCCAAGGAACTTGAAGGCCCTCTGTTTATTAGATAAACAACAGTATCTACAGCATCTGCACAAAACTGAAAAGGCAATCTTGCATGCAATCTCATGCACCTTGCACGCTCCATGATTGTTCTGTTCATCCTTTCTGACACACCATTTTCTTGTGGTGTTCTTGGAACTGTCTTCTCTCTGCGAATTCCATGCTCTGAACAGTACCTATCAAACTCTTTGCTGCAATATTCACCTTCATTGTCTGATCTAAGACACTTCAATTTCTTTCCTGTCTCAATCTCAACCAAAGCTTTCCATTTCTTGAAAGTATCAAATACATCAGATTTATTCTTAATACAATAAATCCAAGTTTTTCTAGTTGCATCATCAATAAAAGTAACATAATAACGAGAGCCACCGAGAGATGATACCTGAGCAGGTCCCCATACGTCTGTATGCACAAGCTCTAATTTTTCGTTCTTCTTTTCTTTCCCAACTCTGAGAAATCTGACTCTCTTCTGTTTTCCATAAATACAGTTCTCACAGAAGTCCAAATCAACATTCTTCAAACCCGGCAACAAATTCCTTGAGTGAAGAATCTTCATCCCCTTTTCACTCATGTGTCCGAGCCTATGATGCCATAATGCTGCATCTGCTCCTCTGGAAGTTAAAGCATTAACAGAGTTAGAAATACCATTGCATAAATACAATGTACCAACCTTTTCGCCTTTTGCTATTACCAGGGCTCCTTTAGTGAACTTCCAAGCTTTATCTGTGAAAGTTGTCACACAACCTTCACCGCCTAACTGCCCTGTTGAAATCAGATTTTTCTTTAGATCTGGAACATGCCTTACCTCCTTTAATAGCCATTGGTTTCCATTCTGCTGTTTTACAAGAACCTTACCCATTCCAACGATTTTACAGGGTTTATCATCACCTAGACGAACTTGTCCAAAATCTCCTTGAACATAGTCATGAAAGTATTTCTTATCAGGTGTGGCATGGAATGAAGCCCCTGAATCTACCACCCAGGAATCAGTAATATTTTCGAAAGAAAGAATCAAAGCATCTTGTAACACCTCACCTGTCACATTTGCTTCATGATTGTTTTCTTGCTGTGCATCTCCTTCTTTTCCCTTCCGAGATCTACAGTCTTTCTTTAGGTGTCCTTTCTTTCCACATTTCCAGCACACTATCCCCGATCTGGACTTGGATCTGCCTTTCCTTGATTTACTGCGATATCCTGAGCTCTTTCCTCTTTCCATTTTTCTTCCTCTAGACTCTGCACTCAAAGCATTTCCTGATGTCTCACCGGAGCTTTTCCGTCGCATTTCCTCGCTAAGGATAGCACCGATGACATCATCAAACTTTAAAGTACTAGATCCAGAAACGGAGTTACTAATGGCCATTACCAAACCATTCCAACTTTCTGGTAATGAGCACAAGAATAACAGAGCTCTAACTTCATCATCAAAGTTTACCCCTACAGAACTTAACTGACTTGTAACTGTATTAAAATCATTTAAATGGTTTGCAACAGATCCACCTTCCGACATATTCATATTAAATAACCGTTTCATAAGAAATACCTTGTTTGAGGCCGAGGGTTTTTCATATAGTTTCGACAACGTCTGCATCAAACCCTCTGTCGTGGTTTCCTTCGAAATGTTGAAGGCGACTGACGCAGCAAGGCACAACCGTATTGTTCCGAGTGCCTTTCTATCGAGAAGGTTCCATTCTTCGTCTTTCATACCCATCGGCATCTTTGTTTTTCCACCCAATGGAAGGTATAGATCTTTCTGATACAGATAATCTTCCATCTGCATCTTCCACAGCGAGAAGTTTTGGCCGTTAAACTTCTCGACCCTAAACTTACCATCTTCTGCCATTGCTCCCACTCGAACCAGGAACCCTTCTTTCCTGCGAGTTTATCAGCCAAATAGACCTTCGGCTCTGATACCAGTTGTTAGAAAATTATATATTACGGAGCAATGGAACACATAAAATATTGCAGAAATATAAACACAGAAAACGCACAAAACAAGAGAGACACAGATATACGTGGTTCACCCAGTTTGGGCTACGTCCACCCCGAACAGCCAGTCCTTCCTTTTTATTATCCAACAAAATGAAGAGACACAACCTACAACAAATCCGCTGTAATATCCTCTGTTTTCTCTCACAGTCTCACCTCTCTGTTTCTCGCTCACAGAATACACATATATCACACAGCCTCAAATACAATACCCTCATACAAAGAGAGGGGTTTCCTTCTAGGGCAAAAAACCCTAAACTAAACATAAGTTCTACCGTCAGATCATCCGCCTAATGAACGGCCCAGATTGACTAGAAATTACTATACTTTTACAAGGCAATTTTACAGCTGTTTTTAGCCCCCCCCTGGACCCCCCCTGCAGCGAATATTTTACGAGCGGCGTTGCCGCCCCATTTCGAACTGGGGTCCTATGTGGTGATACCTTTGAATATAGAAGATAATCAGGCTCCACACCCAACAATCTCCCACTTGGAGATTGATTGTAGCAACTCCACCGCTGTTCCATTTGCTGGACAATGACTCCTCTTTGGACCTGGCTGTTTCTCATCTTCATCGTCATCCTTGAAGACCAAATGAAACTGAGCATATTCTTAGTTTCTCCCTGGTTACAACTTTTGTTAGCATATCTGCAGGATTCTGGCTAGTGTGTATCTTTTCCAGCTTCAACTCTCCATCTTCCAACACTGATCGTATGAAATGGTACTTGAGCTGTATGTGTTAGTCCTGGAATGAAATGCTGAGTTCTTTGCAAGATGAATGGCACTTTGGCTATCACTGTATAATGTGCCCATATCATGCTCCTTACCCAATTCACCCATAAACCTTTGTAACCAAATCATTTCTTTACTAGCCTCTGTAGCAGCAACATACTCTGCTTCTGTTGTTGAAAGTGCAACAACACTTTGGATTTTGGAAACCCAACTGACAGCTGTTCCTCCAACAGTAAATACATATCCTGTAGTGCTCCTCCTGTTATCTCTGTCACCTGCCATATCTGCATCAACATATCCTTGTAGGGAGATGTTTGAACCACCAAAGCATAATGCTTGATTTGTGGTACCTTTCAAATATCTGAGAATCCATTTCACTGCCATCCAATGTTCCTTTCCTGGATTGTTCATGTACCTGCTTACAACTCCCACTGCATGTGCAATATCAGGCCTTGTGCAGACCATTGCATACATTAAGCTTCCAACTGCTGATGCATATGGAACTTTAGACATATAATCCATGTCTTCTTGGGTCTTTGGGCACATTTCCTTGCTAAGTTTGAAATGGCTAGCAAAAGGTGTACTAACTGGTTTTGCATTGTGCATGTTAAATCTTTTCAACACCTTTTGTATGTACTCATTCTGAGACAATGTTAATTTACGATTTTTCCTGTCTCTAGTTATTCTCATACCAAGGATTTGTTTCGCAGCTCCCAAATCCTTCATTGCAAATGAATTTGCCAATTTTCTTTTGAGCACATTTATTTCCTGCATGTTAGATCCTGCAACAAGCATGTCATCTACATATAGTAACAATATAATATAGCTGCCATCATTTTGCTTTTTCAAATAAACACAATGATCAGAGTGACATCTAGTATAACCTTGTTCAGACATAAACTTGTCAAATTTTAGATACCACTGCCTTGGAGCCTGTTTTAAGCCATACAAGCTCTTCTTCAACCTGCACACTAGTTTCTCCTTCCCTTTCACCTCATATCCTTGTGGCTGTTGCATATATATCTCTTCCTCCAAATCCCCATGGAGAAAGGTTGTCTTTACATCTAACTGCTCAAGATGCAAATCTTTAGCTGCTACAAGACTTAAAATAGTTCTGATTGAAGTCATTTTAACAACAGGAGAAAATATTTCATCAAAATCAATACCTTTCTTCTGTGCAAACCCCTTCACCACAAGTCTAGCTTTATACCTCTGTTTTCCTCCATCTTCTTCCTTCAGCCTGTAAACCCATTTATTCTTCAATGTAGTTTTTCCTACAGGCAACCTGACTAAATCCCAAGTCTGGTTATGCATTAAGGAGTCCATCTCTTCTTCCATGGCTACCTCCCACTTCTTCCTGCTTTCAACCTGCATTGCTTCTTCATAACATTCGGGTTCACCGGAATCAGTCAACAATAAATAATATAATGAAGGAGAGTATCGTTCAGGGGGTCTACCTATCCTGGTAGATCTTCTAACACCACTTTCAGGTGTTTGGGGTGTCTGTTGCTGTTGTGGTGGTTGCTGTTGTTGTGGTTGTTGATTATTATTATTTTCAGGCACCTTTACTTTTTCAGTGATTTCATCAAGAACTGCGTATTCCTTGTTTTCCTTTTCCTGTTTCTTTTCCTGCAACTGATTCTTATACAAGACCTTTTCATTGAATATTACATCTCTGCTCCTAATGATTTTGTGATTTTCATAATCATATAAGCGATAACCAAAATCATTAACACCATATCCAATAAAGGTACATTTCTTTGACTTTGCCTCAAGCTTTGTTCTATTTTCTTTATCAATATGGACAAAGGCCTCACAACCAAAAGGCTTTAAAATAGAGTAGTTTACCTTTTTACCTGTCCATGCTTCCTCTGGAACACCACCATCCAAGGAACTTGAAGGCCCTCTGTTTATTAGATAAACAGCAGTATCTACAGCATCTGCACAAAACTGTAAAGGCAATCCTGCATGCAATCTCATGCACCTTGCACGCTCCATGATTGTTCTGTTCATCCTTTCTGACACACCATTTTCTTGTGGTGTTCTTGGAACTGTCTTCTCTCTGCGAATTCCATGCTCTGAACAGTACCTATCAAACTCTTTGCTGCAATATTCACCTCCATTGTCTGATCTAAGACACTTCAATTTCTTTCCTGTCTCAATCTCAACCAAAGCTTTCCATTTCTTGAAAGTATCAAATACATCAGATTTATTCTTAATACAATAAATCCAAGTTTTTCTAGTTGCATCATCAATAAAAGTAACATAATAACGAGAGCCACCGAGAGATGATACCTGAGCAGGTCCCCATACGTCTGTATGCACAAGCTCTAATTTTTCGTTCTTCTTTTCTTTCCCAACTCTGAGAAATCTGACTCTCTTCTGTTTTCCATAAATACAATTCTCACAGAAGTCCAAATCAACATTCTTCAAACCCGGCAACAAATTCCTTGAGTGAAGAATCTTCATCCCCTTTTCACTCATGTGTCCGAGCCTATGATGCCATAATGCTGCATCTGCTCCTCTGGAAGTTAAAGCATTAACAGAGTTAGAAATACCATTGCATAAATACAATGTACCAACCTTTTCGCCTTTTGCTATTACCAGGGCTCCTTTAGTGAACTTCCAAGCTTTATCTGTGAAAGTTGTCACACAACCTTCACCGCCTAACTGCCCTGTTGAAATCAGATTTTTCTTTAGATCTGGAACATGCCTTACCTCCTTTAATAGCCATTGGTTTCCATTCTGCTGTTTTACAAGAACCTTACCCATTCCAACGATTTTACAGGGTTTATCATCACCTAGACGAACTTGTCCAAAATCTCCTTGAACATAGTCATGAAAGTATTTCTTATCAGGTGTGGCATGGAATGAAGCCCCTGAATCTACCACCCAGGAATCAGTAATATTTTCGAAAGAAAGAATCAAAGCATCTTGTAACACCTCACCTGTCACATTTGCTTCATGATTGTTTTCTTGCTGTGCATCTCCTTCTTTTCCCTTCCGAGATCTACAGTCTTTCTTTAGGTGTCCTTTCTTTCCACATTTCCAGCACACTATCCCCGATCTGGACTTGGATCTGCCTTTCCTTGATTTACTGCGATATCCTGAGCTCTTTCCTCTTTCCATTTTTCTTCCTCTAGACTCTGCACTCAAAGCATTTCCTGATGTCTCACCGGAGCTTTTCCGTCGCATTTCCTCGCTAAGGATAGCACCGACGACATCATCAAACTTTAAAGTACTAGATCCAGAAACGGAGTTACTAATGGCCATTACCAAACCATTCCAACTTTCTGGTAATGAGCACAAGAATAACAGAGCTCTAACTTCATCATCAAAGTTTACCCCTACAGAACTTAACTGACTTGTAACTGTATTAAAATCATTTAAATGGTTTGCAACAGATCCACCTTCCGACATATTCATATTAAATAACCGTTTCATAAGAAATACCTTGTTTGAGGCCGAGGGTTTTTCATATAGTTTCGACAACGTCTGCATCAAACCCTCTGTCGTGGTTTCCTTCGAAATGTTGAAGGCGACTGACGCAGCAAGGCACAACCGTATTGTTCCGAGTGCCTTTCTATCGAGAAGGTTCCATTCTTCGTCTTTCATACCCGTCGGCATCTTTGTTTTTCCACCCAATGGTAGGTATAGATCTTTCTGATACAGATAATCTTCCATCTGCATCTTCCACAGCGAGAAGTTTTGGCCGTTAAATTTCTCGACCCTAAACTTACCATCTTCCGCCATTGCTCCCACTCGAACCAGGAACCCTTCTTTCCTGCGAGTTTATCAGCCAAATAGACCTTCGGCTCTGATACCAGTTGTTAGAAAATTATATATTACGGAGCAATGGAACACATAAAATATTGCAGAAATATAAACACAGAAAACGCACAAAACAAGAGAGACACAGATATACGTGGTTCACCCAGTTTGGGCTACGTCCACCCCGAACAGCCAGTCCTTCCTTTTTATTATCCAGCAAAATGAAGAGACACAACCTACAGCAAATCCGCTGTAATATCCTCTGTTTTCTCTCACAGTCTCACCTCTCTGTTTCTCGCTCACAGAATACACATATATCACACAGCCTCAAATACAATACCCTCATACAAAGAGAGGGGTTTCCTTCTAGGGCAAAAAACCCTAAACTAAACATAAGTTCTACCGTCAGATCATCCGCCTAATGAACGGCCCAGATTGACTAGAAATTACTATACTTTTACAAGGCAATTTTACAGCTGTTTTTAGCCCCCCCCTGGACCCCCCCTGCAGCGAATATTTTACGAGCGGCGTTGCCGCCCCCATTTCGAACTGGGGTCCTATGTGGTGATACCTTTGAATATAGAAGATAATCAGGCTCCACACCCAACAATCTCCCACTTGGAGACTGATTGTAGCAACTCCACCGCTGCTCCATTTGCTGGACAATGACTCCTCTTTGGACCTGGCTGTTTCTCATCTTCATCGTCATCCTTGAAGACCAACTGAAACTGAGCATATTCTTAGTTTCTCCCTGGTTACAACTTTTGTTAGCATATCTGCAGGATTTTGGCTAGTGTGTATCTTTTCCAGCTTCAACTCTCCATCTTCCAACACTGATCGTATGAAATGGTACTTGAGCTGTATGTGTTTAGTCCTGGAATGAAATGCTGAGTTCTTTGCAAGATGAATGGCACTTTGGCTATCACTGTATAACGTGCCCATATCATGCTCCTTACCCAATTCACCCATAAACCTTTGTAACCAAATCATTTCTTTACTAGCCTCTGTAGCAGCAACATACTCTGCTTCTGTTGTTGAAAGTGCAACAACACTTTGGATTTTGGAAACCCAACTGACAGCTGTTCCTCCAACAGTAAATACATATCCTGTAGTGCTCCTCCTGTTATCTCTGTCACCTGCCATATCTGCATCAACATATCCTTGTAGGGAGATGTTTGAACCACCAAAGCATAATGCTTGATTTGTGGTACCTTTCAAATATCTGAGAATCCATTTCACTGCCATCCAATGTTCCTTTCCTGGATTGTTCATGTACCTGCTTACAACTCCCACTGCATGTGCAATATCAGGCCTTGTGCAGACCATTGCATACATTAAGCTTCCAACTGCTGATGCATATGGAACTTTAGACATATAATCCATGTCTTCTTGGGTCTTTGGGCACATTTCCTTGCTAAGTTTGAAATGGCTAGCAAAAGGTGTACTAACTGGTTTTGCATTGTGCATGTTAAATCTTTTCAACACCTTTTGTATGTACTCATTCTGAGACAATGTTAATTTACGATTTTTCCTGTCTCTAGTTATTCTCATACCAAGGATTTGTTTCGCAGCTCCCAAATCCTTCATTGCAAATGAATTTGCCAATTTTCTTTTGAGCACATTTATTTCCTGCATGTTAGATCCTGCAACAAGCATGTCATCTACATATAGTAACAATATAATATAGCTGCCATCATTTTGCTTTTTCAAATAAACACAATGATCAGAGTGACATCTAGTATAACCTTGTTCAGACATAAACTTGTCAAATTTTAGATACCACTGCCTTGGAGCCTGTTTTAAGCCATACAAGCTCTTCTTCAACCTGCACACTAGTTTCTCCTTCCCTTTCACCTCATATCCTTGTGGCTGTTGCATATATATCTCTTCCTCCAAATCCCCATGGAGAAAGGTTGTCTTTACATCTAACTGCTCAAGATGCAAATCTTTAGCTGCTACAAGACTTAAAATAGTTCTGATTGAAGTCATTTTAACAACAGGAGAAAATATTTCATCAAAATCAATACCTTTCTTCTGTGCAAACCCCTTCACCACAAGTCTAGCTTTATACCTCTGTTTTCCTCCATCTTCTTCCTTCAGCCTGTAAACCCATTTATTCTTCAATGTAGTTTTTCCTACAGGCAACCTGACTAAATCCCAAGTCTGGTTATGCATTAAGGAGTCCATCTCTTCTTCCATGGCTACCTCCCACTTCTTCCTGCTTTCAACCTGCATTGCTTCTTCATAACATTCGGGTTCACCGGAATCAGTCAACAATAAATAATATAATGAAGGAGAGTATCGTTCAGGGGGTCTACCTATCCTGGTAGATCTTCTAACACCACTTTCAGGTGTTTGGGGTGTCTGTTGCTGTTGTGGTGGTTGCTGTTGTTGTGGTTGTTGATTATTATTATTTTCAGGCACCTTTACTTTTTCAGTGATTTCATCAAGAACTGCGTATTCCTTGTTTTCCTTTTCCTGTTTCTTTTCCTGCAACTGATTCTTATACAAGACCTTTTCATTGAATATTACATCTCTGCTCCTAATGATTTTGTGATTTTCATAATCATATAAGCGATAACCAAAATCATTAACACCATATCCAATAAAGGTACATTTCTTTGACTTTGCCTCAAGCTTTGTTCTATTTTCTTTATCAATATGGACAAAGGCCTCACAACCAAAAGGCTTTAAAATAGAGTAGTTTACCTTTTTACCTGTCCATGCTTCCTCTGGAACACCACCATCCAAGGAACTTGAAGGCCCTCTGTTTATTAGATAAACAGCAGTATCTACAGCATCTGCACAAAACTGTAAAGGCAATCCTGCATGCAATCTCATGCACCTTGCACGCTCCATGATTGTTCTGTTCATCCTTTCTGACACACCATTTTCTTGTGGTGTTCTTGGAACTGTCTTCTCTCTGCGAATTCCATGCTCTGAACAGTACCTATCAAACTCTTTGCTGCAATATTCACCTCCATTGTCTGATCTAAGACACTTCAATTTCTTTCCTGTCTCAATCTCAACCAAAGCTTTCCATTTCTTGAAAGTATCAAATACATCAGATTTATTCTTAATACAATAAATCCAAGTTTTTCTAGTTGCATCATCAATAAAAGTAACATAATAACGAGAGCCACCGAGAGATGATACCTGAGCAGGTCCCCATACGTCTGTATGCACAAGCTCTAATTTTTCGTTCTTCTTTTCTTTCCCAACTCTGAGAAATCTGACTCTCTTCTGTTTTCCATAAATACAGTTCTCACAGAAGTCCAAATCAACATTCTTCAAACCCGGCAACAAATTCCTTGAGTGAAGAATCTTCATCCCCTTTTCACTCATGTGTCCGAGCCTATGATGCCATAATGCTGCATCTGCTCCTCTGGAAGTTAAAGCATTAACAGAGTTAGAAATACCATTGCATAAATACAATGTACCAACCTTTTCGCCTTTTGCTATTACCAGGGCTCCTTTAGTGAACTTCCAAGCTTTATCTGTGAAAGTTGTCACACAACCTTCACCGCCTAACTGCCCTGTTGAAATCAGATTTTTCTTTAGATCTGGAACATGCCTTACCTCCTTTAATAGCCATTGGTTTCCATTCTGCTGTTTTACAAGAACCTTACCCATTCCAACGATTTTACAGGGTTTATCATCACCTAGACGAACTTGTCCAAAATCTCCTTGAACATAGTCATGAAAGTATTTCTTATCAGGTGTGGCATGGAATGAAGCCCCTGAATCTACCACCCAAGAATCAGTAATATTTTCGAAAGAAAGAATCAAAGCATCTTGTAACACCTCACCTGTCACATTTGCTTCATGATTGTTTTCTTGCTGTGCATCTCCTTCTTTTCCCTTCCGAGATCTACAGTCTTTCTTTAGGTGTCCTTTCTTTCCACATTTCCAGCACACTATCCCCGATCTGGACTTGGATCTGCCTTTCCTTGATTTACTGCGATATCCTGAGCTCTTTCCTCTTTCCATTTTTCTTCCTCTAGACTCTGCACTCAAAGCATTTCCTGATGTCTCACCGGAGCTTTTCCGTCGCATTTCCTCGCTAAGGATAGCACCGACGACATCATCAAACTTTAAAGTACTAGATCCAGAAACGGAGTTACTAATGGCCATTACCAAACCATTCCAACTTTCTGGTAATGAGCACAAGAATAACAGAGCTCTAACTTCATCATCAAAGTTTACCCCTACAGAACTTAACTGACTTGTAACTGTATTAAAATCATTTAAATGGTTTGCAACAGATCCACCTTCCGACATATTCATATTAAATAACCGTTTCATAAGAAATACCTTGTTTGAGGCCGAGGGTTTTTCATATAGTTTCGACAACGTCTGCATCAAACCCTCTGTCGTGGTTTCCTTCGAAATGTTGAAGGCGACTGACGCAGCAAGGCACAACCGTATTGTTCCGAGTGCCTTTCTATCGAGAAGGTTCCATTCTTCGTCTTTCATACCCGTCGGCATCTTTGTTTTTCCACCCAATGGTAGGTATAGATCTTTCTGATACAGATAATCTTCCATCTGCATCTTCCACAGCGAGAAGTTTTGGCCGTTAAATTTCTCGACCCTAAACTTACCATCTTCCGCCATTGCTCCCACTCGAACCAGGAACCCTTCTTTCCTGCGAGTTTATCAGCCAAATAGACCTTCGGCTCTGATACCAGTTGTTAGAAAATTATATATTACGGAGCAATGGAACACATAAAATATTGCAGAAATATAAACACAGAAAACGCACAAAACAAGAGAGACACAGATATACGTGGTTCACCCAGTTTGGGCTACGTCCACCCCGAACAGCCAGTCCTTCCTTTTTATTATCCAGCAAAATGAAGAGACACAACCTACAACAAATCCGCTGTAATATCCTCTGTTTTCTCTCACAGTCTCACCTCTCTGTTTCTCGCTCACAGAATACACATATATCACACAGCCTCAAATACAATACCCTCATACAAAGAGAGGGGTTGCCTTCTAGGGAAAAAAACCCTAAACTAAACATAAGTTCTACCGTCAGATCATCCGCCTAATGAACGGCCCAGATTGACTAGAAATTACTATACTTTTACAAGGCAATTTTACAGCTGTTTTTAGCCCCCCCCTGGACCCCCCCTGCAGCGAATATTTTACGGGCGGCGTTGCCGCCCCCATTTCGAACTGGGGTCCTATGTGGTGATACCTTTGAATATAGAAGATAATCAGGCTCCACACCCAACAATCTCCCACTTGGAGACTGATTGTAGCAACTCCACCGCTGCTCCATTTGCTGGACAATGACTCCTCTTTGGACCTGGTTGTTTCTCATCTTCATCGTCATCCTTGAAGACCAACTGAAACTGAGCATATTCTTAGTTTCTCCCTGGTTACAACTTTTGTTAGCATATCTGCAGGATTCTGGCTAGTGTGTATCTTTTCCAGCTTCAACTCTCCATCTTCCAACACTGATCGTATGAAATGGTACTTGAGCTGTATGTGTTTAGTCCTGGAATGAAATGTTGAGTTCTTTGCAAGATGAATGGCACTTTGGCTATCACTGTATAACGTGCCCATATCATGCTCCTTACCCAATTCACCCATAAACCTTTGTAACCAAATCATTTCTTTACTAGCCTCTGTAGCAGCAACATACTCTGCTTCTGTTGTTGAAAGTGCAACAACACTTTGGATTTTGGAAACCCAACTGACAGCTGTTCCTCCAACAGTAAATACATATCCTGTAGTGCTCCTCCTGTTATCTCTGTCACCTGCCATATCTGCATCAACATATCCTTGTAGGGAGATGTTTGAACCACCAAAGCATAATGCTTGATTTGTGGTACCTTTCAAATATCTGAGAATCCATTTCACTGCCATCCAATGTTCCTTTCCTGGATTGTTCATGTACCTGCTTACAACTCCCACTGCATGTGCAATATCAGGCCTTGTGCAGACCATTGCATACATTAAGCTTCCAACTGCTGATGCATATGGAACTTTAGACATATAATCCATGTCTTCTTGGGTCTTTGGGCACATTTCCTTGCTAAGTTTGAAATGGCTAGCAAAAGGTGTACTAACTGGTTTTGCATTGTGCATGTTAAATCTTTTCAACACCTTTTGTATGTACTCATTCTGAGACAATGTTAATTTACGATTTTTCCTGTCTCTAGTTATTCTCATACCAAGGATTTGTTTCGCAGCTCCCAAATCCTTCATTGCAAATGAATTTGCCAATTTTCTTTTGAGCACATTTATTTCCTGCATGTTAGATCCTGCAACAAGCATGTCATCTACATATAGTAACAATATAATATAGCTGCCATCATTTTGCTTTTTCAAATAAACACAATGATCAGAGTGACATCTAGTATAACCTTGTTCAGACATAAACTTGTCAAATTTTAGATACCACTGCCTTGGAGCCTGTTTTAAGCCATACAAGCTCTTCTTCAACCTGCACACTAGTTTCTCCTTCCCTTTCACCTCATATCCTTGTGGCTGTTGCATATATATCTCTTCCTCCAAATCCCCATGGAGAAAGGCTGTCTTTACATCTAACTGCTCAAGATGCAAATCTTTAGCTGCTACAAGACTTAAAATAGTTCTGATTGAAGTCATTTTAACAACAGGAGAAAATATTTCATCAAAATCAATACCTTTCTTCTGTGCAAACCCCTTCACCACAAGTCTAGCTTTATACCTCTGTTTTCCTCCATCTTCTTCCTTCAGCCTGTAAACCCATTTATTCTTCAATGTAGTTTTTCCTACAGGCAACCTGACTAAATCCCAAGTCTGGTTATGCATTAAGGAGTCCATCTCTTCTTCCATGGCTACCTCCCACTTCTTCCTGCTTTCAACCTGCATTGCTTCTTCATAACATTCGGGTTCACGGGAATCAGTCAACAATAAATAATATAATGAAGGAGAGTATCGTTCAGGGGGTCTACCTATCCTGGTAGATCTTCTAACACCACTTTCAGGTGTTTGGGGTGTCTGTTGCTGTTGTGGTGGTTGTTGTTGTTGTGGTTGTTGATTATTATTATTTTCAGGCACCTTTACTTTTTCAGTGATTTCATCAAGAACTGCGTATTCCTTGTTTTCCTTTTCCTGTTTCTTTTCCTGCAACTGATTCTTATACAAGACCTTTTCATTGAATATTACATCTCTGCTCCTAATGATTTTGTGATTTTCATAATCATATAAGCGATAACCAAAATCATTAACACCATATCCAATAAAGGTACATTTCTTTGACTTTGCCTCAAGCTTTGTTCTATTTTCTTTATCAATATGGACAAAGGCCTCACAACCAAAAGGCTTTAAAATAGAGTAGTTTACCTTTTTACCTGTCCATGCTTCCTCTGGAACACCACCATCCAAGGAACTTGAAGGCCCTCTGTTTATTAGATAAACAACAGTATCTACAGCATCTGCACAAAACTGTAAAGGCAATCCTGCATGCAATCTCATGCACCTTGCATGCTCCATGATTGTTCTGTTCATCCTTTCTGACACACCATTTTCTTGTGGTGTTCTTGGAACTGTCTTCTCTCTGCGAATTCCATGCTCTGAACAGTACCTATCAAACTCTTTGCTGCAATATTCACCTCCATTGTCTGATCTAAGACACTTCAATTTCTTTCCTGTCTCAATCTCAACCAAAGCTTTCCATTTCTTGAAAGTATCAAATACATCAGATTTATTCTTAATACAATAAATCCAAGTTTTTCTAGTTGCATCATCAATAAAAGTAACATAATAACAAGAGCCACCGAGAGATGATACCTGAGCAGGTCCCCATACGTCTGTATGCACAAGCTCTAATTTTTCGTTCTTCTTTTCTTTCCCAACTCTGAGAAATCTGACTCTCTTCTGTTTTCCATAAATACAGTTCTCACAGAAGTCCAAATCAACATTCTTCAAACCCGGCAACAAATTCCTTGAGTGAAGAATCTTCATCCCCTTTTCACTCATGTGTCCGAGCCTATGATGCCATAATGCTGCATCTGCTCCTCTGGAAGTTAAAGCATTAACAGAGTTAGAAATACCATTGCATAAATACAATGTACCAACCTTTTCGCCTTTTGCTATTACCAGGGCTCCTTTAGTGAACTTCCAAGCTTTATCTGTGAAAGTTGTCACACAACCTTCACCGCCTAACTGCCCTGTTGAAATCAGATTTTTCTTTAGATCTGGAACATGCCTTACCTCCTTTAATAGCCATTGGTTTCCATTCTGCTGTTTTACAAGAACCTTACCCATTCCAACGATTTTACAGGGTTTATCATCACCTAGACGAACTTGTCCAAAATCTCCTTGAACATAGTCATGAAAGTATTTCTTATCAGGTGTGGCATGGAATGAAGCCCCTGAATCTACCACCCAGGAATCAGTAATATTTTCGAAAGAAAGAATCAAAGCATCTTGTAACACCTCACCTGTCACATTTGCTTCATGATTGTTTTCTTGTTGTGCATCTCCTTCTTTTCCCTTCCGAGATCTACAGTCTTTCTTTAGGTGTCCTTTCTTTCCACATTTCCAGCACACTATCCCCGATCTGGACTTGGATCTGCCTTTCCTTGATTTACTGCGATATCATGAGCTCTTTCCTCTTTCCATTTTTCTTCCTCTAGACTCTGCACTCAAAGAATTTCCTGATGTCTCACCGGAGCTTTTCCGTCGCATTTCCTCGCTAAGGATAGCACCGACGACATCATCAAACTTTAAAGTACTAGATCCAGAAACGGAGTTACTAATGGCCATTACCAAACCATTCCAACTTTCTGGTAATGAGCACAAGAATAACAGAGCTCTAACTTCATCATCAAAGTTTACCCCTACAGAACTTAACTGACTTGTAACTGTATTAAAATCATTTAAATGGTTTGCAACAGATCCACCTTCCGACATATTCATATTAAATAACCGTTTCATAAGAAATACCTTGTTTGAGGCCGAGGGTTTTTCATATAGTTTCGACAACGTCTGCATCAAACCCTCTGTCGTGGTTTCCTTCGAAATGTTGAAGGCGACTGACGCAGCAAGGCACAACCGTATTGTTCCAAGTGCCTTTCTATCGAGAAGGTTCCATTCTTTGTCTTTCATACCCGTCGGCATCTTTGTTTTTCCACCCAATGGTAGGTATAGATCTTTCTGATACAGATAATCTTCCATCTGCATCTTCCACAGCGAGAAGTTTTGGCCGTTAAATTTCTCGACCCTAAACTTACCATCTTCCGCCATTGCTCCCACTCGAACCAGGAACCCTTCTTTCCTGCGAGTTTATCAGCCAAATAGACCTTCGGCTCTGATACCAGTTGTTAGAAAATTATATATTACGGAGCAATGGAACACATAAAATATTGCAGAAATATAAACACAGAAAACGCACAAAACAAGAGAGACACAGATATACGCGGTTCACTCTATTTGGGCTACGTCCACCCCGAACAGCCAGTCCTTCCTTTTTATTATCCAGCAAAATGAAGAGACACAACCTACAGCAAATCCACTGTAATATCCTCTGTTTTCTCTCACAGTCTCACCTCTCTGTTTCTCGCTCACAGAATACACATATATCACACAGCCTCAAATACAATACCCTCATACAAAGAGAGGGGTTGCCTTCTAGGGCAAAAAACCCTAAACTAAACATAAGTTCTACCGTCAGATCATCCGCCTAATGAACGGCCCAGATTGACTAGAAATTACTATACTTTTACAAGGCAATTTTACAGTTGTTTTTAGCTTCGGGGGCGCTGCCCCCGAAACCCCTCGCCAGGGGGGGGCTCCCAAAGGTCGCAGCCACCCCCATTTCGAACTGGGTTCCTATGTGGCGATACCTTTGAATATAGAAGATAATCAGGCTCCACACCCAACATAAAGGTGGTGTGCTGGAAATGCGAAAAGGAAGGCCACTTCAAAAGGGACTGTAAATCTAAAGCTCCTGACAAAGGAAAGGGATTTGATGAAGCTCCTTCTGCAGAGACAAAAACCACCTCAGATGAAGGTGGGGATGTGTACTTGGCTTCTTCAAGTACACATGTAGATCATGAGGCATGGTTGATTGACTCAGGTGCATCCTTTCACTTCACTCCCCATAGAGAGTGGTTCTGCGAGTATGAGAAATATGATGGTGGTGATGTCTTCTTAGGGGATGATAGGAAGGCTAAAATCGTTGGTCACAGAAAGGTAAAGTTGAAGTTGCAAGGTGGAAGAGTTAGAACAATTCCGGGTGTTCTACATATTCCTGCATTGGCCAGAAATCTAATTTCTGTAAGCAAGCTGGATGATGCAGGTGTAAAAATAGTGTTCGAGAATGATACCTACAATATGGTTCAGGGAGCACTGGTATTGGTGTGGGGAGTTTGGATTGGAACTCTGTACAATCTGCAAGGTAGCACGATTGTTGATGGGTGCAACAGTTCTGTGGTTCCTAAAAGTGAAGCAGAAAATCTAGTGGTCTCTCGAGAGAAGAGCATGTTGTGGCATCAAAGGCTTGGACATATTGGAAAGAAAGGCCTTTGAATACTTCATGGTAAAGGTATGGTAGAAGTTATGAGTAATAGCTCTCTGGATTTTTATTTCTATGAAAATTGTGTATATGGGAAGCAGAATCGGGTGAGTTTCCCCTCTGGTGGTAAGAGGGCGAAACAGATATTAGAGCTTGTGCACAGTGATGTGTTTGGACCTGTGAAGGTTCCATCACTGGGTAAGTCTATGTACTATGTATCATTTATAGATGAATTATCAAGGAATACATGGATATATTTCCTTAAAAAGAAATCTGAAGTCTTTGGCAAGTTTAAATAATTTAAGGCTCTCGTGAAAAATCAGACAGAGAAGAAGATAAAGGTGCTAAGGACAGATAATGGTGGAGAGTTTTGCAGCAAGGAATTTGAAGAATTCTGTAAGAATTGTGGTATATCATGACAGAAGACTACTCCATATACACCTCAGCAAAATGGAGTTGCATAAAGAATGAATAAGACGTTTATGGAAAGGGAAAGAAGCATGCTCAGTGGTGATGGGTTAGGGCAGGAATTCTGGGCAAAGGCGATGGATACTGCATGTTACCTGGTCAATAGGTCACCTTCATCAGCGTTGGAGGATAAGACTCCACAAGAGGTATGGATTGGTAAGAAACCCTCTCTTTCACATCTGAGGGTATTTGGATGTGATGCATATGTACATGTTCCAAATGAGAAACGAACCAAGTTGGATAATAAATCTGAAAAAGTGCATCTTTATTGGGTATAATGATGGTTTAAAGGGTTATAAGCTTTGGAACCCAATCACACAGAAGGTTGTGTACAACCGAGATGTGGTGTTCAGAGAGGAAAAAGATGTTATTAAACATGAAGTCCAACCAAAGGAACCTGAGAAGATAGAGTTTGAGCTTAAGGAGGAAGAATCAGATTCTACAGTAGAGGAGGAATCAAAAGATGAAGAGCCACAAACTCTAGGTGTAAGAAGATGAGTTCGAGAAAGAAGGCAGCCAGAAAGGTATAGTCCATTTGCTTTTTTTTCAAATTTTGCTTTATCTATCACTTACGATGATCCCAGAACTGTGAAGGAAGCAGTAGATTCAGAGGATGGAAAACTTTGGAAAGAGGCCATGGTTGATGAAATGGCATCTTTGCACAAAAATGAGGCTTGAGATCTAGTGGAGTTGCCGCCTGGAAGGAAACCCATTGGCAGCAAATGGGTGTTCAAGATGAAGACAAATGCAGAAGGAAAAGTGGAGAAATACAAAGCTCGGTTGGTAGAAAAAGGTTATTCCCAGGTGTCGATAATTGTTTTTGGTGATATTTTTTCTCCTACTGCCAAGGTAACTTCTATTGGATTACTTTTATCTGTTGCGGCTACTTTTGATTTTGAGGTAGAACAGATGGATGTGAAGACAACATTTCCTCACGGGGATCTGGAAGAGGAGATCTACATGAAGCAACCTGAAGGCTTTGTAGTGAAGGGTAAGAAAGAACTAGTATGCAAGTTAAAGAATTCTCTGTATGGGTTAAAATAGTCACCAAGGATGTGGTATCAGAAATTCGATACATTTATACGGGGAATTGGCTTCACCAGAAGCAAAGAAGATCACTGTGTGTATTTTAAATTAATTGGTGACCGTGTTATTTATCTGGTCTTGTATGTGGATGATATGTTGTTGGTTGGAAATGACAAAGAAATTATCCAGGATTTGAAGACCCAATTGTCCTCCAAATTCGAAATGAAAGATCTTGGTGTAGCAAACTATATTTTGGGCATGGAAATTAAAAGAGATTGGGAAAAGAGGATGCTCTGGTTAAACCAGAGGAATTATGTCGAGACAATACTACAGAGGTTTAATATGCAGGATAGTAAACCAGTGAAGGTTCCTATTCCTGTGGGTGTGAGGTTATCTGCTGAACAATGTCCCAAGACACAAGAAGAGGAAGAGGACATGTCTCATGTTCCATATGCAAGTGCAGTCGGTAGCCTGATGTATGCAATGGTCTGTACTAGACCAGACATTGCACATGCAGTGGGAGTATTGAGTAGGTTTATGTCAAAACCAGGGAAGGAGCATTGGACAGCAGTGAAGTGGGTTTTCAGGTATTTGCGTGGCACTAGTGATTATGGTTTGTGCTACCAAAGAAGACCAGGATTGCACAGAGTGTTGGATATTCATGGCTTTGTTGATGTAGACTAGGCTAGAGATCTGGATCATAGAAGATCTACAAGTGGGTATGTGTTTAACCTATTTGGAGGTGCAGTCAGTTGGATGAGTAAGAAACACCCTGTAGTGGCACTATCAACTACAGAGGCAAAATACATGGCAGCCACTCATGCAAGCAAGGAAGCAGTTTGGTTGTAGAGATTGTGTTCAAGTATGGGGTTAGTACAGGAAGCTACAAGGATAGACTGTGACAGCCAAAGTGAAATTTTCTTGGCAAAGAACCTCGCATATCATTCAAAGACAAAGCACATTGATGTTCAATATCGCTTTGTGAGGGATATGATAGAAGACAAAAAGGCGTTGCTAGTAAAGGTGGACATTTTGAAGAATATTGCAGATGGATTGACAAAATCTGTGAGCTCTGAGAAGTTCTCTTGGTGTAGGGAGACAATGGGTGTTTCAGGGCTGGAAAAATGACTAAGCTCTCTTGTGGCCCCCTGTGGAAAGAAAACAACAAATGGGAGAATGCTCCAGGGGGTTAGAGGGGGGGCGAAGCCCCCCTTTGTTGCGCTGATTATGTAGCGGGGGGGTCACAAAGGGTTTGAGGCATACCCGTAACCCCACTTTATGGGATCTGGGGCAGCACCCCCAAAAATTTTAGTTTTGGACCCTATGTTAGGATGGGCGAACCCGCCTATGGTTTTGTGCATGATTTTCGCACATGTTTTTGGACGTGATGGTTTTCGGTCCATGGTATTGGACGCGATGGTTTTCGGTCCATGGTATTGGATGCTTCGGCATGTATAAATATGTATTATAACATTGAAAGGAACATAATGAAAAATCAAGTTGGTAGTCCCAGTTTTGGGATCCAGGGGAAAATATCTGTGTATATGTGTTTTATGTGTTATGCTCTCGCATTGTTTATTTTTTGTGTTTTAGAATTTGTATGAAGGTAATTTCTGTACGGGGTTAAAACCTACACTGCGGACCTTGGGTAGATATTCAAAATCCGACTCAACTTACATAAAATAAGGGTAAAACCCTTTATGACACTTTAACTATCTACACGCTCCGTGACCACAACTTGTGGAGACTTTACATTTTGTACAACAAAACTTGGGCTTTTGCCCCAAAATTGACCCTAGGGGACCCCATCCCAACAAGCCCCCAACACAAAGATCGTGACTCGCCCTCAAGTCACTTTCTTGGCGTGGAGATCTTACTATGGAGACCTCCCAAATCGACTTGTGCCACTGCCACTTCAGTCGCACTCTGCGTGGCTACCTGTTCGGTCTGCTCCAACAACTGCTCTGTTGTTGGTCCTGCACTGTCTTCCTTGATTTTCTGTTACTTTATCTGTAGGCTCTCCAACTTCTCCTAAATGTTGGTGGAGATAATGTAGGCCTTGTTATCACTGTAAAAAAAAAAAAAAAACTGGTATGGTTCCAAAGTTTTAAGTTAGTCTTGGTCAAGTCATTTCTATTATTTTGTTTAAGGAGTCTAAAACATAGAGTAGAGTCTTGTTCCCATTGTCAAATAAGGTCAACAATCTTGTTTTACCTATCATTAGTACCACATTGGTTCATAGGTGTCATGTGTTAAGGCTGTTTCAAAGTTGACATGCGCTACGAAATCAACTAGGAGTTTTGTAGCGCAAACTCAAAAAATACACTATGTGCGCTACGAAAACAGGGATTCATAGTAAGGAGATTTCATAGCGCAAAACCCAGAATTTGCACTAGCTACGCTACGAAATCGGGGATTCATCCCAGATCTTGTCTAGCTATCTAATCCATCAAAATCTGTTAATGTTTCATCACCATGTGTCAGTCCATGAACCTTGCTTATCACATGCAACCATTCATTCTCATCATTAGATTCATTAGAGGTCTTGTACGCACTCTTTTCAAATTTCAAAAAGGTAAGGTGAGGTGAGTTGGTCTTGGTCTTTCCCGTGTTCCTTTCATGCATAAGAAGACAATTGGCAAGCTTACGAAGGGCATTCACCAGAACTCTTGGAAAGCTCAAGCGAGGCAGTTCTCCATTTCAAATTCAAGCGAGGCAGTGTTCAAACCAAGACAGTGCAGGTTCTTTCAAGTTTCCTTGCAGGGGTCTTATAGACATGTCTGAAGAAAGGAAAAATCATAGATCAGGCCGGTGTCTTAGAGCTGAGCCTGAAGGTTTAGATGTGCTCACGAGGAACAGAGAGGTTGAACATGCATTCAAACAGGTGGGCTACTGGAGATTCTATGAAAAACTTCAGGGTGGTAACGTTCAAGTAAACAAGGACTTTGCCTTCAATTTCACCGGTTTGAATTCAAGGGTCGGAGTGCTAGAAATACCAATTTCTCCTGAGGTTATATCTACAATCACAGAGATACCTAGAGGCCAGAAAAGATGGTTCAAGAACTTCAAATTTGAAATAGCACCCTGCCATGAATTTCTGAAGCCAAAATTCATAGGCTCAGACTTAACCAAATTAGTGCCCAGAAGCTATGTAAAAGATTCATATGCCAACTTGTTGTCATGCATCCAAAGATATTTTACTTGTGAAGGGAGATACCATAAGGTGTACTCTTACCATTTTAAGCTTCTATTACATTTCACTGGAAAAATATTTCTTGATTTACCTTTTTATCTATTTCGTAGCTTAGGCAAAATGTCTGATAAGGTTCAATTGAAGAAAGAAGCTTGTGAAACCTCGTTGTTCCATCATGGATTGATCAAGTTAATTGTTTTACATGAGCTTCAGAAGATTGGAAGAGAATGGTCTGCTTTCTTGTTTATGACAGGCTTCAGAACTGAATCAGGACTTAGCCCTAAGGCTAAGGAAATATCTTCACCAGCAGTGAGTCATCAACAGGAAGCAAGATCAAGTAGGTTTGTGAAATTGAAAGCCAAAAATTAGGTGAAGGAGCCTATGACACCACTAATAGTTCAAGACACTCCTCAGCAGTCATAGAAGAAGAAAGTTCAGATCAAGGAGGTGGTACAAGAGTAGTCTATTGATAAAACTGTCCAAAGAAGAGTAACTAGAAGTCAATTAGCCAAGGAAAAGGGGAAGACTGTGATTGCTGATGAAAGCCTAGTTTCAAAGGGAAGTTTGAACGATCTCCTCCAGGCTATCAACATAGAAGAGACTCCTCTGGTCCAAGCAGATTTACTTGAAGCAGGTAAGAACAAAATAAAAAGAGTTAAATCTTCTAAAAAACTTCAATTTGATGACCAGGTCTCAGAGTTTGTCTTCAAGCCAAGAAGACTTGTGACTAGACATTTAAGAAGGTTACAAGAGGCAGATCCAAAAGCAAGTGAGACAGGGGAGGTAGCAAAATTACATGAAGAGCCTATGGTTCCATCAGTACAGTCATCACAACTGCACAAAGATGACAAAGGCAAGGCAGTTATCACTCAAGAAGAGGAATGTAGTTTTGAGGAGTTCAAAAAGAAATTGGTGTCTGCCAATATTGAGATTTCCCAACTCAAGAAAAGGGCAAGAAAACATGTAATTGAAAAATCAAATTTCAAAAGAGTAAAAGCCAGTTGGGAAGATGGAAAAGTTCCAAGATATGAAATAGTGAGCAATCATGCTCAATATTTCACTTGGACCGTCCCTGCAATAAAAGAGGCAAGATATGTCCAAAGGATCAATGGAAAGTTAAGTACTAAAATCTGGATGCTGAAAAGACAGATTGAGGATTTGAATATTCAGCTGAATGAACCAGAAGAACAACCTCAGCATAAATGAACCTGACAGTAAGTGAAGAAATTTTGACACAATTTTGATGTGAAACTTACTTTTTGAAGGTTGAAGATTATTTTTGGATGGACAATGTTAGTTTGTTTGGCTCATTAGCGTATGGAGAAGCCATTAAAAACCCTAGAATAACCAAAAACTGTGTTTTTGACTCACACAATAGTTTTGTAGTGCACTACGAAACTGCTAAAGGTGATATATAATGCACAACAGTTTCGTAGCGCGCTACAAAACTACTGAAGCTGCCAGTTTTGTTTTGTGGATCAATTTTGAAATGAAAGGGGGAACCATTATGAAAGTATGTTGCTACAGAGACACAAAAAGGCCACCTTAAAAGTTTTGAATCTTAAGCAAAGGCAAATTCAAAGAATGAGAAGCATATAGAAACCCCAAACCCTACGCTACAAAAATAGCAGTCATTTCGTAGCTCAGACAATTTGTCATGCTTCAGGCAACATTTAAGGGGTTTTGTCTTAACACGAGTATATGAGTAGGACCTATGGATTAATTCAATGCATCACATGTGATTAAAGGAGATAATATGGTTAGCAAAATTCGAGGAACCTCCTTGGAGACCAAAACAGAAATACAGGGGCAGTTTTCTAATATACAGAGACAGTCACAGGACAAGCAACCAAAGGCCAACATGGAGTTTAAAGTCATCACTTAAGCCAAAGATGAAGAGGGACAACTTTCAAAGAATGATTTTATTTCATAGTTAAGGTTGTTCCCAGCATAATAAGGAGTTACACTCCTAGTTGAATTAGGTCTCTAGGACTGTTAGTTTACAGTCAGTTGTAATTAATAGTTTGTTTAAAGATTAGTAGGTGTCAGGTCAAGTGAAATTCGAATTCCCCTCATGCTGGAGGAAGGGATTCAAGCTTGTAATGAACTCTATATATGACAAGAGATGTAATGCACCAGGGGTTGGAAATTTTTTGAGAAAACACTCATATTGTGTCATTGTAGAAGACTATGTTTTAATGTAATACGGAGTTTGGCTTTACTTCTCAGGATTCAAAAAGAGTTAAATGCTTGCTGTTTTTTTTATTATCCTCATTTCCTCATTTGCAGTAGTATGAATGTATGTTAATTAGAACTCATTAGAAATTCTCTAACTTCCTTCATGCATTTGTAGACTGTGTTTCCTACATGTTCTTATGTGTTAACTGATATATTGAACTCTTGATGCCCTGACTTCCATGTTAAGCTAATATTGTTGTCATACTAAACATTTTCTGACTCCATAAGCCCAATGGATGTTTATTGACTGTGTTTCAACCATTCACACTCCTTTATTTGTTTCATAGAGTTAGCCATCTAATCTATTACTAAAATCTTTAACCTAGTGAGAGAGCCCTCTCAGGTTGAGGAGGCTAAGCCTCAGCCAAAAGTTGGTTTGAAACAGTTACTCAAGGTCTTCCTGATCAGCAGCCTATCAGGGTTAGGTTTTGTGATAACAGGCCTCATCTAGCCAAGGTCCCAGTTTGGCCTTGAGGACCGCCTATTTCTTCTGTGCTGCTTCCACCTGTAGATGCAGCTGCTTGGCCTCCTACAACTTAGCAAGGCATTGTGCAGAAACAACGGTGTGTGATGTTGCTCTGACTTCATCATACTGTTGCTGGAGTTGGTGAGTTTGTGTATTCAAGGCTTGCAGGGCGGGATCTTCCTATAGAACCGTGACTACCTCCATTTATTGCTTGAATAGCGCGGTGCAGTTTGCCATCACGACATCCATTGTCGCAACTCCATCCTTCACAACGGCTTCGTGTTATTCCCTGATCTCTGGTGAAGTTGAAGGTTGTGACTTCAACTCTAACTCTGTGATCTTCAAGTTCAGCTCAAATTGAACTCTAGCCATTTCTGTCTTGGTGTCACACACGCCTGCAGCCAACTTTCTGATTTTTGCCTCCAACGACGCTTCCTCTGGTATATGCAGCTCAGGTACTGTTATGTAGGCTTCTACCACCGCGGCTACAAGCTGGTCATTCTATGCCTAGACTTTCTTTTGTGCCTCCACACATCTGGTCAAATATCTGGTCATGGTGATAATATACCATGCACCTGTTTTCTTACCTGGAGGCTGAATTGGCCCAACAAAATAAATTGTCCACTTATCAAATGGCTACAATGACACTTACGGATTTAGAGGTATCCCATATTGTTGAGCCTCAAAACTTCCCTTTCCTTAGCAACTCTTCTCCTCCCTTTTCTTTGTTTCTCCATGAAGAAATGCATCCCTATCATTAATAACCAGTATACATTACCTTAAGGAGAACATTTTAGTGATTTACATGTTATGATTTTATGTTTTGCTAATTGAATAAGTTTTTGTCTTTCAGCTATAAAATGCGGCTTGTTCTGCAGCTAATCAGCTGTTCCGCAGCTACTTCCATGCTTTTACAAGTTCTAGTTGTCAGAAGGAGAAAATAACTACATGGGCAGCTTCGAAACCATCATGACATGGATCATGTCCTATTCATCTATGCTAGGTCGACAAAGAAGTTGGTAAAACACTCTGGTAAAATGAGAAGTCAAACGTAGAGACCTAAGGCAAACAAGACTCTGTTTTGTACACGTTTCACAGTGATGGGATCTGAAACAACTTCCTGAACCCACAAACTTCAACAACCATTTGTGCAACCAAATCCAATAGCCATCACCTTAGATTTATGTCTCCAGCAACCGAGGAAGAGAATTCCATGTGCCTGTCTACTACGTGTTTTTGGCTGTAGCTTATTTTTCTCCATAAACACCTGTGTAATTTCTCTATAAATACCTGTGTAAAGAACGCAGAACCAGTTCTAATTTTCCTGATGTATTAAGCTCAGACTACTGCTCTATAACTTTGAAAACTCATTTACCATGTTTTTTTTAATATGAAGACCACAAGTTTCATGGATATCTGAAAGCGTTTTTTTTTTTAGTTTTGATTAAGTACGCATAACCTGAGCAGTTGTAGAGGGCCCCTACGCTGACTAAGGTTTCATTTCATTTTGTTTTGTCTTTTATAGTTAAACTGTAAATTCATCGTTTCTTCCATAATGTTTATAACCATCTACTAACCTTGTTTATAATACAGTCTTTATCATTTTCTTACTAATGCAGAATAGTTTCTTTCAATACAAAGTAGTTTCTTTTTGCTTAATTTCTTTCTAGTTTCTTATCAGTAGCTAGAAGTTGATTTCAGTAGTGTAGAGTGGTTTGTTTCATTTGCTGCTCCATTAGTCTTTAGGCTTTTAATTAAACTGATATGTGCTATTACTGTTCTTTCCATTTCATTACTAGTTAGTGACTCATGGTGTAGATGAATGTTTCTAAAAAGCCCTTCTAGTTGATAACTCATCTTAAACTAAGTGGTTGAATACTTCATTCATGTAATGAGTCTTTTCTAGATTTTTTGTATTTATTTTCTCTTAAAGTAATGAAGTACAAAATTCTCAAAATGTCATTACAAGGAGGTTGTTCTCCCAAAATTGAGAGGCGGAGTAACTAAGCACTTCATTTAGTTTCCATAGCAGATTAGTTGCAATTTCATTTTCAGTCTTAGTATTTCATTTAGTTTTGTTTCCATAATAGATAGTTGCAATTTCACTTTCAGTTTTTCATTAAGTTTTGTTTCTGCAATAGACTAAACAAGTAGTTGTAATCTCACTTTCAGTTTCAAGTATTTCATTTTGGGTTTGTTTCCATAATAGATAGTTGCAATTTCACTTTCAGTTTTAGTATTTCATCTAGTCTTGTTTCTACAATTGATTAGACAGTAGTTGAAATTTCACTTTTAAGTTCTTTTAGTTCATGATTTGGAAACAATGATAAGAGCAGAAATAAAAACTCTGTTTTCATTTCTTGATTAAACTTTACTTCCAAATCTTGCTAAAGCACTTTTTGCCCTCATTTAATTTCTTTAAATTCTTAGCAAAATTAGATTCAAGATTTTGTTAAATACATTGTAAATCATTAGGGATTAAAGGATCAAAAACCCCAAAACAACATAAAACTCAAAAACACTGAAGTAAGAAGGGTCATCTATCACATATAGTGCACTACACTTCATCAGTTTACGATACCCGAATTGATAATTTATGTAGAGCAATTTAGGACACTAAATTGACCAAACATTTTGGCGCCGTTTCCAAGGGAGTGTAACTAGGTAGCCTTATCTCTTACATTCAAAAAAAAAAAAACAAAACAATGGCATGCATAGAGAAAGAGACTCTAGGGGTAGATCTATAGCTAGGGGCAGAAGTTCAATTCCTACAACTCCACCTACTCCACCAAGAGTTAGAAACGGCACACCTCCATCCTAGACTCATACTCCTAGCCATAGGATTCCTGGAATTTAAGGGGCAGAAACTCAATCAAAAGATTCTCCTACTTCATCTACCAAAACATTCCTAGGAGAGGAAAATTTTGAATCTCCAACAGCAGGGATAACCTTTTTCACCTCCACAGGAGAGCCTATTGTAGTTGAAGACTTAGGAATACCTGGTGAGGAATAAAAAGTAGAAACTATCTCCCATAGTCCATTGATAGAAAAAACAGAGGAGGAGGGAATAACCTTGCAGGTTGAGACCTATACTGACTCTGATGAAAGTATAATGGCAGAAGAAGAACAAGATGGAGAATTCTCACTGTTTGGAGGAGGGGGTAGAGGGAGAGGTAGAGGAAACAATGGAGGAGGTAGAGGTAATAATGGAGGAGGCAAAGGAAATAGGGAAGTAGATAACTCTTTTGGATTCCCTATATTGGATGAGGAAACATATACCACAATGAAAAACATCTCACCATTTGTCCTCTCAAACTTCTGTGGGTTGAGAAGTGAGGACCCTAAAACATTTTTGTTTGAGTTTTAAGTCTTGTAAAGAACTTATGACTATCTAGAAGACTCTCAAAAACTCAAATTTTTTCCTTCAACACTAAAAGGGGCTGCTTTGAAATGGTTCATGGGGTTAGTCACTCAATCCATTAGAACATGGAATGACATGAAACAAGCATTTTTGGATAGATACTTGGATTATTGTATGCCTACCAATCATAAAGATGAGGTGTTCAAAATGATGCAAAGAGAAGATGAAAACTTAGAAGATTTGATTGAGAGATTCAATTATAACTTGAAAAGAGCAAAGATGAAAAATTAAGATGAGGAAACTTTGAAAGCTCTTTTGTTAAAGGCCATTAGAGATGAGTGGATAGATATCCTTAACATGATGGGGAAGGGAGATATCTCTCAACTTCCATTGAGTGACATAGGAGAACTGTGTGTTCAGCAGAAACCAAATCAGCTACCAGCCCAACCATTACCAAACCCCAACAATAGAAATCCTCAGAATGCTTACATGCTAAAAGGACAACAATTTCCAACTTACATGATTACTCCTCTAGATCTTAATGATGTTCAACTAAGGTCTGGTAGGATATTAGAAAAGGAAAGACCTTCTGTAGTTATTCAAGAATAAGATACCTCTGAGGAATACTCTCTAAAAATAAATAAAAGTTTTGAGGGAACATCCCTCCAAAAACAAGACATTGAAAAACAAAAACAAAAAGAACCAATAAACACAACTCCTATCATTGAGCAACCAACATCTACTTCTACACCTCCTTTTCCTAAGAGACTACAAATTGATAGAGGGGTAGAAAAACAGATCTTGTTGCCTAATTATGATTTTTTGGATGAATTGAAGAATGTCTGTATCAAAATTCCTTTGCTACAACATTAGAGAAATTCCCATTCTAGCCAAAACAATAGAGAGTTGAGCATTAAAAGACCAGGAAGAAAATCAAAAGAAACAAAAAGAATTCACCTGGTAGGAAAGATAGCAAACATAATGATGGGAAAAATTTCCATGCGGAAATATGTGGATCCACGAAGTCCAATTTTCAAGACGCATATAAATGGAATTGAAATTCCAAATACATTGATTGACTTAGGGGAAGCAATAAACATTATGAGTAGACAAACTATGGAGCAGCTTAAACTTCCTAACCTTCTTTACACACCTACCTTACTACAACTTGCAGATAGAACAATAATCAAACCAGATGGTGTGCTAGAATATATTTCAATATCCTTATAATCTTGGGAATATCCTATTGATTTCATGATATTAACTCCCAAGAATAATTTAGGAGGACACCCACTCATATTAGGAAGACCTTGGCTGGCCACAGCTGATGCTTTTATTAGTTGTAGATCTAGTGACATGTATATTTCTGATGGTAATTCAACAAAAAAATTTACTTTGTATCCTCCAACAAAAGAAATCATAGAAATAGATGACAAGGAATGGATTGATGATGAAGATGACATTCAACCTCTCTTCACTATGTCAGAAATTAGTGAAGACAGTCAAATTTTGAATACATTGGAAAATTTTGAAACATCCTCAGAATATGATCATGCACAATTTCAAGAAAAAACTAATGTTGAATACTTGTCATCTAGGCAGATGTCTCTCTATTCTATGGAATAGTTTGGTAGCTCTTCCATTGAAAATTTTCTAGGTAGGACATTGAACATAAACAAAAACTTGGAGAAACTACAACAAGAAGAGCTAACCAAAACATTACAAAAACATTCTGTTGCATTTGCATGGGAGTACACCGACATGAAAGGCATTGATCCTAAGACTTGTATCCATCATATCTATATTGAGGAAAATAGTAGACCAATTAGACAAACTCATAGAAGAATGAATCCAAATCTTAGGGAAATTGTAAAAGAAGATCTCCAAAAATTACTCAATGTAAACTTCATTTACCCAATTTCAGATAGCCAATGGGTTTCTCCTTTGGTAATTGTGCCTAAAAAGAATGGTAAATGGAGGGTGTGCATTGATTACCGAGAATTGAATAAAGAAACTCTTAAAGATCATTTTCCTTTTTCCTTTATAGTTCAAGCGTTAGATACATTAGCAGGTAAGAAATATTTCTCATTCTTGGATGGTTTTAGTGGTTATAATCAAATTCAGGTAGCACTTGAGGTTTAGGATAAAACCACATTTACTTGTCCATGGGGAACTTTTTCCTACCAAGTGCTTCCTTTTGGGTTATGTAATGCACCTGCAACATTCCAAAGAGTAGTACTAGGAATTTTTTATGATCTGATACATGATTGTGTAGAGGTATATATGGATGATTTTACTGTCTACGGAAACACATTTGAAGAAGCTTTGGAAAATTTGGAAAAAGTTATTAAAAGATGCAAAGAAAAAAACCTTTCACTAAGCCATGAAAAATGTTTTATGATGTTTACGGAAGGTATTGTTTTAAGACATCACATTTCAAGAGATGGGATTAAAGTTGACAAATCTAAAGTTGAAGTCATCTCTAAGTTCCAAATTCCAAATTGCCAAAAAGATGTTAGAAGTTTTCTAGGATTTATAGGATACTATATAAGATTTATAGAAAGCTTCACCAAAATAGCATCTCCACTCTTCAAATTTCTTACAAAAGATTGTGAATTCAGTTGGAATCTTGATTGCCAACTAGCATTTAAAACCTTGAAAGCAAAAATTTTTGAACCACCTATTTTAAGAGGTCCAAATTGGAAACTTCCTTTCCATATTTCCACAGATGCTTCAGATACAGCTCTGGGAGCTGTATTGGGACAAAAAGATTTGATTCCTTATGCCATTTACTATACAAGTAAGAATTTGACTCCCACTGAGTTGAATTATACTGTGACTGAAAAAGAATTTTTAGCTGTTGTTCATGCAATTAACAAGTTCAGGCACTATATAACATGCTATGAAACCTTTGCTCATACAGATCACTCTGCAATTAGATATTTAATGAATACACCTATTACTAATGGCAGATTTACAAGATGGCTTTTAATCTTGCAAGAATTGAACATTACTGTGCTAGATAGACCTAGAAAACAAAACAGAGTTGTTGATTTCTTGTCCAGGATTCAGAATATCAAAGAAGACTCCAGTTGAAGATAAGTTTCCTGATGAATATCTTTTTGCAGTAACTACTCAAACTCTTTGGTTTGCAGATGTTGCTAATTACTTGGTTATAGGGCAGTTACCTTCACAATTGTTTCCTACAGAGAAAAAAAAAATTATTCAAGAAAGTGCAAGATATTCATGGATCACTAATGAATTGTATAAAACAGGGCTAGATCTTATGATCAGAAGGTGTGTCAGGGAAGATGAAATTCCTGATATTCTCAAAGCATGTCATGATGAGTCGTGTGGTGGAAAATTTGATGACAAGAGGAAAACCTATAAAATCCTTTTCTTTAGGATATTATTGGCCATCCATCTTCAAAGATGCTAAAGAATATGTTAGGAGGTGCGACAGCTGCCAAAGGGTAGGGAAACCTGCTCCCTCAAATGAAATGCCATTACAAACTCAGGTACTTATCAACCCTTTGAAAAGTGGGCTTTAGACTTTATTGGACCAATTAATCCTCCATCTAAGCAAAAAAAGTATATATTGGTATGCACTGATTATGTCACCAAATGGGTAGAAGCCAAAGCATTACTTTTTGCTAATGAAAAATCTGTAGTTAATTTTCTTTTGAGGACATCTTTACTCGTTTTGGTGTTCCAAGAGAAATTGTGACAGATCAGGGATCTCAATTCACATCCAACATGATGGAAATGCTTATGGAGGAGTACAAGATCAAGCATAAGAAATCTACTCCCTATCATCCACAAGCAAATGGTCAAGTGGAGTCTACAAATAAAGTGATTGAAGGAATCCTTAGCAAGACTGTGCATCTACATAGAAGAGATTGGGCAGAAAGGCTTCCTCAAGCCTTATGGGCCTATAGAACTACATGGAGGAACACAATGGGACATACACCCTATGAACTTGTTTATGGGAAGCAAGTCCTGTTCCCTATAGAGTTCCAAATTAGAACTTTCAAGATGGCAGTCCAGTTGGGGATGGATTTATCAGAGGCTCAAAAGCATAGACTGGAGCAATTAAATGAACTTGATGAAATCAGACAAGAGGCAGTTCAAAGGACTGGTCTAGTCCAACAACAGAGGGCTAAATGGCATGACAAATACATCAAGGACAAGAGGTTTCAAGAGGGAGATTGGGCACTGTTATTTGATTCAAAGTTTAAAGATTTTCAAGGGAAGTTTCAAACTCATTGGCTTGGGCCATATGAGATTGAAAAAGTTTTAGTAATGGAGTAGTGATGATCAGAACAATAGATGAAAGTCAAACTCCTCTTCTTGTGAATGGTCATAGATTGAAAATATATCAAAAACCAATCTCAAAGGAGGAGTTCATCAAGATCTTCCAGAAAAATTCTAAAATGAAGTTAGTGAAGAAGAATCCTTCTTCTCCACCAACTTAGTCTTTATTTTTCCTATCTAAAAAAAAATAAATTAAAAATAAATTGTATAAGGTTGAAAACCAATCATTGATTGGCATGCTTATACAGAAAATACAAGGTGAAAATCAGAAGTTTCTGACACCCTATATTTTCTATTTCGTTTCTGAAAAAAAAAGGGGGGGGGGGGGGTGGGGAAAGAAAAAGAAGTGGTGAAAAAAAGCCATAACCAATTAGCATTCTGCAAAATTCATTGTCTCATTTCATTTCACTCTGTTTTACTTTTACAACTTCACTTCTTTCCATTGTCTTATTTCACCAATAAATTTTTCCTTTCCCAACATTTCTTTCATCTCCATTTTTCATTTATCATCATGTCTTATTTTCATTTACATAGCCATTTCCATTTCAGTCATTCATAAGCCATATTTTACTCTATGTTTCACATTCTACAGTTGTTTTCACGTTCTGCAGTTGATTCTGCTCCGTAGTTGATCCTGTTCTGCAACTAATCTGATTCCGCAACAACAGTTTGTTTATCAGTCCAAGCACAAGAGTTCAGTTCATAATAAAATATTTTATGCAGGTAATTGAAGAAAAATCAACTTTGAAGACCAATCATGCCTAAAGCACTTGTGGAGCAAACATCAAAATATTAGCAAGCGGAAGGTAAAGGTTCCAAAGGTAAAATACAAAAATTTATTTCAAAAACATAAGCTTATATAACATGTATGATCATATGTCTCCTTAATTAATCATCATGTGATTTTACTGCCACGATGTCTCTGACATATCTTCCGTATTCAATAACAAACGGTCCAATGATTCCTTCATAATTGATCTCCTCTTTAAACTCCATAACTCGTCCTTAAACAGTCCTCCACAGCTACATTTGTTAACAGTTAGGTTAATGAAGTGACCTACCTATATACGACTCTTCAAACTCTGACTGTTTATTTATTACTTCCAACTCTTAAGCTTTTATCTCATATTTACGTAGCCACTTTGTGCATACAATCACTCTATTTCCATACATTTTGTGTATTCAGTCACTTTGTTTCCATATATTCTGTATATATAGTTGTTTTGTTTCATATTCACAGTCATTTTGTTCCCGGTCATTCTGTTCCCATATATCCTTCATCCTATTTCCATATCCATAATCATTCTGTTTCTATATACCCAGATATTCCATTTTTGTATACACAGTCTTCCTATTTTCGTATACACAGTCCTCTTAATACCATATACACAGTCATTTCATTTCTCAAACAGTGAGAGTAGTTTTGAAGAGTAGCGGAGAACAGAGGTTATGGGGCTTATTGGTAGAACTGAACCCATAGGGGTAAAATACATGGAGGGTTATCCCCAGTTGAAAGGAATGTTACAGAAGGCAGGTTGGCTATGTTTTATTGAAAAATTCAACGGTTACCATAAGGAAATCACTAAATCCTTTGCTAGGCCATTTGATGGAACGGAAGTGGAAATAGGTGACATCAAATTTGCAGTTACTAAGTCTTTCATAGCTAAAGCAATAGAACTCCCAAGGCTAGGAGAAAGGTGGTTTAAGAACAAAGAGTTTCATGATGAATCCTGGAAGGTGATTCTTAAAAATCCAGGTATGGACGTTTCAGTTTTTAGAAAAGGGATTCCAATCTTTGCACTCAAAAACAAATGGAGTAGCATGTTGTTAATATTGCAAAAATTTATTACATGCGAAGGGAGGTTTGGATCTATGTATGTTTATGATATAAGATTTCTAATGAATTTTCTAGAGAATGAAACCTTCAATATTCCCTTTTTCCTTTTGAATAGTCTGAGAAGAATGGCAACCAATGTTCAAAAGAAATTTGAATCAATAGAAACCACTCTATATCACCATGGACTAGTGAAGATTTTAGTTGAATTTCATTTGAGAAGTGTAGGGGATACATGGGAGGAATTTTTGGTAAGGAATTTCTTCCAAGATGCTCCAAATTTTTCTGAGGGAAGTCATGTTAAAAGGAGCAAGAGAAAGAAGACCAAACTCACTATTTAAAGCACCCCTGAAACTTCAGCATAGAAAAATGATGAAGAAGAACCAATCTCTGAAAAATTAACAGAGATCAGAAAACAGACTAAGCAAAGGAGAAAAATGAAAGATAAGATTGAAGAAATCAATAGGGATATTCCTGAACCTTCATCACCTAAAGAGGATGAACAACTTCTTTTTGAAAAACTAACCAAGATCAAGGAACAAATCAAGAAAGATAAGGAGAAAAGAAAGAGGAAAAAGGATACAAAAGAAGAAATCATAGGCATCCAAAACTTGAGGAGGAGTTCTAGACTCTGAGGCAAAGTGAAGAAGGATAAATCAAAAGAGGCCCAATTTATAAATTTAGAGGAAGAAACTCAAACTCAGTCCCCTGACAGTATTCCATATGAGCAAAGTCCACAGAACTCTCCTCCACAAAACATTGAAGGCAGCCCAATTAGAGCTTATCCTGGCATTGATCCAATACAACAACAAATTTATGACTACATAGAGTCCTTAGAGAAAAAAGTACATTAGTAGACCCAGGGACTTCAGCTAATCCAGAGCAGCCTGTTACCTCACAAGAAACTCTAACTAGCTCCCTCAAACAGGAGATCTTTGAGCTAGAAATTTTGAATAGGCACATCCAAAGAGAAAATGAAACCTTAAAGGAACTAAAGAAGCCGAATAGAGCTATTCATGACAGCACTATGCTTCACTTCGGTTTATGGTACAAAAAGAACATGAAACTAAAAAGGAAGAATAAGAAGTTGAACAGGGCACTTATTAACCTCAAGTACAGATTTCTCATGAGGAAGCCAAGGATGGAAATCAGTGCAAAGAAAAGCAAGAAGAGGAGCTTGGATGTGCTGGCTGAAGTATTAGAACAAATGCAATAGGAGGAGGAAGTTCACAATTTTGATTGCATGGGGACATGCATTGGTTTTGCAGTGGGGGTATGTTGAGCCTCAAAACTGCCCTTTCCTTCGCAACTCTTCTCCTCCATTTTCTTTGTTTTTCCATGAAGAAATGCATCCCTATCATCAATAACCAGTATACATTGCCTTAAGGAGAACATTTTAGTGATTTATATGTTATGCTTTTATGTTTTGCTGATTGAATAAGTTTTTGTTTTTAGCTACGGAATGCGGCTTGTTCTGCAGCTAATCGGCTATTCTGCAGCTACTTCCATGCTTTTATAGGTTCCAGGTGTCAGAAGGAGAAAATAACTACATGGGCAGCTTGGAAAACATCATGACATGGATTGTGTCCTATTCACCTAGCCCAGGTCGACAAGGAAGATGGTATAAGACTCCGGTCAAAGGAGAAGTCAAACGTAGAGACCTAAGGCAAACAGGACTCTGTTTTGTACATGTTTCACAGTGATGGGATCCAAAACAAATTCCTGAACCCACGGAATTCAATAGCCATCTTTGCAACCGAATCCAACAGCCATCACCTTAGATTTATGTCTCTAGCAATTGAGGAAGAGAATTCCGTGTGCCTGTCTGCTACGTGTTTTTGGTTGTAGCTTATTTTTCTCCATAAACAGTTGTATAATTTCTCTATAAATACCTGTGTAAAGAACACAAAACCAGTTCTAATTTTCCTGATGTATTAAGCTCAAACTACTGCTCTGTAATTTTGAAAACTCATTTACCATGTTTTTTTAATATGAATACCGCAAGTTTCATGGATATCTGAAAGCATTTTTGGAGTTTTGTTTAAGTACGCATAACCTGAGTAGCTACAGAGGGCCCCTACATTGACTAAGGTTTCATTTCATTTTGTTTTGTCTTTCATAGTTAAACTGTAAATTCATCATTTATTCCATAATGTTTATAACCATCTACTAACCTTGTTTATAATACAGTCTTTATCATTTTTTTACTAATGCAGAATAGTTTCTTTCAGTACATAATAGTTTTTATTTGCTTAATTTCTTTTTGGTTTCTTATCAGTAGTTAGAAGTGAATTCAATAGTGTAGAGTGGTTTGTTTCATTTGCTGCTCCATTAGTCTTTAGGATTTTAATTAAACTGATCAGTGCCATTACTGTTCTTGCCATTTCATTACTAGTTAGTGACTCATGGAGTAGATGAATGTTTCTAAAAAGCCCTTCTAGTTGATAACTCATATTAAACTAAGTGGTTGAATACTTCATTCATGCAATGAGTCTTTTCTGGATTTTTTGTATTTATTTTCTCTTAAAATAATGAAGTACAAAATTCCTCAAAATGTCATCACAAGGAGGTTGTTCTCCCAAAATTGAGAGGCAGAGTAAATAAGCACTTCATTTAGTTTCCATAGTAGATTAGTTGCAATTTCATTTTTAGTCTTAGCATTTCATTTAGTTTTGTTTCCATAATAGATAGTTGCAATTTCACTTTCAGTTTTTCATTAAGTTTTGTTTCTGCAATAGACTAAACAAGTAGTTGTAATATCACTTTCAGTTTCAAGTATTTCATTTTGGTTTTGTTTCCATAATAGATAGTTGCAATTTCACTTTCAGTTTTAGTATTTCATTTAGTCTTGTTTCTATAATTGATTAGACAGTAGTTGCAATTTCACTTTTAAGTTCTTTTAATTCATGATTTGGAAACAATGATAAGAGAAAAAATAAAAACTATGTTTTCATTTCTTGATTAAACTTTACTTCCAAATCTTGCTAAAACACTTTTATTCCTCATTTCATTTCTTTAGATTCTTAGAAAAAGTAGATTCAATATTTTGTTAAGTACATTGTAAATCATTAGGGATTAAAGGATCAGAAACCCCAAAACAACATAAAACTCAAAAACACTAAAGTAAGAAGGGTCATCTAGCACATATAGTGCATTACACTTCATCGGGTTACGATACTCGGATTGATAATTTATGTAGAGAAATTTAGGACACTAAATTGACCAAACACATCCCTCCATGATGGCCTGCCCATTCTCTGACATGCGTCGCATACCCTACAATATGCTTTGGAATCCTTATGCAACATCGGCTACTACAACCTAGTGCATAAAATCTTATGTGTTGTTGCTTTTCTTGCATAATGCCCTCCCGCAACTCCTCCATGAGCTTCAGTGAGGATACTATTTTGTTCAAAATCAAGCACATAATGTCGTAGTATTTCGTTTGTCCCATCTTGTACAAATGACCTGCAATAACTGAAAATTCTACCGCGTGCACTACCAATTCTTTCTTCTGTTGACTCGTGTATCCATTTGGTGTCGTTCCTGTAGTCATGAAGTGGATAATGTCTAAAAGTGATTATCCGCTACGCGTACCGCGAAGAGCTATGCGTCAGGAAACCCTTCCTCCAAATTGGTAGGCTCTTCTCCTGTTTCAATGCGTGACAGATGGTCTGGCCCTACTTCAACCTTCCTAGTTTCACAATTACTTCGAAATCATACTCCTAAAACAACAACAACCATCTGCATATTTCTCCCCCCAACATAGGCTTAGTAACTAGGTATTTCAATGTAGAAGTACATCTTAAAATGTCCTCCTAGCAGGTAATGTATGAACTTCTAGAGTGCATACACCTTTGCCAAGCCTTCATGCTCTGTTGTTAGTAATTATTTTTAGCCTTAGACAACTTCCTGCTTGCAAACGCTATAGGGTGATCTAATTCGCCTTCATCGCCCTGTGTCAGCACTGCTCCTAGAGAAATACATGAAGCATCCACATGTACATGAAATTCCTTCTTCCAATCCGAGAAGACTAGGATCGACGCAATGACCATTTTCTCCTTCAATACATCCAGACTCCGTTGACATTCTTCGCTCCAACAAAATGTAGCGTCCTTTTTCAGTAGCTTTTCCATAGGCGCGGTAATCTGAGCATAACTTTTGATGAAATTTCGATAGTATCTAGTATGTCCCAGTGTTGCGCGTAGCTATTTAACACTCCTTGGTGCCTCCAAATTGATTATAACCATGATCTTAGCAAGGTCCACCATTAATCCTTGTCTGCAAACAACATGACCCAACAAGATTCCGAAAGGGATGCAGAACAAAAATTTCTTCAAGTTTAGTGCAATCTGATACCTTAGCCATGTATCCAGCATCAAGCACAAACTGTTTACATGGTGCTTAACTAGCCCAAATATTGTACAGTTATCGAAATAGACTTCCAAGAACTTGTGAATGAATTCCTTGAATGTCGCAATGACCACACGTGAGAAGATCGTCGGTGCATTCTTAAGTCCGAAAGGCATCACTGTATACTAGAAACATCCCCATTCTATCATGAAGGTGGTTTTACTTCTACCTTCTGGCACGATCTTTATCTAGTGGTATTCAAAGAACCCATAAGTGAATGAATAGGCCTCCTACCCGCCAACATTATCCAGTACTTTATCTGTGAATGGAGTTGGAAAAGGGTCATGAACGCAAGCATCGTTTAGCTTCCTGAGATCTACGCAAATCCTTATTTCATCCTTCTGCTTCCTTTCCTGAACTACCATTGGACTCACCCAATCAGATTCCTCCACTACTTCAATAATACCCACTGAAAACATCTTGTCCAACTCTAAGCAGACCTTTTCCTTGTACTTGGGATTAAGGCGATATGGCCTCAACTTAGCAGGCTTCATGTCCAGTTTCAAAGTTATTGTCATCACTCCCAAATTGCCTATGATGCCTTTCAAGTCTGAAAATTTTGTGGAAAAGAAATCATGATATTCATAGAGAAATTCAGCAACTTTGTCCATCATAGAATCATCCTAGTAGTCCCCTATCTTCACAAACTTCGGTTCCACCTCTGTGCTAATGTTTACCTGTCTAGTTTTCAGGGGTGCGGTGATATCTAGATTCTCTATCTGTGGCCCCTCAACTTCACGGTGGCCTTCCGCCTTTGGGATGTTAATGTTCCTTGGATCCTCTTCTTCATCTTCAACAGTCACATTATAGCACTCCAGTGCATGGCACAATTGGGTGCTCCAATCCGGTTGAATCAATTCCAAGGGATCCTACGGAATTCTAAAGATTGATGCCTTAATTTCTTGCAGCGCTTCATCAATACTTTCGAATCCATCTCCAAAGCTTAATGTTATCACAAACCCTTCTCTCAAAATATCCCGGTCCACAGTGTCGTGGCGGAGCTCCACCTCTGAATACCAGTTCATAGGGATGATGTCCAAAGTGTGACAGAAAATATGCACCCACTCTGGCTGTGGCTCCATCCCATAAGCCTTATGCCACTTTTCCAAGTGATCATGTGGATCATCTCTCCCATCGTAATTCTCAGCCAACCCTTCCTTGGGGCGACCAAATCTAATCCGCATCATCCTCCTATAGTCTCTCCATTCTTCAAAATTGTCTTTATGCGTACCCCACCATCGTGCAAGCGTAGCACACAACACCAAATCCAGCGTTTGGAAGCGATGCTTCGCAGGAACTTCCCTTTCAAATGCATCCAAAAATTTATCCATGTTAATTAGACAATCATAATAAGGCAAAGTTATTACCTCAGACAATACACAGTGTAACAATTTAGTCATCATATTATAGCACAACCTAGATAATTCATTCAATCTATTCTGCCAGTACTCCAATTCTTCGTCCGAATATGATGTACAGGAACTTTTGCAGTCCCATGCAATGCGTCCATCAATGGTCATATTAACCCAATCTTGATCTTGCGTTGTTATTTTGTAGATCTGGTCCAAATCAGGGTTGCTTTCCTCATAATCGTAGATTGGTTCAGTAGCGCGACCCTTCTACAGGGTCCAAAGGTACTACAACGCAAAGCGATTTCCTCTCAAATGACATTGTCCACTTCTTCAGATTGATTACCCCATTCATGTCAATAGCCCAATCTCGATCACTTCGAAATCAGTCAATGTGCTCGCGCCTTCTCTGTCTACTGTTACTCCATGCAATCTTCCCATAGGGACAATCTTCTGTTGATTTTCCATTCTTAACTGAATCAGAGACCACTGCAGCGCATGCCTCCCCATATTTTCCCAAGTCTGTTTAGGAAAAAAATTCACGTCCAACCCTAGATCCAAAATAACTTGGTCCATCTCATATTCTCCTATTTGCGCAATGAGCCTCATCTCGCGTCCTACCCTTTTCTTGTGTCTACCAATCTTTCTGACCTTGCAGTTCCCATTAGACGCATTATCCCTACCAGCACATTTATTTATCAACTCTTGTAATCCTTTCATAGCCCTGCTGTCATGCAACAATTTCATGCAAGTATCCAAGAAAGTAGTAAGCATGGAGGGGTCAACTTCTTCAGATAGCCTATCCAGACTTCCTGAGGTAGAGGCTTCAGCGAAGCTTTTCTTTGCTTCCATGAACGTCTCCTTTGCGCGCTCCAGATCAAACCCAACTTCTTTTTCTGGAGCCTTGTGGACCCATCCACCTTCTTCAGACTGTTTTCCCTTATCGTCACCAGTTGTCACACCACTTCGCAGCACGATATTGACATTGGGATCCTCTTCATGAGGCTCTACCCTCATCATCTGCAAGTTCTGGGTAGGCTACTGAGGCTGCACCTTCTTATCCTGTATTTTGGCTATCAATATAGGGCATTCCTCTATCCCGTGGTTGAACTAAGTACAATACTGTCACGATGGGTGTTTTTTTGCTTATACACTACCACGTGTAGTGTCCTGGTACTCCACAATTATAGCAAATAACTTGCCCTCGACCTCTCACAGGTCCTCCTCCTCCTCGGCCATGTCTAAATCCCTGATATCATCCACACGCTCCCCCGACACCTTGATCCAGAGGCCGTGTTTCTATTTGCATCCAATACACAGGTGTTCTTTCCATCATCAATTCATAGCTATGATAGTTACGCTCATCATGGCCTACCGATTTACAGAAGTTGCAAAATAACTGTTGCGACGTCTGTACAATTTTTTGCAGTAAGTGGCAATTGTTTGTTTCATGTTTTCCTACTACTTTGCAGATACTGCACCATAACATGGACCCTGTACTTGGTCTTTTTGGGGCTTCTTACCTCAGAGGCATGGGCCCTCCCATACCATATAGTTTGTAAAAACAGGGAAATGATCCTTATCATGCCCCTGGTTCTTACACTTGAGGCACCGGACTTCTTCGCGCACTTCCGATCGAGCCACTTTCTTTCTTCAAGCTCTGAAAATCCAAAAATAGGTTCTGCAACTCCACATGAATCTGTTGAACTCCCAACGTTGCATGCTGGATAGGCGTCTCATGTAATCTCATTGTGATCTCTAGCGCTTCCGCCTTCATTCCTATTGACTGTGAATTCTGTCATAAATCCTCCTATGACTCGATCAAGCCAGTGATTGGCTGGCACCCATGAGACATCAGGCAAGGCAGCCTTTCTCCCTAACCTCACCCCCTAGGGGATTTGCATGCAATTTTATCTTCAGAAGCTTCCAATCTCCACACTATTGGACCATCAAGCCTCCACCTTCCTTAGTTGTCTGCCAGTTTAGTGATCCACTCGTATAGTTCGATCGGGAAGGTGAAGAAGAAGATTTCTTGTATCTATATGTATAGGTATCTGTCCAACCAATACTTTTCTTTCGTTAGGCATGGGTTTCTTTTTTCTTGCACCATGAATTCGCGGATCTTTCTATCCAACCACTCCTCAATTTCTTTCTTGGTCGGATTGTAGTGATGTGACATCACACGTCTCTTTATGCAGATTTTGCTCCAAGAAATGGAACCATTTGTTGGCTTAGTGGGTCCTAACCTAGGTTCAGAGTTAGTTTCACCAAACAAATCCCTACACTATTGGCCCTTTTGGCATCAATCCGCAGAGCACAGATTGAAGTCTCACCTGAAACAGTATGGGGGGATCCTAGAACCAATTTTCCACACCCATAGATGAGCGTGATGTCATTTATGCCCTAAATCTTCCTTCACATAGATCGATAACCCCTTAGGGCTTATCGATATAACTCCCCTTAATCAGCTTCTATACCTCCACAAACGTTTACAACTGTCTTTTGCAGACCCTGATTAGGCAGATCAAATACTTACGCACATCAAAGATGACTTATAACCCAATAATTACTCTAATTGGCTTAAGTGTTCAATAACTTCAACATATAACAAGATATTCTTCGCATAAACAGTTAACAGTAATTGCGTTCATGTATTAATATAAATCATGTAAAGTCGCGCATCAATACATCATTATTTCATAAACCCATTATAACATAAGGCACATTCATATAACAGAAGTAAAGAGATAACACAAGTATTTCTGCAACAATCTTCTTTATTGATAATCAGTTCAATCTTATAGACTCAAGACTTCCCTGCGCACTCAGCTGCAGGGGTCTGCACACTCAGCTGCAGACTCTACTCTAGGCCTCTACGCACACAGCTACAGAGCCTTCCTTCTATTCTAAGAATTCTTCACTCTTACTCTTACTGACCCATTACATTTGTCTTCACCATCAGTACTTGCCTTAGACATCCTAAGACACACCTATTTATACAATCCCATGGTCCACAGACCATGGGTAGATCTTCAAAAGCCGACTCAACTTACATAAAAGAAGGGTAAAACCCTTTATGACACTTTAACTATCTACACACTTCGCGACCACGACTCGTGGAGAATTTACATTTTATACAACAAAACATGGGATTTTTCCCCAAAATTGACCCTATGGGACCCCATCCCAATATTCAGTATAGGCATACTTTCCTCTCTTTCCTCCTCAGTCTCCATAGGTGGAGATGGAGGTTGGTTGTCTAGGAGTACTCTCCTAGACCTTAGGTTGATTTCCTGAATTTCCACAACATAAGAAAGGTAGGATGTCTCTCCATTGTATACCTGTTGTGCCTGTCTGTTATTCGGGTTTGAATTTGGTTGGGCAGGCATCTGAGGTTGTTTAGGTGGAGCAGGATGTAAAAGTTGTGGTTGAGTAGAAGGTGAAGGCAATAAATCTGGAGCATTGTTGTATGGGGGCCTCCACCCCTGGAGTGGTGCATTCCACTGAGGCTGTGGAGGATTATATGGCTTAAATGACTGGTTGGTCGGTTGGGAATGGTACTAAGGTGAAAAATACCAAGGATAAGGTGTAGACCAGGAGGGATGAGCACGGAGCCCCCAAGAGGGAATGGATGTGTTTTGGTTAGGATTGTAATATGCATAGGATGACCCTTGCATGCCTTTCTGTTATGGTTGAGGCCCATGAGGTCTCCTTTGATTTATGTAGCAGAGCTGTTCACTCACCCCTTCAGTTCCCTGATACACAACTTTTAGTCCAAGTAGAGAAGGGCACTTGTCTGTGGAGTGGTTTTCTTCACAGGCCGAGTATATTTCTATAAGGTTTAATGGATATTCATTCTTAGGGTGCCTCCTTGTGCATCTAGGGCAAACGATGGCTCATGCTCTCTCTGCTTCCTCCTGCTTTCTCTTGATGTGCATAGTTTCCATCTGTAGGGCAAGGGTTTGCAACATTTCACTCTTGAAATCTTCTAGCATATTTCCAATTTCACCTTTTAGGGATGTGTTGGACGAGGATGAGATGGCCATTGGCTAACTACCCCTACCCTTTTCGTAGCTTCCCTAGAATGGTTCTTAAAGAGATTCTTGATATCATCATAGGGTAGTTGGTAGATGTCCCCTCCTGCTAGTAGGTTTAAGGTATCCAAAATATCTTCCCTTACCCCCCTGAGTAGGACTAGCTTCAGTGAATCGGGATCAAGTGTGAACCTAGCCCTTTTGTAGCTAAGCTGGAACCTTTCCCCATAATCCTCCAAGGATTCATCATGCCCCAAGGTCATTCTAAAAATTTCCTCTTTAGTGTCTTTGGACCTGTAGTAGTCCTGATACTTATTGTTGAAGGCTTGCTGCATTTGAGCCCAAGTTGTGATGCTATCCCCAGGTAAACCCATGAACCAACGCAAAGTTGCATCCTTGAGAGTGGATGGGAATAATTTCAACTTCTGATCATCAGTGGTGTAATCATAATTTTTGCATATGACAATGAACTCAAACAAGAAATCATCTAGATCTTCTGAGGACAGACCATGGAAGTGAGGAAGAGAAGAAGGGATTATGTTTTTCATCTTGGGATCCCCATTGGTTTCTATGATGGGAAAAACACCCTCAATTCTTTCTCTATCTCCTTTGTCATTTCTATTTTCAGCCATTAGGTCAGTTGGAATGGGTTCTCCTTCTTCTTCTCTCCCTGTAGGCTCTTCAAAATCTTTGGTGTTTCGCCTAAGGGGTCCTTGATTTCACAACCACCGAAGAAGAGGGAAGGTTGGTTGTTTGAAGTGGCGGGGGTATTTGGCGGAAATTTTCCAAGTTATCCCTATTCCTACGAGGCATGAAAGAAGTGTTTTTGTTTTATTTCATGTTTTTTTCAATCTTTGAGACTAATTGCATAATTGAAATAACAAATTGAATGCATACTAACTACTGAATGAAATCTCACTTGCATAATGGGAAAGAAACCAAACAAACTTACAATTACTCTTGTAGAAATGAAGCTAATGGCAGAATGAAAGAGATAAGAAATGGAAGAAAGAAAGCAAAAATCACATCTTACTCAGACACCTCCTCGGCAACATCACCAAAAATTGATGAGCACCAGTATTGTAGCAAGAATGTTGCAACTCCTGGGGCTACCAACTTTACTTTATCAACCCGGGGTTCGTACAAACTTGGAGGTCACAGTGCCTTATACATAAGTAGATGCGATGGGTCCACTCTTTTTCACTATTGAGCTGGCAATAGACCACTATGGTTTCTCAAACCAACCTCCTATTGATTTAGAAGGAATTTTATTACCAATGAAGAAAAGGGAATTTTGCACTAATTGGGCGAATTGAAATATAGTCTACTGCAGTAAGGAAAGTCTGAAATCAATGCTTTAAACACACCACTCATCTATCTAGTTGCTAAGAGATCTTGCTCCAGAAGAATTCTAAGCTAACATGTGTGTAATCCAAACTATCCTAGGCATGCAATCTGAAATAACCAAACATTCTACTGCTATGCATATGAATGAACTCAATAATTCTTTTTTCCCTTTTTGTCCCTTTTTGTCCCTTTTTTTCCCTTTTTGTGAAAATGTGAATGCTAAATCTTCTTAGTGATGTGGAAAGTGGGTTGAAGATGGTGATGGAAGGTCAGATGCCTTGGGAGGAAAGTAGGGGTCTTCTCCTATCTTCCTGGATGCTTTTTCCACAAATCGGCCTCAAAACAAGCCACTACAGGTCGTCTTACAGGATATCTTAATGCTTCCTACAGGATGTCCTAATGCTCCTATAGGATCCCCTGTATTCTTACAGGATCCAGCCGAGAGAAATAGGGGTGACTTGGAAGGTGGTATATGGCTTAGGGAAGGTGAATGATGAAATAAACAAGGCAAGGGGGTGGCTAGGAATTCCTCAGAGCCCAAACCAAAGTTTGTAAGATGGTTGGATTTTCTCAACAAACCTAGAAAGTTGTTCTTATGGAATATTGAATTGGTTGAGGGACTTTGTGGCTTTTGGTGATCATGGATGGATGAGATTAGGCTAGGGTTGTTGGCATGAGATCTTCCTGCACTATTGAAACTTCTACAATACATACATTACTGGCATTTATCCATGAGTCATATCAAACAAGGAAGATTTATACTCAACTTAAGAAAACATAATTTTATTATTCAGTTGCCTAATTCATGCATGGAAATACTTGAAGAATATTGTGAAACACCATGAGATCTAATATAAAGCTGAAGATATCAGAAATGACAATTGAAACCTATTCTTGAAAACTGAAAATATGTTGGCCTAAATAGCAGAAAACCCTAAATTCCATAAAAAATCAGAATTTTGGCTTTTTGGGGCTAAATAAGAGTTTTTCCTCAAACCATGGTCCCTGAAGGGAGGAGTGAGTCCAAATCCACTTGCTATCAGCCTTTTTGGTATCCCTTTATCTCTCTAAACCTACTACTAAAGCAATGCACAAATGGAAGCAAACGAAGCAAATTCACCACTACTTGCATGAAATAATGCTAAAACCAATTCAACGCTTAATCTATGAAATAACCTACACATACAAGTGCAAGAAGAGGAGCCTTTCTTTTGAGGGTTGGGCCCTAACCCAAGAGCTTCAGCCTTCTGATTCAACTCAGTGATGGATCAAGGAAATGCTCATTCTCATTATCATATCAGAAAAGTTACATAACAATGTTTTGCCACAAAGATTGAACTTGAAAATGCTTAGTGCTCTTACATAAAAAAAACAGAATCCTAATGAGGCTCTAGGCCTCCTTATTTATACAACTGAAGTCTCCAACAACTTCCTTAAATCTAGGGAGGCTTGGCTCCCAAACTCAAGATGAACTGGCTCTTAACTATCACTGGCTCAGTTGCCCATGAACTCCATGACTCGACTACTTGCTACTCCGACCTAGTGTGATTTTTGTTGGGTGTGGAGCCTGATTATCTTCTATATTCAAAGGTATCGCCACATTGGACCCCAGTTCGAAATGGGGCGACAATGCTGCCCGTAAAATATTCGCTACAGGGGGGGTCCGAGGGGGGCAGTTGCGACCTTTGGGGGGGCCCCCCTTGGCAGGGGATTTCAAGGGCAACGCCCCCGAAGCTAAGAATAGATGTAAAATTTCCTTGTAAAAGTATAGTAATTTCTAGTCAATCTAGACCGTTAATTAGGTAGAGATCTGACGGTAGAAGTTATGTTTAATTTAGGGTTTTTTTTTTTTGCCTTAGAAGGCAACCCCTCACTATATATGAGGGAATTGTATTGCGTCTATGTAGATCTGTATCCTGAGTGAGAAAGAGAGAGGATATTGAGAGCAAAGAGGGTGTGACAATGGATCTGTTGTAGGTTGTATCTCTTCAGTTTGCTAGACAATATAAAAGGAAGGACTAGTTGTTCTCCATGGACGTAGCCCAAACTAGGTGAACCACGTATATTTGTGTCTCTCTTGTTTTATGTGCTTTTTGTGTTTATATTTTCTACAATATTTTATGTGTTCCATTGCTCCATAATATATAATTTTCTAACAACTGGTATCAGAGCCAAAGGTCTATTTGGCTAATAAACTTCCAGGAAAGAAGGGTTCCTCGTTCGAGTGGGAGCAATAGCGGAATATGGTAAGTTTAGGGGGAAGATGCAGATGGAAGATTATCTGTATTAGAAATATCTGTACCTACCATTGGGCGAAAAACAAAGATGCCGACAGGTATGACAAATGAAGAATGGAACCTTATCGATAGAAAGGCACTCGGAACAGTATGGTTGTGCCTCACAGTGTCAGTCGCCTTCAACATTTTGAAGGAAACAACGACAGAGGGTTTGCTTAAGGTGTTGGCGAAACTATATGAAAAACCCTCGGCCTCAAACAAGGTATTTCTTATGAAATGATTATTTAATATGAAGATGTCGGAAGGTGGATCTGTTGCAGACCATTTAAATGATTTTAATATTGTTACAAGTCAGTTAAGTTCTGTAGGGATAAACTTTCATGATGAAGTTAGAGCTCTTTTATTCTTGTGCTCATTGCCAGAAAGTTTGAATAGTTTAGTAATGGCCATTAGTAATGTTGTTTCTGGATCTAGTACTTTAAAGTTTGATGATGTTGTCGGTGCTATCCTTAGCAAGGAAATGCGATGGAAAAGCTCTGGTGAGACATCGGGTAATGCTTTAAGTGCACTGTTGTTGGGAAAAGTATCCAATACGGAATGACCCTATCCCACTCTAAGGGTGATAGTACCTCAGCAACAATCAAAGTAAAGCTATTCGAGATTACTTCTTTATGAGATGTAAGAGAGGGGAGAAAGAGATCCACTAACTGTTGTCTTCCTCTAATGATTGATCCAATCTTCTCTCTTTGCTACTTGCTCCCAGCTCCTTGCTCTTTCACTGGCCCAGCTACACCAAGATCCTGCAAAATGACAAGAGAGGGAAACTACAAGAAGCATACATTCATAATTGATTCAAGGATTAGAATAAATCAAATATACAAGTATCAATACGCCATTGAGACACATGCATATAGAAGAACTTCAAATGCTTTATTAATGGAAGAAGTAAAGTTCAGGAAGTGATACAACCATAAAAGGCCCAATCCAGCATCACCTCCCAGCAGAAAGAAATCTCCTCTTCACCTCCTTCAAGCAAATCACCCAATAGTTCTATACTCAAACCAACAGCACTTCCTTACATTCACAAGATTCCGGCCTCCTTAGACCTCATGAGAGAGCTCTATATATAGGAGTTTTGGAGAAAGGATGAGTCAGCTTGAGGCTGGCATGAAGCTGACTAGTGTCCTCTCCCACTTCAGTTATTCTTCAGTTCTTGAGTCCACTTGGAGGTTCTTGCTTCCACTTGGAGATCTAGACCCTCTTACTCATCACTAGGCGAATTCCCTGATCCAAGTGTCATTTTGGAAGCTTCCTGGGCATTGACACCTTGAGGAATGACTGTGCCACTTGGCCAAACTCGCCCAGCGCAGGTAGCCTTCTTTACAGTTGACATTCAGCGCAGGTACAGAGTGGAGCAGTTGACATTCAGCGCAGATGCTCAGTGGAGCAGTTGACATGATCCAGAATTAGCTTGTTTTTGAGTGTTTTCAGGTGGAGAACTGATATTTAGTGCTGTGGTTTGCTGACCTTGTTCCTCTAGGGGTAGGAACAACATGTTTAGGGACTTTGGATCCCTTAGATTATCGACATTTCATGCTTCATGCTGTAAGGCACAAAAATGTCTATAACAGTTGCCCCCTAAAGTATGAGGTCGTTTATCGGGTGAAATGCTTTATCAGGAGGATCCGAAGTTCATTCAATCGCTGAGAGGTGACCTGTAATAAAATACAATACAATACATTATTTTTCATTCTGCTTTCATGATCTAGCTGAGGCGGGCATTCCCATGCTCAGCTTTATAAATTCATTTTGGTACATAGAACAGACGATCGTCTGATGGTAGACTGATAATTCTCTGCTGAAATTATCATCCTTTGAGTAGGATGATCATCTGCTGTAATGATGTACTTATCAAATGTCTTTATTTTTCCTGAATATATATCGCAGCCCAGATGGATGAAACTAGATCCGGGGTCTTCAAACTCGTTCGATCTTCACTCTAAGTACAAGTCGATCCATGTGAGAATTGCGCTGAAGTCGAACATGGAAAGACATCGCTTGATTACCGGTCAATAATGTAAACCGTTAACAAGCGCGAGAGGAATCACCAGTAATGATAATGACCCTCAAGGTACTGCAGTACAATTCACGTGGTGTGAATAAAGGACTTGGCGTCGAACACCACGCAAAATCTTCTGGTCGAAGGTCATTGATGTATACCTGTCGCCGGAAGTGAGAAACTTGCCATTGAGGCATGCAAGCTTCAAAGTACTGGGGGGGGTGTTCCTAGATCAACTTCTTGGATAATGAGCTGAAGTCGACAAGAAGCGATCCGTCAAAGGAGGGCCTTAATGAATCCCACATCAGTGACACGGAACGGAGCTAATGATTTTAGTGGAGGTGAAAACAATCTGTGAAATATGATTCTGGGTGGCGATCATGGGTGGATGAAGGATAATGTATGGCAGTGGATGGGACACGGTTGACTCTTTCTGAACAACATCTCTTGAACATATAACGACACTGATGCGATGGATCGGTAGCATTACCCTAAATGTGGATGGTTTGGCGAAGACCATGGTGATGAGACCGGTGAATGAAACAATCCAACCCGATGTGATACGGAGGAAAAGTGTCATGTTCAAGAGCGACTTGCTACCATTACAGCTTTGAGGTTCTCCCAATTTTTCCCCAGTCATTTCTGACCAATACCTCTTTATTTTTGTCAAGCTTGAGGAGGATAACATATGCTTGTTCTATAACCTGCCCTTCGGGCAAGCCCATCGCTATGTTTTAACGAGCCTAGCGATAGGGAAACTCCTTCTCGTCTAAAGACAAGTTTGTCGCTATTTAATCATTTTAACGAGTCTAACGACAAGGAAAACTCGGTCCTTTTCATTTTTAGAGAGTCTGAAAAGGTACAGAAAGTTAACTCCAAAATTCCTTTTTCGTCATCTAATCCCTTAAGTCCGAAAAAGTATAAAACAATACAGAAGGGATGAGTTTTCGATAATTTTAACGAGCCGAATAAAACAAGCGCTCGACCTTTTTGTGTAATAATCCCTCAGGTCCAAAAAGATTAAAATCTAGAGGAGGGATAGCTCTTCTGGTCACTTTAACGAGCTGGAAGGCCAAAACTCGGCAAACTTTTCATATTTTATGAGTCAGGAGAAAAGAGCTCAAAGAAGACTCGTCTTTTGAGGAACGAGTGATAAACAGGGATAGCAGCAGATTCCAGGTACAGGTTGGAATTTTCCAATCACGGCAGTGTCACAAGGATGGCTAGGTGAAATCACTCTTCGCAGCTGTTGCTCAAAATAGGTAAACAATCATATGGGGGTGAACGATCGGCCAAATGGAATGGAGGTGGCAGGTGCAAACACGACCAAGGCTTTTTATGGCTGATAAATTTACGATCACAATGGTTATTTACCGGTACTGGGTTCATTTTTTAAAGAGCTTGAATGTGCCAAAACACTGCTCAATCTTATGTTTATTTTTTAACGAGCATGAACTATGTGCTAAAACTGCTCGGATCTCGCTTTTCTATTTTTTAACGAGCATAAATTTCGCAGTAAAACTGCTCGATTATATGGTCAAATTTTGATTTTTTACCATTACTAGCTTTTCTCTTTTCAAGTATAGTACTGCATTTTCAATTGCTGCAACAAACTTCGTTAGAAATGAATAATATTTGCATGAAAACGAGATTATAACCCTAATATTTCACTTTAAACTACGTAAAAAGCCATAAAAAGGTGTTTTTACCTCTCATTTACCATTTCATTTGCATTTGGTTTGTTGGAGCTCTGGAGGTGCCTCTTCCCCCTTGATTTTCATCAGCTGATTCCGGGAGATTCTGCGGACGATTTTCGGTGCCGTCTGGACCAGGTAGGAGCTAAACCCTAGCTCTTTCTTTTCATGGTTTCATTTTCCAGTTTCATGCCTGTTTTTCAGTCTTTCTGGGCCTCAGGGGTTTTGCCAAATCGCCCTAACTTCAGCGCAGGTTCCCCTTTCGAAACCTGCGCTGAATGTCAAGCTGCCTTAAGGCAGCCTGACCTTCAGCGCAGGAGGGACACTCTTTGCCTGCGCTGGGCTCAGAAAACTGAGTTTTCAGGTCATTTTTTGATGATTTTTCGCCAGTTTTTCATCAAAATCAGGAACTTACTCCTTCTTTGTTTGCTTTGCAGGGAACTTTGAACAAAATGTCCCTTACATGGCGAGAACGAGAACATGAAGAGGAGGACATGATTGCCCTCCATGACCCGGTCACGGTGAACGCGCTGCGGAACTGTGGCCTACTGAAGTTCTTCCGTATCTCTAGCATGAGAGCACAGATTTCTTTGCTACAGTATATGCTTGATGCTTGGGATCCTGTTAACCAAGTATTCTAGATTAGGGGAAAGTCCATCCCCTTGACCATATTACTGTTTACTGTTCTTATTTATAATGTTGCTGTGCTTTATTCTATCAAGACTTTTAATCGTACTCTTGGGTGCATGCAGATATTGGTCCTGTTCGTCCAGCAATTCGTCCGAGACCGCCAGTTGCTGCCCCGGCAGTGGAGCCTGCTAGGAGAGCTGTTATTCGCGACCTTGACGATACTGAGACCCTTACAGCTGTGCAGGAGCAGGTTGAGAGCCTTACTCTCGGCATTCCCGATGTGAGGATTGATGAGTTACCTTTACAGCTGCAGCGACACACTACCAGTGTACCTAGACGATGGACTCGTCTCTTGCGCATGATTGCACAGGCCGTGACGTGCTATCATGAGCACCACTTAGGCTAGGGTGCCCCCTAGCATTTTTGAGTTTTAGGTCATATGACCAATTTTGTCTTGGTTACAGAACATTATGTATGAACTATAAACAGCTTATATATATTTTGATTTTCGAGTTTTATTCTGGTTGAGTTATATGATCCATATATACAATCATTGATGATGTGTCCCTTTTATAAATGTTGCAAATGTCTATCTAACACATAGTTTGCTAATGAGTCAGTTAATGTGTTTAAGTTTCTTGAAATATGTTGATATTGAACTGAATCAAATCGTCTTTCCAAGATCTTAACCCTTAGGAACATGCGATAAATAGCTGGATTGCGAACAGAATATATACCATTGAGTTGTAGTATTATGAGCTGTGAGTCTAGCCTGACAATTAGCCGGCGTATGCCACGTGTGATGGCATCAGAGAGTAGTTCTATTAACGCGCTATACTCAGCGATGTTATTTGTTGATTGCCCAATACACACACCTCTGAAACTTACTAACTCACCGCTTGGATCAAAAATGGCCCAGGCTGCGGAAGATAGGTTCCGCGAACTACGACTCGCTCCGTCGGCATATCCAACACATGTCTCTAGAAGGTTCGACATCTGCAACAAATGAAAAAGGTGGATCACTCGACCAGAACAAATACTTTAGCGAAAACAAAATACAACAAAAGCATGCAGGTTACTATTTAAGCATAGTAACGCTTGAGGTACAACCCGTTGCGGGGCTGCGCCAGTGGAATTCCATCGTAATCTATTAACTCGTAGGCTCCTTTTGCTAACACCCTTTTAACAATATAGGGGCCCATCCATAAGGACTTGAATTTACCTGCTCCCAACTTATCGGATTCTTGGTCATAAAGCAAGACCAAATCACCTTCTGAGAAGACACGGGGTTTGACATTTTTGTCGAACTGAGCCTTGACTCGTTTCTTATGGGCTTCGTTAGCCAAAGCGGCATCACGGCGGGTTTCATCCAATTGGATTAATTCCAAGAAATGAGCCTCTTCCTCCGAAGTTCCGGGGAGGAGATCGATTGCAAGTTTAAGCGACGAAATTTCGCACTGGATTGGTAAGACTGCTTCCAGGCCATACACCAGTTGAAAAGGTGTGAACCCGGTTGCGTTCTTAACCGACGTTCGGTATGCCCACAAGGCTGAGTACAGGATTAGGTGCCACCTTCTTTTATGAACCCCGATCATCCTTTGCAACATACGCTTCAGGACCTTGTTGATTGCCTCAACTTGTCCGTTGGCTTGCGGATAATATGGGGTAGAGCTGTCGTGAGATAGCCCTAGCTTGGCAGCTAATTCGACCATCATGTGATTGCGAAAATGCGACCCATGATCTGTAACTATAGCCTGTGGTACGCCGAACCTGGCGACTACATGATTGAGAAAGAAAAGGGCAGTTGTTTCACCAGTGTTATCCAATGTAGGCATCGCCTCGGCCCATTTGGTAATTATAGTCAACAGCGACTATAATATACCCATGCCCCCCGGTCGAGGTGGGGTTACATTGCATGAAATCGATGCCCCATTTGGCGAATGGCCCAATAGCGACTATCGGCTGTAAAGGTGCGGGTGGTCGTCTGGTTTTGCTATCAAAAATTTGACAAGCATGGCAACTTCTGACTACGGTTATGCAATCTTTGAACATGGTTGGCCAGAAGTATCCTGCTCGTAAGATTTTTTGTGCTGTTGCATATCCAGATTGATGCACCCCACACGCACCTGAATGACACTCATTCAGGGCTTTTTCGGCCTCTTCATGGGTAAGGCACCTCCTTAGAACTGTATCAATACCTCGACGGTAAAGTGCATCACCGACGATCATGTAGTCTTTTGCTTGGTATCGTATACGTTTTTGTTCAGAGCGAGAGGTGTTTGGCCTGAATTTTTGGGTTTGGAGATAAACTATGATATCTCCATACCACTCATTGCTTGCAGATATCAGAAACAAACTTTCGTCCATAATTGACTCTTCCGATGTTTCATCGTTGGACGACGATGGGAGATCGCATAATAATTCTGCGAAAACTAGAGCTTTCTTTGATTTGGATTTTACAAATTCCAGATCAAACTCTTGAAGGATCGCTATCCATTTTGAATATTTGCCCCCCAGCAACTGTCGCGACAGTATATAAGTCATGGGGTTGCAATCTGACAAGATGGTAGTTTTCCGAAAGAGGACATAATGTCGAAACTTTTGAATCGCTTGAACAGCTGCAAGCGTTAGTTTTTCAACATAAGAATATTTACTTTCTGTATCATTTAAGATTTTACTTAAATAATAAATAGGATGTTCTATTCCATCGACCTCTTGAACTAAAACCATTGCAATGGTCGTATCCGCTGCAGCCAGATACAGGTTAAAATCTCTTTGATAGTCCGGGGCGTACATTAATGATGCTTTTACTAGACAATCTTTCAGAGCATCAAAGGAAGCTTGCGCCACCTGGTCCCAGAAAAAAGGTACATCCTTTTTCAAAAGACAAGTATAACCCTTAGCAAGTTCTGCGTAATTTGGAATGAACCTCCTCAGAAAGTTTGCTTTCCCTTGGAGTTTCTGAATCTGAAGCAAATTTGAAGGTGGAGGCAAATTAATGATTGCCTGAACCTTACAGGGGTCGAGACGAATCCCATCCTTAGAGACTACAAAGCCAAGTAAACGACCAGAACCGACGCAAAACACACATTTGTGTGGATTGAGTCTTATCTTGTAGTGTCGGCAACGTAGAAATATTGCTCTTAAATGTTGCGGATGATCAGTCCACTTTCGTGAATGAGCCGGAAGATCGTCGAGATAAGGTTGAACAATGTTCTTGATGTCATGGAAGGCATAATTCATTGCCCTCTGAAACGTCGCCCCTGCGTTCTTTAAACCAAAGGGTAATTTTCGATAAGCGAATGTGCCCCACGGACAAATAAATGCAGTCTTTGACTGGTCCTGTGGGCGGATATTTATTTGATTATACCCGGAAAATCCATCCATAAATGAAAAGATTTCACATCCGGCGCATTCATCAATTATCTGGTCGATGAAGGGTTTAGGTTAGTTGTCCTTCGGACAAGCTTGATTTGCATCCCTATAATCGACACACACTCTAATCGTCCCTTGTTTCTTCATAACAGGGACAATATTCGATACCCAATCGGTTAGAGGAACCGGGTAGATGAATCCAGCATGGAGAAGTTTTTCAACTTCCGCCTTAATGGCAGCGGCTTTCTTGGGGTGCACCTGCCAAAGCCGTTGTCTTACTGGTTTGACATCAGGATACATTTTAATTTCATGTTCAACAATACTCGAGTCAATGCCTGGCATTTCATCATATGACCAAGCAAAGACATCTCTGAATTCGCGAAAAAAGCGTTATATATTTCCAGTTCTGAAGGGGAACAACCTTTGCCGACATAAATATTCTCTACAACATTTGTTTTAGTCGAGATATTTATGGCTATTGTCTCTTCAATATTGGATAGGTTTCGCTCGGAATCCACCGTATTTACAGTATTTGTTAGGAATTCAAATACTGAAGGGCGATAAAGGTCACTTTGAGTATCTTCTTCATATTCCGGAAGAAGGGAACGATGGTGGTGATCATTCCATGGTGCCCCCTCAATCAACATTGATTGTAAGATTCCTTCGTCAGTCCCATGTACTTTCGACCAAGGATCTAATGGGGTTCCATATTCTCTAGACCTATCTACCCAAACGCTCGACGAGCGTTGATTTGGGTTCGCCTCCCATGCCTGAAACATTGATTGCTACAATATTTCTAAAGGGCTTGGGGGCAAAACCATTGAACGATCCATGTCAACCTTCGTAGAAGATATCATGTTGCAGGTTGCTACAAACGGTACATTTCCTATATAAATAGGAGGTGGTAGCGCAAAAGTTCCCATCAATGTGGGGTCTTTCAATAATCCTACTCCGATATCTTGAAGTGAATGGTTTCTTTCATGGATCATGGGAATGCTTCCTGTAACTTGTGAACCATTAGGGAGGAAGTTCTGTTGGTCGACGACCGTAATCCCTCCTTCAAACGGGAATGTGATCTTCCTAAAATAAGTCGACACGACAGCTGCCATGGCATAAATCCATGGTCTACCCAGTAAGATGTTATAGTCAAGATTTCCATCGATGACCTCAACATCAATTTCTACTGTTTTTCCTCCTAGTTCAACTTTCAAGTTATTAAGGATACCATAACGGGTATAAGTCCTTCCGTCGAAAGCTTTTAATGTCGTCGATGATCGAGACAAGGTTGGAGATCCTAAATTTTTCCAGCAGCTCATCGACATAATACATGTTGATGCTCCCTCATCAATAATCGTTCTATGAACAGTTTTGTTGAGGGCTTTCACTTGGATAAGGAAAGCTAGTTGAGCTGGTAACTGAGGATCATATCCTTTGTGATCAAAGGATACAAGATTTGAATCCTTAGGGTCAACCCCACCAATAGCTGATAACAACGCCTGCCTTTGGGTTGGACAATTTTGTAATACCTCAAGAGTCGACATAGCGGATGGCGATTGTGCCAAATCTTCCACTATGTTATAATGCTGCGCCGCTCTGGCGCGAGGATTAAATGTCAACTTGTGTACTACTCCCTTTGGCAGTTTTATTGTTAATTCAGGAATGGTGGGCGTTACAACTTCTGTCGAAGTTGTTGTCGAACTACTTGGTTGATCTTTACCTTTTTCGTTCGACAGCTGAGGATTCCCGTAATCTTTGTTCCTTGTCGAAATCAAAGCATCATTCTGCTGTTTTGAAACCAACAACATAAGTACTTGCGATGGGGAAGCATTTCCACTATCAACCAGATTTTGACCCGGGTTGGGAAATGGATCAGTTAACACAGCTGAGGTTTGGGAACTTTTAAAGAACCTCTTTAACTCAGCTTTGAATGGGAAATTCTTTGTGGTATGATCCTTATCATCACATATTAGACATGGATAATTTTGTTTCCCTTTCCCAGGAGGGTTTGAAGAATTTTTTCCAGGGGATGACTCACCCTGTTTCTTCTTCTTCCCTTTGTTTTGCTTTTTCTTGCTTCCTGGTTGATTGGTTTCTTTGCCTTTATCTTCCGATACGGCATTTACTTCCGAAGCAAGAATTTCTTCTTTTGCATTTTGATCCGAATTCTTACGGGCTTTCTTTGACGAAGCCTTTATCGATTTCGCGTTTGCCGTGCCAATCACACCGTCACCGGTATGAGAGTCACTATTTGATTTAGGAGGGGGAGGAATTGAAAATTCCGGTCTGGGGGCATCAGGTATTTTGTCGTAGAGCGTGCCTGACTGAGTATAAACTAAGTCCAAATACTGTGCACGAGCAATTACTTGCTCCTCTGTTACGACACCCCCCTTGGCCACATCTTCCGTAATAGCAGGAAGTAACGACTTTATAAACCATTCAGCTAACAGTTGATCGGGAACGTATGTTTTCACCATCCTACGACGACGACGCCACTCATGTATATGATCAGATATATGGGTGGCAGTTGTCTGCTTGAAGTTGGTTAATATTTCTGTTCCCGTTTCATACCTTATCGGTAATTGAAAATGGGTTAAGAAAGTCGTGGCTAGGGAACTAAAATTGTCGAAAGAGGCTCTTGGCAATTCAATATACCATTTAGCCGTTGGACCTATCAATTTCCTCTGAAAAAGGTGAAGCCTTATCGAATCGTCGTTTAGGGTGTTCGACGAACACCACAGATGAAAAGTCATCACGTGATTCGATGGGTCTTCACCTGGATTTCCATTGAATTTAGGAATGCCAGATGGAAGTTTATGAGGAATCGCTGGCCACCAAGGGGCATAAGCAATCGGATCGTTGGTTAACCGGTGTAGATCGGGTAACTCTAAAGTCGCCACGAATGATAACTGTTGATTCAGGTTAGGCGAAGCATAACCAGGGTACGATGGAATCACTTGAGCAGTGGGCCTTTGCGTACCAGCATAATGTAATTGATGTTGGTACGATTGATACGGTTGGTGGACTTGTCCACTGTAAAGTGGTTGATTTTGACCATTTTGGATATATGGTTGTCCACTGTTCGCAAAGATCTACTGCTCAGAACCTTGGTATACTTGCTGGAATTGCGGTTGTTGGTATTGCACAAGCCATGGTTGTGAAGCCATGTTTTGTTGCGCCATGCTAACCATTGGACCGAGGTGCGGGGTAATTGTACCCGTTTGTACTTGTGACGCCCCACCAGTTGGCGATTGTGGTTGTGACCCATGGTCAAGTGGCTGTTGCATCACAACCTGAGAAATCTGAGGTTGACATGCAACAGGTATCGCTTGAACTTGTGACACTGTTACAATAGCCGGTGTGGTTGGGATGTTCGTCATAGGTACACACTGTTGCATAGAATATACAACCCTTGGTTGTTGAGGTAGCATAGGTACCCAACTACTTGACGCAATTCCAGTATAACCTGAATATTGTTGAGAACTCACGTATGGGTACCCTCCCGGAGGGGGTAATGAAAGGGCATACTGCCCCCCATACGGTATCAATCCAGAACTCAAGGGGATTGATTGCCCAGATTGACCTCCAAATGGATCAATTTGGCGAGTTTCAACATAAGAGTTGCCGGGTATTACTCCGGATGAACAAACTGGAACAGACCATACTGTCGAAATAGTCCCTTGGTGGACTCCTTCTAGCTGTTGTGAGCTAGTTTGGACAGTTGGTATGCCGGCAAACATCGTCGGAGTGACGGCAGGGACTTCTGCTGTCGCTGTGTCATTTGACACAGTCCTAGATGATGACGGTTGTTCAGACATTTTAAGTCTATCCAATAGATTGCCTAGTGACTCTACAGGAACTTCCACTTGTGGTGGATTAACCTCGGATGAAGGAAAGAGAGTGACCCCGACTCCAAAATGAGTTGGAGTACTTGCTTGCGGATCCTCTGCAATTTCCTCTATCACAATCAAACCCGGTGGAAGAGGAAGACCGTCAGGTCCGTAAAATATTTCTGGTGCCGAAGAAGTGGTTGCTTCGACAGCGACAGTTGTTTGGGGAACAAAACTCTCTGGACCGGTTACAGATGGAACTGGTTCAGTTATACAAGTATTTGCCCCCAGACTAGGATCAGTATTACTATCCTTCTATGGCTGTTGAACTTCTTCTATAGAGGCAGGGTTTCCAGAAATGTTAGGAGTAACCGGAACCTCAGATGTAGTCGAAACACTTGTTCTAACTTTTAAAGGAGATTTTGAACCGGTTAAACGAGTTCGCTTTGTCCGTACTGTTTTCGATTCCGGAGACAAAGATGGTTGACTCGTAAACCTCCGCGAACGACGGGGTTTCAATTGACTTTCTTCCACGATTGCGGATTACTCGATCAACCAAAATATTAAAAGGGGAAATTTGTGTTTCCGAATTGAATGAATTTTATTAGACGCTTTTAGACACAACTTGCTTTTTCACTTTTTAAGAGTCGAGAAAAAGCTAAAGATGACTCTAGTCTCCTTCGATGTATTAACGAGCCCGAAGTGACAAATGCTCGGTTGGACTTTTTCAGTTATAGAGTTTGAAAAAGGCCAAAAGAAACTTCTCTGGAGATCTAGGCAGAGGGTGTGCCAAACCTTTCGCAAAACCACATAATACGTTTTACGGTACGGGTGGTCGATCTTCGTGAATACTGTGTTCACTGCATTGCGATCAGTAGGGCGGCCGACACGGCTTCCTATGGGTAAAAGATATATGCCTATAGGGGTCTCCCAATATATACGCGACGGTACGTGGGAGCACAAGTCCGTATTAGTGCCACCGACTCTCAGGAGGAATCACCCACCTTCGTCGAGATCGACAGTCACTACGTTTAACGACGCCGGAACACGTCTCTAGCTTAGACCTCTATGTGTTTGCGTTATGTTTCAAAGCGTTGTTAGGTTCATTCAATATATTTTAAGTTGATCTTTTTAAAGTTTGCCTTTCAAGGTTCACCACGAGATGTTTGATACAAATTCCTAAATGCAGTCTAAGATGAGAAGCAAGCTTTTTCAATCTTTTCGACTTATGAAAATCTTAACTACTGAGGGAAAAGAGAGACAAAATCTTTTCACACAGATCAAAGAGCATACACTAATGCACTTTTTCCCTAAATCAACATGCAAACTTATCAAATGCAAAATGATTAATGCAGGTATTTCTTTTCTCTTTCTTAATGTTGGTGCAATACAAAAAGAAAGCTGTTGTATAAATTCGAATTCAATTTCAAGTGAAAGCAAACAAGCTTGTCCAAAATCAAAAGACACCTTAAGATTTACTTGTTTCGACACTAGAAATATATAAATTCAAACCATATGATGAAAGCAAAAGCTCAATCAGCTATGAACAGCAAATAAACTAACTCTTGAGATCAAAACGACACTTATCACAGGTCTAGATCTAAGAGGCCACAGCAAGACTAGTTCACTTTCGTTATGGGAAACTGTAAATGATATAAGAAATACACAAAGAACAAACACAGTTTCTTTATACAACCGAGGCGGAATAGTGGCAAGGAAAGTTGGTTTCAGATAGGTACATTGACTGGTAACAGGCTGCAAAAACAAGAGTGAAAACAGGGCAAGAAACAGCAGGAAACCCCAGTAGCACAAGGCAAGACTGGTTCAGCGCAGGTAGTGCACTGTTAGTTTGACATTCAGCGCAGGTAGCCCCTTCAGGAACTGTGCTGAAATGCAGACAGCCTTCACAGTGCCTGCACTGAAGATTCAAACTTTCGTTTTTCTCAGTTTCCGGGTCACAGATTGCTCAAAAATTCACAGTTTTTGGCCAAATCAGAAGCTATCAGTCAAGTACACACTAAGGGATGAAAAGGAGGATGAAAAGCTATCACTAAGAGCTATTCAGAGTCCTTGTGGATGAGCTCTTCAAATCATAAACATGCCCAGAAACTGAGCTAGAGTAGCTGCCCTCTACTTTGCATTTGAAGGATCCAAATGCAGTTCGATTCGGTACTCCCTGTGTTTATGAAATGAATAGCAAAAAACACAAACAACCAACAAGATACGATCCCCAGCGGAGTCGCCAATTTGTTGTTGGGAAAAGTATCCAATACGGAATGACCCTATCCCACTCTAAGGGTGATAGTACCTCAGCAACAATCAAAGCAAAGCTATTCGAGATTACTTCTTTATGAGATGTAAGAGAGGGGAGAAAGAGATCCACTAACCGTTGTCTTCCGCTAATGATTGATCCAATCTTCTCTCTTTGCTACTTGCTCCCAGCTCCTTGCTCTTTCACTGGCCCAGCTACACCAAGATCCTGCAAAATGACAAGAGAGGGAAACTACAAGAAGCATACATTCATAATTGATTCAAGGATTAGAATAAATCAAATATACAAGTATCAATACACCATTGAGACACATGCATATAGAAGAACTTCAAATTCTTTATTAATGGAAGAAGTAAAGTTCAGGAAGTGATACAACCATAAAAGGCCCAATCCAGCATCACCTCCCAGCAGAAAGAAATCTCCTCTTCACCTCCTTCAAGCAAATCACCCAATAGTTCTATACTCAAACCAACAGCACTTCCTTACATTCACAAGATTCCAGCCTCCTTAGACCTCATGAGAGAGCTCTATATATAGGAGTTTTGGAGAAAGGATGAGTCAGCTTGAGGCTGGCATGAAGCTGACTAGTGTCCTCTCCCACTTCAGTTATTCTTCAGTTATTGAGTCCACTTGGAGGTTCTTGCTTCCACTTGGAGATCTAGACCCTCTTACTCATCACTAGGCGAATTCCCTGATCCAAGTGTCATTTTGGAAGCTTCCTAGGCATTGACACCTTGAGGAATGACTGTGCCACTTGGCCAAACTCGCCCAGCGCAGGTAGCCTTCTTTACAGTTGACATTCAGCGCAGGTACAGAGTGGAGCAGTTGACATTCAGCGCAGATGCTCAGTGGAGCAGTTGACATGATCCAGAATTAGCTTGTTTTTGAGTGTTTTCAGGTGGAGAACTGATATTTAGTGCTGTGGTTTGCTGACCTTGTTCCTCTAGGGGTAGGAACAACATGTTTAGGGACTTTGGATCCCTTAGATTATCGACATTTCATGCTTCATGCTGTAAGGCACAAAAATGTCTATAACATGCACAGTCTAGGGGAAGAAAAATGGAAAGAGGAAAGAGCTCAAGATATTGCAGTAAATCAAGGAAAGGCAGATCGAAGTCTAGATCGGGGATAGTCTGCTGGAAATTTGGAAAGAAAGGACACCTAAAGAAAGACTGTAGATCTCAGAAGGGAAAAGAAGGAGATGTACAACAAGAAAACAATCATGAAGCAAATGTGACAAGTGAGGTGTTACAAGATGCTTTGATTCTTTATTTTGAAAATATTATTGATTCCTGGGTGGTAGATTCAAGGGCCTCATTCCATGCCACACCTGATAAGAAATACTTTCATGACTATGTTCAAGGAGATTTTGGACAAGTCCGTTTGGGTGATGATAAACCCTGTAAAATTGTTGGAATGGGTAAGGTTCTTGTAAAACGGTAGAATGGAAACCAATGGCTACTAAAGGAGGTAAGGCATGTTCCAGATCTGAAGAAAAATCTGATTTCAATAGGGCAGTTAGGCAGTGAAGGTTGTGTGACAACTTTCATAGATAAATCTTGGAAGGTCACCAAAGGAGCCCTGGTAATAGCAAAAGGCGAAAAGGTTGGTACATTGTATTTATGCAATGGTATTTCTAACTCTATTAATGCTTTAACTTCCAAAGGAGTAGATGCAGCATTATGGCATCATAGGCTTGGACACATGAGTGAGAAGAGGATGAAAACCCTTCACTCAAGGAATTTGCTGCCAGGCTTGAAGAATGTTGATTTGGACTTCTGTGAGAATTGCATTTATGGAAAACAGAAGACAGTCAGATTTCTCAGAGTTGGGAAAGAAAAGAAGAGCGAAAAATTAGAGCTTGTGCATACAGATGTATGGGGACCTACTCAGGTATCATCTCTCGGTGGCTCTCGTTATTATGTTACTTTTATTGATGATGCAACTACAAAAACTTGGATTTATTGTATTAAGAATAAATCTGATGTATTTGATACTTCCAAGAAATGGAAAGATTTGGTTGAGATTGAGACAGGAAAGAAATTGAAGTGGTCTCAAATCTGACAATGGAGGTGAATATTGCAGCAACGAGTTTGATAGGTACTGTTCAAAGCATGGAATTCACAGAGAGAAGACATTTCCAAGAACACCACAAGAAAATGGTGTGTCAGAAAGGATGAAGAGAACAATCATGGAGCATGCAAGGTGCATGAGATTGCATGCAGGATTGCCTTTACAATTTTGGGCAGATGCTATAGATACTTCTGTTTATCTAATAAAAAAAGGGCCTTCAAGTTCCTTGGATGGTGGTGTTCCAGAGGAAGCATGGACAAGTAAAAAGGTAAACTACTCTTTTTTAAAGCCTTTTGGTTGTGAGTCCTTTGTCCATATTAATAAAGAAAATAGAACAAAGCTTGAGGCAAAATCAAAGAAATGTACCTTTATTGGATATGGTGTTAATGATTTTGGTTATCGCTTATATGATTATGAAAATCACAAAATCATTAGGAGCAGAGATGTAATATTCAATGACAAGGTCTTGTATAAGAATCAGTTGCAGGGAAAGAAACAGGAAAAAGATAACAAGGAATACACAGTTCTTGATGAGATCATTGAAAAAGTAAAGGTGCCTGAAAATAATAATAATCAACAACCACAACAACAGCAACAAGCACCCCAAACACCTGAAAGTGGTGTTAGAAGATCTACCAGGATAAGTAGACCCCCTGAACGATACTCTCCTTCATTATATTATTTATTGTTGACTGATTCTGGTGAACCCGAATGTTATGAAGAAGCAATGTAGGTTGAAAGCAGGAAGAAGTGGGAGCTAGCCATGGAAAAAGAGATGGAATCCTTAATGCATAACCAGACTTGGGACTTAGTCAGGTTGCCTGCAAGTTGTTAGGTTCCTATACCAATAGGTGTCATATTTCATGATTGACTTTGGAAATGCTAAATATGATGATCCTTTCCATGCTGCAATGATTCCATATTTTCAAAAAACAAAAAAAAAATTAAAAATGTAAAGAGGGTATGCCCTAAAAGAAAACTCAAAGGGCAAAAGAATGAATTGGTCAAGAAAAAAAGAAAATGAACCCCAAAGAAAAGACCAAGAAAGTGTGCTAGTCAAAATGCCACTACTGTCCTATTTTTTGCAAAAAAAAATAAATTCAAATATGCAATCAGTGACTTCTGTCACACTTAATGGATGACCAAACAGCCCAATCTTGGCCTCTCCATGTTTAAATTTCTTGTTTTAGCATTAGAGAATAAGGTCTGTTCAAACAGTTTAAGCTTGGCAGATCATTAGTTAGGTAGAGAAGCAAGGGAGCTCAACAACTAAATCTGAGCCCCTGGAAGAGATAAGGGCAGACTTATATAGGAGGACAGCTAAAAGAAAACAAGAGAGAATGGGTTTGCTAGCTCAAATGCACCCAAAGAGAAAGAAGAAAAAATGTTAGGTGTATTAGGCTGGGTAGGCAGTTTGATGTTGCAGAAGCAAGTTTGTGATCAGTTTTGTCTTTTTTATGATCTATCTCATGGCTATCACAAGTGCCATGGAAAAATGGCTGCAAAACATTTGGAGCATGACTAATTCCCCTCTCATTTCCCCAAGAACATTTACTAGCATCCCCTCAAGGACATTGGGACCTGCTCAGTGGTCCTAGTTCCTTTCATTTTATGAGAAAAACTAAGCAAAACTTTGTGGTTTCTTAGGTAGAGGAAGCCACATTTCTTTTGTAAAAATCCTTTTTCTTCCATTGTGTTAAGTCTCTAAAGGTTCATGACTTGGATCCCTTCCATTTTCTAAGCCTAAGTTTACCTTCAAACTTAGTGTCTTATGTAAATCTACGTTTCATATTAACATTCTAACTCTATTATATAACTCCTACATATATTTCCCCTCCCATACTATATAAAACTTATACAAAAACCCCAAAGTTTATACTATCCCGCCCCGGGCTTATTAAAGCCATATGTCAATGTTTTGGGGGTCCAAGGTTTACCCGAAACCTTGTTGACAACCCTCCTCCCCGCGCACATATAACAATGGAGTTTATTTAACATCCGGTTAAATAAATAACCAAACCCGAACAATACACCCAAAGCTTGAATACATTAAAAACCCCGCAGAACATTACAAAACGATAAATATATCGTGCGGGCCCCGTGTTATAAGCCTCCGCCAACTCAGAAGGCGTGATCCAACGACTCGTATGCATATCGCGACCCCCCCCATGACCGAAAGTTAGGCTCCAGGAGATCGGCGGTTTTGCTACCGTACATAATCCACGCATCGCCACCACGGTTTATCGCATCCGTTCCACCCAAAACCGCCACTATTCAATAATCGGTGCGATAAAACCATAAACCGCCCTCATTTCCCGCTGCTGACGTCGTTACCCACGTCAGCACCCACGTCAGTTGCCGCCTCGCCACTGTGTCATCCACCGTGTCTGCCATGTCAGTGCCAAGTCACCTTCCATACACTCGCTACCTGACAAAGATGACGTCATGCTGACGTCACCTGACCAAAGCGCGCCAAAAACCCACCAAAATCAAAATTTTTGTTAAAAAGCCATTAAACGTCGTTTTTTGTCCATTTCAATTTGTTTCTTCTGCGCGATGTTTGCATGGTTTTCGACGTCCAAAACGCCATTTTCGCTGCACAGTCCACCACCCAGGGAAATCAACTCCACAGCGCGGTCCCTCAGCTCGGTCCGCCACCCACATTTCGCACCAGGCGTCCATAAAACAAGTATTTACCCGAAACCCGCTCATAAACCCTGTTTTTCCAAGTTTTTCTGTAAAAATCGCTCGGAGAACCAGAATTCGAATTAAAACCACAGTGCTGCCTCTACACCTCTGCATTATAGTCACCGCTTTACCCATTTTTTCCAAAGAAAACCTGTGAACTGTGTTTCCCTCTGCAAATTCGCCCATCAAGCTGAATTTAAGCTTATTTCTGCCTGCAATTTCCACAGAAAAGCCCACAAACTATCATTTTACCATACTGTTGCTGCAAAAGCCCTAACTACAAGTTGAAAGTCATAAAATAATTTGAAAAATGGAGGCTCCAGTGGCCCTGAATGTTGCCCCCTTGAATGCACCACATAAGGAATTGGAATGGATGCCCCTTGCTGACAGGGATTTCCAAATTAAGGATATGATGGGTGACAAGCCTCACCTGCAAGCCTTTTGTGAAATTAGGAATAGCTACAGAAGCAATACCGATGTCTTTGGAATTTGGGAGTCCAACATGCCCATCTACTACCTCCCTTCAGTAAATGTGCTGCCTGATCTCATCCATTTGTGCTGTGCAAATTATGACCCCACACAAAGAGCAGTTATGGCTCCATCTGGGACTGTCCTCTTCTATATTACCCCTCAATCCATAAATGAGATGCTGCATTTTAAACCAACTCAACCTCTAGCCCCTCTCACCATGGAATTCTTGCTTGACCAAGCTGCCAAACTGCCTAGTTCAGAGATAACTAGAATAGCTCAATTATTCATGAGACCAGAAAGCCAGCCCAGGCAGCCACCCCCTTTTAATCAGGTCTGGTTCAATGAAGCTGGTGTATTCATTACTGATATGATTTCCTATATCTTGGGCTTCAAAACCAGTGAGCATATTGATGAAACTATCTTAGTGTTGATGTCCATATTCACTCCAAGACAGCCCCCTGTTGTCCAATATGATTATGCCACCTTCATAGCCAATAAAATCCATGAGCAATTCATGAAATTGGACAGAGAAAGAGTGTTCAAATACACATCCTACATATATCATTTGCTGTTGTACAATCAACCTGATAGTTTTCAAATTCCCCTTAAAAAGTTGGACCTCAAGGGAGAAAAGAGATCTGTAATTTTCTGGACCCCAATATTCCATGAAGTCCATAACTTCCCTTATACATATTGCGAGTTTGTTGACCTGTTCATATATCCAGCCACTTCTTTATTGGTTACAACTCCTCCTACCAGGCTTTCTGTTGAAATGCAGAAAATTTTTCATCTCTCAAAGGACTACAGTATTGGTGACTGGTACTTTTACCAAAATCACACAGTGATCAGGATTTATGGCTGTGAACTATCCCCCTACAAGCTGCCAAAGTATGTCCCTATGAGACTATTTTCCCTGGAATACTTTAGGCAATTTATTAGTTCAGATTTGACTCATTTCTATGGAGCTAGGAAAAAGGCACAGCTCAAGATAAGAAATCAATTGGGCCCTTTTATCTTCAATAAAAGGGAAGCCTGGGAGGAGGCAGATAAGATTTTAAGGGATCAACTTATGCTGAAACAAAGCTTTTATTGGGCACCATATGACCTTGAACATTTCATAAGTTATAGAAAAGTCAAAAACAAGCTTACAGGATATGTTCACCACAAAATCCCTGAAATTCAACAATATGCTAACCAACAAGAATGGGTAGAAGGCACATTAGTAGAAGAGATTACTGAGGAAGAGAGATTGGAAAAAGCAATGAAAGAGCTTGAAAAAACACTTGACATGGACTCTTTTGGATAGGTCCCTTTCAAATTGCCTCAACACATTGGAGCGGGCACATCATCTGCTACAACTTCAAACCAACCTGCGCAAGAAAGTACTCCACCTGCAGCGACATCCAAAGGCAAAGAATTGTTGCATTCAGAGCAGAAAGATATAATGGCAGACCAGCCAGATACATCAAAGGAACAAAGCCAAGGGCAAGGTAGGAAGACACACCTATAAGTGGATCAGCAGAACAGCAAGGGGAAAAGAGGCAAAGGTTAAATCCTTACTCTGAATAGGAACTCTCGGAAGAGACAACAGGCAACCTGAGAGGTGAGGGAAGAACTGAACAGCAGGCTCCTCCAATTTTGGAAACATCAACTAGCTCATATGAGCAAGAGCTAGAGAGGCAACATGGTGTGGAGGTTACAAACACCAGGCCACAAAGCAAACAACAGAGCAAGCAAGGCTCGGATATCAAGAAAGCATTTACTAAAATAAAGGCTAGAAATGAGCCAATAAGGATCCAGCTTTATAATCAATTGCTGAGAATGACCCCCACAAATCAACAAAGGTTAATGGCAGCATATGATATACAAGAAGGAAAAATGACCCTTAGTCACTTCAAGCCCACAATGCAGCAACCACAGTTAGCTGCTGATTATATCAGGACCAATCTAGAAGTTCTCTCTAAAGACATCCACCCAATGGACCAGATTGAATTACATAAACAAACCGGAGAAATGGTGTACTCCACCTTGGCAGACAAAGCATTATTAGCTCACAAACTGCAAAATTCATTACATAATACTTCTGCCCAATTGGAATTGGAAAAGGCTTCTTCTTTGGCTAAGGATAACATAATTAAATCCTTAGAAGAAATTATCATAGAGCTGGGACATGATCCCAAGGATCCCAAAGGCATCCAAGCATTAATAAGAAAGAAGGAGGAAGACATTGCAGCCCTCAAAAAGCAATTAAAGCTGTCGATTACAATGCATCCACAAACCACAGAAGTTGCACAGCAGAAAGCAGAGGAGGACATGATGGGTTTACTGATGAGGATGAATGAGAGATTAGCAGAAACAGAGCAGGCATTGGAGAAAGCAATGAAAGAGAAGCAGGGAGTGTCGACCTCCCAGCCACCAGAAACAGCTCCTCCTACAACCACAACAGTTGTACCTCCTACTGTCCCAGCAACAGGTACATCAGTCACAGATACTTCAGCAGCAACAACAACAGTACTAGATACCAACATGAGCATGGAAAAGATGATGAAGGAAATAAAAGAGTTAGAACTCCAAATGGCAGAACTGAAGGAAGCCAAAGAAAAACTGGCCAAGTTAGAGGTAAGCTATGATAAATCCAAAATAACTGTGGCTGAAAAAACAAGAGAGGTAAAGGCCTTGGAAAATAAGGTAAAATCCTTGGAGAAAGATCTTACTCTTCATAAAACTCTATCAGAAATCAAAACAATTTTGTGGACTAAAATTGGCCAGTCCATCACTGATCAATGGAGATCAATACAGACTATCCATGAGCAAATTGAATTGATAGAAATGGCCCAAGTAGAGATTCAAAAGGCCAGAGCATTATTGAAGAACATGCCCGAACAGGCCAATAGACTAATTCATTTTTTGAATACTCATACCAAAGAACAATTAGCAGCTCTAGATATCAGGGACAGAACAGGTACCATTTTGACAGTTAAAAAGGTGCTAACTATGAAGAATTTTATACAAAATCTGGAGAGAAAGTGTCAAGAAATGCAGATAGAAATAAATGCTTTTACAGAAATGTTTACAATCTTACAGCAAAAGGGTCTACCCAGTTTGTTAACCAGCAAACAGAGGCTGTTGACACATGAACAATATGCTCACAGGTTGAATACATATGTTGCCAATCAGATCACAGCATCATCAAGCACTTCAGAAGACATAGTACCTCCCTCTCGACAGAGCTTATATGACAAGTTGGAAAATTTATTCTATATTGAGAATGAAATAACACAGACACCAGTTGCCAATAGACCAATGGTGGCAGGGCATGTTAGAGGTTTTACCAAGGTAGTGTTAATTCTCTTTTGATCATTTTCATTTAATCAAATTCAATGCACGTGCCACATATCATAAAAATGAAAACAACAAAGGAAGGAAGTCACGCCAAAACGCATTAGAGCAGAATTAGGCACAGATGAATGGGCCGGGACAGCAACGCGGGAACGCAAATTAAGAGACAGCTACCAGCCGACTTGTTGAATTAAAAAGTCAAATATATCTGACCACCTAAGGCAGCCAGTACAGCGAAAATTACTCCTACATTCATTACGCTCTGTTTTCAATGTCATTTACTTCCTTTGAAGAAGTAGAGATGTATTAGGGGTTGGTTGGTGAATATCATTCTGGACTTGCACTATAGATTTGAGAACTCTTCTGAATAAAGATTGCTGGAATGCTTTGTTGATGAACTCTCTGGTTATGGAATTGATGGCAGAAGCCCATGTTGCAGAATTCTTGGATTATCTCATGGATCAATAAGTCTTTTAACTCTTGTTTTACTATTTCTGAGTTTTATATATCATCTAAGTATCATGTTCTAAATTGCAGGAAAAAAGAATAGCCCAAAATTTACTTTTCTGTACTCTGTGTTCAATTCCTGTCTTTTTTATGTTTTCTTCAGGACTAGCATAGGCAGGAATTCTTGACTGCTCCTGTCTCCCTGGTTCTTACACTCTGAATATAATTAAGGAATTCTTAACTGCTCCTTGGTAATATTTATTCATTTTCCCTCTGTTAGCATAATGAAAGATCCTTAATTGCCTTTCATTCCCTGACTCCATTTCATCCTATTCCAGCTTGAAGATTGTTCCATGGGTAATTATCTTGCTCTGTAGTTCCTCCTTTTGCCAAAGAAACCATACCCAGAAGTTTATTTTCATTAGACTCCATTAACCCAATGGTCTGAACTTCTCATACTTTGCAGCCCTGTTCTATTGAATGTCACCATCCAAACATCAAACAAATACTTGTGCCTCATAACTAGCCTAACATATAGAAAAACAAAGCTAAATCATAAAGAGAGAGCCCTCTCTGGTTGCAGATTGGCTAGAATCTGCAGCTAAAAGATTGGTTAGTGGTTACCTCGGCCGTATTCCCTTTTCTCAGATCTTTTGGGGAACAACCTGAGCGATAACACAAGTAAAACTACATTGCAAAATAAATGGGTTTACAGGTTGAAGGAAGAAGATGGAGGAAAACAAAGGTACAAAGCTAGACTTGTGGTGAAGGGGTTTGCACAGAAGAAAGGTATTGATTTTGATGAAATATTTTCTCCTGCTGTTAAAATGACTTCAATCAAAACTATTCTAAGTCTAGTAGCAGCTGAATATTTGCATCTTGAGCAATTAGATGTAAAGATAGCCTTTCTCCATGGGGATTTGGAGGAAGAGATATATATATGCAACAGCCACAAGGATATGAGGTAAAAGGGAAGGAGAAACTAGTGTGCAGGTTGAAGAAGAGCTTGTATGGCTTAAAACAGGCTCCAAGGTAGTGGTATCTAAAATTTGACAAGTTTATGTCTGAACAAGGTTATACTAGATGTCACTCTGATCATTGTGTCTATCTGAAAAAGCAAAATGATGGAAGCCATATTATATTGTTATTGTATGTAGATGACATGCTTGTTGCAGGGTCTAACATGCAGGAAATAAATGTGCTCAAAATAAAATTGGCAAATTCATTTGCAATGAAGGATTTGGGAGCTGCAAAACAAATCCTTGGTATGAGAATAACTAGAGATAGGAAAAATTGCAAACTAACATTGTCTGAAAATGAGTACATACAAAAGGTGTTGAAAAGATTTAATATGCACAATGCAAAACTAGTTAGTACACCTTTTGTTAGCCATTTTAAACTTAGTAAGGAAATGTGCCCAAAGACCCAAGAAGACATGGATTATATGTCTAAAGTTCCATATGCATCAGCAGTTGGAAGCTTAATGTATGCAATGGTCTGCACAAGGCCAGATATTGCACATGCAGTGGGAGTTGTAAGCAGGTACATGAACAATCCAGGAAAGGAACATTGGATGGCAGTGAAATGGATTCTCAGATATTTGAAAGGTACCACAAATCAAGCATTATGCTTTGGTGGTTCAAACATTTCTCTACAGGGATATGTTGATGCAGATATGGCAGGTGATAGAGATAACAGGAGGAGCACTACAGGATATGTATTTACTGTAGGTGGAACAGCTGTCAGTTGGTTTCAAAAATCCAAAGTGTTGTTGCACTTTCAACAACAAAAGCAGAGTATGTTGTTGCTACAGAGGCTAGTAAAGAAATGATTTGGTTACAAAGGTTTATGGGTCAATTGGGTAAGGAGCATGATATGGGCACGTTATACAGTGATAGCCAAAGTGCCATTCATCTTGCAAAGAACTCAGCATTTCATTCTAGGACTAAACACATACAGCTTAAGTACCATTTCATACGATCAATGTTGGAAGATGTAGAGCTGAAGCTGGAAAAGATACACACTAGCCAGAATCCTGCAGATATGCTAACAAAAGTTGTAACCAGGGATAAACTGAGAATATGCTCAGTTTCAATTTGTCTTAAAGTATGATGAAAAAAGATGAGAAACAGCCAGGTCCAAAGAGGAGTCATTTTCCAGCAAATGAAGCAGCGGTGGAGTTGCTATGATCAGTCTCCAAGTGGGAGATTGTTGGGTGTGGAGATTGATTATCTTCTGTATTCAAAGGTATCGCCACATTGGACCCCAGTTCGAAATGGGGCGGCAACGCCGCCCGTGAAATATTCGCTACAGGGGGGGGCTGACCCCTTTAGGCCCCCCCCCCCCCTGACGGGGGGTTTCGAGGGCAACACCCCTGAAGCTAAGAACAGATGTAAAATTTCCTTGTAAAAGTATAGTAATTTCTAGTCAATCTGGACCGTTCTTTAGGCGGAGATCTGACGGTAGAAGTTATGTTTAATTTAGGGTTTTTTTTTTTTTGCCCTAGAAGGTAACCCCTCACTATATATGAGGGAATTGTATTGCCTCTATGTAGATCTGTATCCTGAGTGAGAAAGAGAGAGGAGATTGAGAGCGAAGAGGGTGCTACAGCCGATCTGTTGTAGGTTGTATCTATTCAGTTTGCTGGATAATATAAAAGGAAGGTCTAGTTGTTTCTCCGTGGACGTAGCCCAAACTAGGTGAACCACGTATATTTGTGTCTCTCTTGTTTTATTCGCTTTATGTGTTTATATTTTCTGCAATATTTTATGTGTTCCATTGCTCTGTAATATATAATTTTCTAACAATTTTATTGAGGAATATTCGAATGAGTGAGGATTTAATGAAGAGGATTTATCTCCTATAATCTCTCCTCCTTCTCTCATTTGAGTTTCTGCCCTTAATTAGCCAAAACTGCCATGATTAGCTCTCAAAAACCTGCAATCAATGCACATTAGACCACTAGACATACATCTTACTTTTACTCATCTCATTAAGAAAAATATAATTAAAACATGTAAGGAATTATGAGAAGAGTTGATTTTAATAAGCTTGGAGGTGTATTAAGGTCCATATATTTACCCAATGATGAGGCTCATTAGTTCCTTCGAACTTCATCATACTCCTGAGTATCACACAGTAATCTTCCTTCGACACAGTCCATTTCTACAAAGTAGTTTATAGTCTCGTGCCCACTTTCAATTGTAGGTGGCACTAAGAATTTCCTCCCTTCATTTTTCAGTGTGAAGCTCCAGGGATAGAGTTGTCCCTGTATATCTTCAATCTGCCACCATTCGTTCGTCCCAAAATCAACTGACCATTCAACTTCGTGAGTTGAACTGCACCACCATCAAAGATGTACTTGATGATATATGGCCCTAACCAGTGTGTTTTAAATTTTCCTAGGAACTTCACAAATTTTCTATCATATACTGATACAAGATCTCCTTCCGGGAATGTCTTCTTCTTGATATGTCTGTCATGTAAAGATTTATCCCTTGCTTTCTGTTCTTGCTGATGGAACCCTACTATGAACCTGTCTTCTTCTAGAGATAGCATCTGTGACATCCTTTCCTTCATAATGTTAGGGTCTTCCATATCTGTGACAAATGCAATTCTAAAACTTGGAACAACATATCCCATAGGAATAACTGCCTCTTGTCCATATACCAACCTAAACGGTGTCTTCCCTATTAATTTATTCAATGTTGTTCTACATGCCCACAACACCACTGGAATCCTTAAATCCTAGTCATCTTTGTCCACATTTCATATCTTGGTCAATGCATTCTCCACAATCTTATTGAAAGATTCCACTGTTCCATTTGCCTAAGGATGATAAGGAGTGCCTTTTTGGTGGTAAACCTGAAATTCCCAAGTTAGTGCTTCAATGGTCTTATTTAAGAAATGTGTTCCTTGGTCACTCATCAAGATCTTCGGACATCCAAAACAAATAGTACATATTCAAATATGAACTTTGCAATAATTTTTGTGCTACAACCCTTCACTGGTTATGCCTCAACCCATCTTGTCAAATAATCAGTGGCAGTGATGAGATACCTCACACCATTCTTCTTCCCTGGTGGACTAATAGGTCCAACGAAGTCAATAACCCATTTTTCAAAGGCCTACAAGGTTACTTGTGGCACTAGTGGCATCTTGTCTCTTCTAGATGGCCTTCCTGTTCTTTGGCATAGATCACATGCTTGACATCATTCTTTTGCATCCTTACGTACTGTGGACTACCATAGCCTAGCTCTCAAGATTTTCTGCGCAGTGGCTTTTCCTGCATAATGCCCACCTGCGACTCCCCCATGAGCTTCTGTCAGAATACTCTATCGTTCATGTTCATGGACATATCTGTGCAGTACTTCATCTGATCCCATTTTATACAAGTGTCCAACGATCAACAAGAAATCAGCTACTCGAACCACCAACTCCTTCTTTTCCTTCGTAGTGTCCCACAAGCGCCATTCTTGTGGCCAAAAACTAAATAATATCTGCGAAGTGATCATCTATGACTCTAATTGTGAATAGTTTTGCATCGGGGAGGCTATCTTCGATATTTATGTGTTCTTCTCCTGTCTTTATTCTTGAAAGATGATCGGGCCATGCATTCAATTTCCCTCGCTTCACTATAACCTCAAATTCATACTCCTAGAATAATAACAACCATCGACATATATTTCCTCCTAAAACATTCTTATTAACGAAATATTTCAATGCAGAGTGATCAGTGAACATTTTGAAATGCGCTCCCAACAAGTAGTGCCTGAACTTCTGTAATGCATATACCATAGCTAATCCCTCTCTTTCTGTCGTGCTATAGTTCTTTTCCGCCTTGGACAATTTTCTGCTTGCAAATTCTATGGGATGATCAATTTCTCCTACTCCTAGTTGCACTAGCACTACACCCAATGCTATGCAAGATGCATCTACATGTACATGGAATTCCTTCTTCTAGTCTGGGAAAACTAGAATAGGCAGGGTTACCATTTTCTCTTTTAGTACATCCAAGCTCTTATGGCACTCTTCATCCCATTGAAAAGTCACATCTTTCTTCAGCAATTTCTCCATTGGCGCATTTATCTATGCGTACCCATTTATAAACTTTTTGTAATAGCCAATGTGTCCCAGTGTCATGTGTAGTTGTCTTACTGTTTTCGGTGTTGGCAAGTTCACAATAATTGTGATCTTCACGGGATCCACCATTAATCATTTTTTACAGACTACATGTCTCAATAGTAAACCAAATGGTGCACAAAAGATACACTTCTTCAAGTTCAGTGATCTAGTACTGCCTGCATGTATCCAACATCAACCTTAAGCTTTCCACATGCTTCTTTAATAACCCAAGTATTGTCCAATCATCGAAGTAAAAATTGATTTTTTTTGTATATATTCTTTAAAGGCAACAACTGAAACTCTAGAAAAGATATCAGGCACATTCTTTAATCCAAAAGGCATCACCGTGTACTAATAAGAGCCCTACTCTGTAGAAAAAGTTGTTTTATGTCTATCTTCTAGTGCAATTATGATCTGATGGTATCCTAAAAAGCCATCTATGAAAGGATAGGCCTCCTATCCTCCTACATTGTCCAATACGTCATCTGTAAATGGTGTAGGTATGGGGTAATGCAGGCATGCATCATTCAATTTCCTTAATTCAACACAAATTCTGATTTCCCCTTTCGCCTTCTTTTCCCGAACCACCAGGGGACTTACCCATTCATACTCTTCGACGGGTTTGATTATCCTAGTTGCTAACATTTTGTCTAATTCTTCTTTTACCTTCTTGTATTTTGGATTCATTTTATAAGGTCTCTGCTTGACATGCTTCACATCAGGCTTTATAGGAATCCTCATAACTCCCAAATCCCCTAATATGCCCTTCATATCTGAAAACTTAGTGGGAAACAACTCTTGATATTCATGCAAGAGATCTGTTATCTTGCTAACTATGTCTTCATCCCAGTAATCTCCTATTGTTGCGTACTTCGGTTCAGCCTCTAACCCTATATTCACCTTCTTCATCTTCAATGGCTTCATTATATCAGGCATCTCTATCTCAAGTCCATTTACTTCATGATGACCTTCTGATTCTTTGATGTCAATATTGCGAGGATATTCATCCTCTTCCGTAGTGAGATTATAGCATTCCATTACGTTACGTATCTGCGTAGCCCAATCAGGTTACAAGATAATTGGAAATCTTTTCTCAAAAATATTATTTCTAACTATATTCACAACTGCATCTATATGTGGACAATCATCTTCAAATTTGAATTTCATTATAAATCCATCAACCATTTATACCCAGTTAGAAGTACCATGTCAAATCTCTATTTCCAGATACCAATTCCCAAAATTGTTTCAAGGGTATGGATGAATCCATGCACCCATTCTTCTCGTGGAATTTCTTCCCAAGCTGTCATACAAAGCTGTATGTGGTCTCTAGGATCAGTCTAGCCATCATACTTATCTATGAGCTCTATTTCTACTTGACCAAACCTTACCCACATCAATCTTCTACATTGTTTCCAGTCTCCTATATTCTTCTTATGAGTACCCCACCATCTAGCAGGAGTAGCCCTCAGTGCTTGATCCAGAGCTAACAATATCTGACATTCAGGTACCTGTCTTTCATAATCTCTAAAGAAAGTATTTATATTACCCAAACCATCATAGAAAGGAAAATCACATACCTCAACTATCATACAATGCACTACTTTAGTGATCCTTGCACATCACCTTGTAGACATTTCAGACAACCTGTTTTTCCAGTTTTCTAATTCCTCTTCTGAATCTAAAGTGTAGGAACTATCTTTCTCCCGAGTCATTTTTCCATCTGCAATAGGGTTAATCCATTCTTCTTCTTTTGTTTTTATTTTATAAATGTTTCCAATGCCATCCACATCATACTCTTCTTTAATAGGTTCAGTATACCTCGCTCCCTCTAATGGATCTAATGGAATAATAACTCTCATATTGTTTCTCTCAAATATCATTTGCCTTTTCTTCAAGTTAATTATAGCCATGTTAGAAAATACCCAATCCAATCCAAGCAATGTGGGGTAGGGATTACTTTCATCCACAATATCAATCACTTCAAAGTCAGTGGTAATGCGCACTCCATCAATGTCTACTATGATACCTGATAATATTCCTAGAGGGACAATCTTCTATTGATTTTCCATCTTCAGCTGGATAATTGACCATTGCAACTTTGGCTTACCCATTAATTCCAAAGTCGTCTTCAACAAGACATTGGTATGAGATCATAGATCCAAGAAAACCTGATCCATGTCATATTCTCCAATCTACATTGTAAGCCTCATTTCCTTTCTAGTCCGCTTCTTGTGTCTATGTAAATTATTCATTGCGCACATCTCACTTTGTGATATCTCTTTAGAAGAACAAGAGTCTATTAATTCTTGCAATACCTCTATGACCTTCTGATTTCTCAACAACTTCATGCAAGTTTGCAAAAAAGACTTCAAAATATTTGGATTCACATCTTGTGTTGCAACTGGTACTATGTCGTAGTTATTCCTCTAAGTTGGCTTTATCGTAGAGGTCAAGGCCCCATCATCCATGAAACTCCACCTCACCTCCATGAACACCTGCTTTTCCTTTTGAATGTCAAATGCATGGGCCTTTTCAATAGTTTTCCTTATCCATGTAGCTTCAAATTCCGTTTTCCCATCAACTTTATCATATCCAGTCACAACTCCACTTCTTGTTACAATACTGATGCGTGGTTCATCCACCCTTGGCTTAGCAGTCATCATTTGAATATTTTCTACAGGCTTCTAACTTGGCAACATGAGAAAAAATTAATCTAAAAGCAGCATCAACATATCAAATTAATCTAATGGAAGCTAACTTGGCAACATGAGAAAAAATATCACCAAAATCAATTCCCAACACCTGGGAATAACCTTTTTCTACCAACTGAGCTTTGTATTTCTCCACCTTGCCTTCTTCTTTCATCTTCTTCTTAAACACCCATTTTCTTTCAATGGGTTTCCTTCCAAACAACAACTCCACTAGATCCCAAGCCTCATTTTTGTCCAAAGATGCCATTTCATCAACCATGGCCTCCTTCCAAAGTTTTCCATCCTCTGAATCTATTGCCTCCCTAACAATTCTATCATCATTATCAGTAATAGATAGAGAAAAAATTGAATAACAAGCGAATGGACTATACATTTTTGGCTTCCTTCTCTCTCGAACTGATCTTCTCAAAATTGGAGTTTTTGGCTCTTCCTCTTCTTATTCTTTTTCTGTTGTAGATTCTAATTCTTCCTCCTTTAGCTCAAATTCTATATTCTCAGGTTCTGTTGTGCTCTACAACAACCCCCCATTTCATATCATTTTTATTCACAAAACTATCATATGAAATGGGTCCCTTTTAGTTTTGATTGGTATCAACTTTGTATTATTCAAATAGGTTCGAAAACAAAATGAAAACATTACAAAAAAACCTTTTTGACAAACCAATTTTGGTCTTATAATATTAATAATCAATCTTTTATCATTGCGATAAAGCGATCGCAAGATCGCATATCGCAATGGCAAAGGAGGCATAACTTAAAAACCCATTGGTTTGCTCCGACGCGATAACGTGCAATAGCCTATCAGACATCGGCAATCATAAGTTCCCATAATTAAAGTGCATTTCGATCTGATGCGATGTGATATCGCTATCGGCGATCAGCGATATACCATGCATGCTTTTTAAAGTGCCCATACTCCCAATGTGATGCAATGCAATATCACTATCGGCGATCGGGGATTTCAAAAGGTGTCAATACAAAGATTTAAGTTTTCCCCGACACCCGATTGCGATAAAGCCAAAAGCGCAAACTTCAAAAAGCCGTTAAAGCAGAGGGATATTATGATTAATTCGTATTAAAGGCCTTATCTTTAAAACAATGATTTACCTACGCTCAACCGCCAAAACATCCAAGGCACGCTTAAACAAATCATTCGGCTGATTAATGATATGATGGGCATTTAAAGGATTGGCAGGTTTTAACGGCCATTTAATGAAATAGTAAGTCTAAAAATCTTCTCATAGATTGTATCCGCAGCCACTTTTAAGTTAATCCTTCATCATGCATTGATCAATATATCTCATTCGTATTTGGTTTTCGCTACCAATTCTCTGTGTTACGCTTATTTCCACTACTGTGCAGAATTCTTCCGAAGTAATAGATTCAAGCAGAATGGGGAAGAAGTCTAAGAAAACCGCAATCGCTACCACTGCACCAGCCACAGGACAAGTCGTCGCTGATCCAGCAAATAAAAAGGAAGGATTAATATCTGATACTACATGTTTAGGACTCGCCAAGACCACTTGGAAAAGTACCTATAATTTGATTGAAGTTGAAGAACCAAAGGTGACAACAGTACAAGCTACAGCGGGTTCCAGTAGAAAATCTGATGGTACTTTGAAAGACTTGGCCGACTCTTTCCTTCATCGGATAGCGGCTCAGGAACAAATTCTCCCATATACCGATGTAGTAAAGTGGGCAATTGAGGAAATCCCAATCACTGACAGAACTTTCTGCACCAGAGATGGGAGGATCTTCGGTTCATTCAAGGCTGATGATTTGAGGCAAATGTATCATTTTCCTGAGCCAGAGAAGCAGTACAACAAGGCATTTCTGGAGAAATTCCGAAGTGAGAACGAAACTGAATCCGAACCCATTCGGGATTGGAGGCAAAATCCGGCGAAACACAAGCATGAAACTTCCGGTAAGTATTCTGTTGATTCCCTATGTTCTCCTTACTATTATGCTGGGATAATGATGTGTAGATTGTGGGGATTGCACGATTCCGCTAATTTCACTATAGAAATGGTTCCCTTGATGGAAGTGGCGTGTAATAGTGAGATAATGGATTGGGCAACTATACTGTCAGATAAGCTAGCAACAGCAGTTCTTGAGTTTAGAACTAAAACCCGCGTCACCGAAAGGCTTATTCCCCCATTCTACTACAGTGCTTATATACTAGATACCCTGTGTTTTAATTCTGAGTTTCCTGTACTTGGCTGGAGGTGGACTCCACAAGACCCCATGTCTATTCACATATACCATCAGAAATTGTGGAAGACTTCCCATAAGCACCATTTGTACCAAGTCTGCAATGGTTTCATGTTACCCATTCATTATTCTATTTTTAATAAACTTGTTCCCAAGATTTCTTACCAAGCAGGGATTGATTTAACATCAATAAGAAGATGGTTCGGAGAGGAGAAATTTACTTATATAAGAATTTTCGGCAACCAAGCCGAACCTCATGTTCTTCCTTTGTACATACCTGATAAACTGCTGGCGAGGGAGATAGCTTATCAGATTATTGCCAAAGGAGTTACACAAACTCTGAAGAAAAATAAGAAGCAGGTATGGCCCTCCTTTCCTCTAAGATGTGGTGTCTACACTTTGCATGATTTCAAACATGCAGAAAAAGAAGCTACAAAAATGAAATCATTAACTCTAGCGACTCTCCCAAGTAGGCGATTTGATCCCAACAAAGTCGCCTATAATGCACTTGAACAGGCTAAATTGACAAAGTGTGATCATGTAGAAGATAAATTTGATGACCTGTTCTCTTCGGCTGAATCAATGTATCAAGTTAGATCGCTGGCCATAATGGAATACAAAGATGAAGGGTTAGTTGAATTCAACAGACTCAGAGAACAGAGGTTGCAAACTCTGCCTCTAGATCTGTTAGCAACAGCCCCAGCAACAAGACCAAGCGAGCCTGAACAGCTACATTCAAAGGAACCGCCGGTTACAACAGAAAAACAGGAGAAAGTGCAAGAGGAAACCCAGACTAAAGAGCAAGAACAGAGCACCATAGAGGTGAATGTGGATACTCAAATTGATCCCAAATTGCTCCAGGAATGGCAGCAATTTGATTCAATTATCAGTAGTCTTGAATGTTCAAAGGACACCGAAACTTCGAAAGCGGCAGATACACAGGAAACCACTTCACAACAGGTTCCAAGTGGAACCAGCAGCCTACCCAATTCAAAGGAAGTAGAAATAATCCCAAAGGACCCCTCCGATCAAATTATTTTGCAGATAGAAGAAATTCCTCCCTTGGATGTCTTCTATAGCCCAAAGCACAAAGCTGTGGTAAAACGACAGAGGAAGAGAAGAAGGACTGATCAACCTTCCCTTTTCCCATAACAGACAGTCACGGGCAATGTGGTTTGGAAGGAGGAAGTCGACCCCTCTGATGACCTAACAAAGCTATCACAATATGCTGGAGCCTATTCGGCAGCAACAATAGACAAGGCATCAGAGGTGAGTCTTTTATTAAAAACAAAAGACCAGGAAATCTTTTTATTGCAAGCACAGCTAACAGAAGCACAGCAGAAAGTGGAGCAGGCAGAACATCAATTGTTAACACAACAGCAAATAAATAATCAATTAACTCAACAATTGCGGGAAGATAAACAGAGGATTGATCACAGCGCAATCCAGAAGCAGAAAGAGTTGTCTGAAGCCTTGGAACAACTGAGGGCAGCAAATGAACAAATGCTGAAGTCTAAAGATGAGCAGATTCCTCAACTATCAGCCCAGCTAGAAAAGACAAAGAATCTTCCACAGATAGTTGAATTCAAAGTAGAGGCATTATAGATAAATAAGGCGTTAATAGCACAGATTAAGCTTTTATGTCAACAAATCGCCCAGGCGGAACCACTATGCGAATTGACGGCATCAATAAGTGAAAAAACAGAAAAGGATAGAACAGAATTGGATCAAGCTGAAGAAATATTAACTGAATTTCTTGACTGGAAAGATACTGATCAGGGACAAGCGGCAAATTTACCAAGAATTTTAGAGTCACATAAAGAAATATTGTTTACAGAATGGCATTCCCAGTTAATGAAAGCAGAGAGAGCAATTTCAAGATGCAAATCAACCACAAGTAATTTGGTTGAATTGGTTAATAATACTCTCTACTTGTCAAACATGATTTCCCAATGCACTCCAGGTAAATTGACAGTGATGAAAACATTGGAGCAGTCATGTTATCCAGATCTAGAGGAAAAGGGGAGATTAATTGCTGGAATTAACAGTTTAACATGGGACACCTATTGGTTCTTCTTGGTAAAACCACACAGTCAAAGAGCCACCCTCAAATGCCTTACAGATGCAATCGGGTATATTATCCCCGATATTCAGGATGCCACCTATGTCGCCCAGCTTAACTCTCACCTCAATAGACCGTCCGAAGTGGAGCCAATGCTTGCGATAAGTCAGCTCAAGTTTAAAGGCAAACAGCCTACTTGATGATTCATGTCGCCGACTGCCAGGTTGCTGAGAAGAATATATTCAAGATCATTTGATACCAATTAAGTAGGATTTCAGTTTCATAGATAGTTAGTTTAATTTAGTATTTATAGACCCTTTCAATGTTTTGGAAAGGGTCGTAAAGTTTTGTACTTGACTTAAAACCTGAAGTTGCACTACTATACTTCAGGCATATTCTTTTATAAAACTGGACCAATCATTCTGATTTTGGCAAAGAATCTTTTATGCAAATGTGCACTACTGTCTTTGTTTGAAAGTATTTCTGCGTTAAAGGAAGAATTTCAAATAGCAATTGATATTGGAGAGTGACTCGCAGCTCATATGGTACTATTATCTATGTCTGAATCCATTCTTTTTATATGAATTGTTATTTGATCGCCTTTGCTATTATCGAATATATGTATGTGTTTTAACAGCATTTCTTTATTCCCTCCACTATTGGATGTTTATGGTAATGCTTTTCTTTTAATCATATATGTATTGATGATATAAATGATGAGTGTAGCAATACTGCGTTAATCACCTTGTTTAACTATTTAAGCAAAGTAATCCTTGAATGAGTAAATGTCCATGTTTATCAGATGGAGTCATCTACATGCCTGTTAATAAACATAGATCACCAAGCGCTACACTTCAAAGTACAATAGTTCCCGGGATTAGTAGTAGTTCTTTTTATTTCGCTGATAAATTAAGTTATTCGCCTATCATTAGATTAGTCAATCAATCATTCATTCATCCCATTTATTCATTGCTGGGAAACTGGTACCATTATCCCCAGTCGGAGCCACCATTCCAAACGGAAAAGGAGCTGTATTAAGGTCCGGACCGGGTGGTTATCCCCCAATGTTGATACAATGATTTTCGGGGCATCAAGAGGTTCCTATGGTAGAACTTCATGTTTAATAACATATTTCACCTCTCTAAACACCACATCTCGGATGTACACAACCTTCCTTATTTCTGGGTTCCAAATCTTATAACCTTTTAAACCATCCTTATATCTAATAAAGCTGCACCTTTCATATTTACTATCCAACTTAGTTATTTTCCCCTTTGGAACATGTACATATGCATCACAGCCAAATACCCTCAGATGTGAAAGATAGGGTTTCTTACCAGTCCATACCTCATGCGGAGTCTTATCCTCCAATGTTGATGAAGGTGATCTATTAACCAGGTAACATGCAGTCTCCACTTCCTATGCCCAGAATTCATGTCCTAACCAATCACCACTGAGCATGCTTCTTTCTTTTTCCATCAACGTCCTATTCATTCTTTCTGCAACTCCAATTTTTAGAGGTTTGTATGGAGTAGTCTTTTGTCATGCTATACCACACACCTTATATAGCTCTTCAAATTCCTTCTTGCATAACTATCCACCATTATCTATCCTTATCATTATCTTCTCTGTCTTATTTTCCACCACAGCCTTAAATTCTTTAAACTTGTCAAAGACTTCAGATTTCTTCCTAAGGAAATATATCCATGTATTCCTTGAGAATTCATCTATAAATAAGACATATTACATAGACTTACCTAGTGATGGAACTGATATAGGTCCAAACACATCACTGTGAAAAAAATCTAATATCCCTTTCGCCATCTTAGAGCTGGAGGGGAAACTCACCCAATTTTGCTTCCCATATACACAATGTTCAAATAAATCGAAATCTAGAGATAAATTAGACATGCCTTATACCATACCATTACCATGCATTATTCGAAGGTCCCTCTCTCCAATATGTCCAATCATTATATGCCATAACATGGTCTTTTCTCCAAAGACCACTAGGTTTTCTGCTCCACTTTCAGGAACCACATAATTGTTGCGCCCATCAATAATAGTGCTACCCAGAATCTTGTACAAAGTTCCAATATGAACCCCTCACATCATACCAGTGCTCCCTGAACCATCTTGCAAGTGTTAGAGTCCTATAACTGATAGGATCAAATGATGATTGGTTGTTATCCTTTAGATTGATAGAAATTGTAAATAATATTGTATTCTCAAAATGATTTACAAAAAAATATATATATATATATAATGATGATGAAAAAAGGGGATAAGAATGCATATGAGAAAAGAAAAATAAAATAAAAAAGGAAAAGATAATAATGAAAAAACCTCAAAAAAGAAAAATATGTATGCAAGTGAGCAATTCTAAATGCCACTAAAAAAAACAAAAATGCATCAAGGATACTTTAGGAATTTTTTCAAATAAAGTGTGTAGCTTGCTTAAATTCCACATAGAAATAGATTTCTTAAGTTTGATCATACTATTTAATCATGGTTGAACTAAATTAAATAATTTTGGTTAGGCCAATGAATAAATCAACCAACCAATTTAATCTTGGTTGAAATTAATTAGGAAGATTAGAGAAAGATGAACCAAAGTGTTTAAGCTTTGTTAAATTTGATAAATAAGCATTAGAATAGAAGTTTCACAACCTTAGAAAAAAAAATAAAAATGGCTTGCTAGACTAAATGCACCCTTAGGGTAAATTAAGCATGTTTTAGAATAAATTAATCCTATTTTTTCAAGTTAATCATGTCGTTAAACGTGATTAATAATTTGTAATAATAAAGCACCTAGTCCTATTGTTTTGATTTTTTACAATAAAGTTGAGAGCAATAAAATTAATTTTCGACTCGTTGTATAATGCGTGCAAGATCCAACACTCATGATCTACCCCGCCCGGATCAACAACGAGAATCAATTTCGGAGCCCCCGGTCCATTCTACCTTTATTAGCAGGGCAGTCCGAAAAGAGGATTAACTATTCCCTGATCCCATGCTACGTGGTGGGCACTCAGTATTTTGCATCCTCCCCCGCTCAAAACCTTTTACCACCTACCCCCTCCCCCCCGAAAACTACTCCATCTCCCACCAATGTATATAATCCCCCGTCACCTCAGTAACACCCGCCACGTCTTTGCTCCCCCTCCACTCCTATCATGCCACGCGTCCTCCTCACTCCCATATACCATTTCCTTTCCCTTGTGCCACATGTCTTTTCATATTTGACACCCATCCTTTCTTGTTACACTCTATCCATTATACAATAACCGCTTTCTTCTGAATGTGCACCAGATCACAGTAAACCTGCTCCATAACAGGTTAGACACAACAGGGATTTCTAGTTTCCTATAAACACCTCCCAGTTGTTCAGTGTGGCCCCCTTTCCACTTCCCGTTTACTTCGGAGAACATGTATCGTGATTTAAAACCCCCATCTCCTCAACCAAATTGCTTCGTCACCCATTGCAAATTCCAAATAACTTTTTCCCGACCAAGTACATGTTACAACAAGCAAGTTATTCAGCAAGAAACCAAATTTTCCTGGGTAAATACCACTGGATCTTCACCTCTTTTCCTAATAATTTTAAAAATGGCACCTAAGGGAAATTCGAAAACAACCATTGAAAACCCAATGACCCCTCCTACCATTGACCTAGACCATTTACCCCTAGTTAACCAACAATATAAAATCACAGAGACCAATTGAGTTCGATTTGTTCGAACTGCACAATTGGCTCAAGCAAACCTTTCTGGACCAAAGTTATGAAATCACAAGAAATCAACCTGTGAGAATCCCTCTTGCCACAATTCATGTTTCACTAAACTCACCCTTTCCCAGATTTTGTTTTATGGTGTCAAGGAAGCTATATCCCTAGCCAAAGAGCCATTGTGGCTCATAATGGAGACATTCTCTTTACTATAACCTTAGAGAATGATTCTGCGAGCCCTTTCTCTGTAGATTCCCTCATGGAACTCTACCAAAAGCTAACCTTCCCTCGAAGAGTTAGAATATTTGAAATTTTCTTTCCAAAAGATGTCTAGCTTCCAAAGAAGAATCCACCATAGCTAGCCTTCGTGCTTCCAGAAAAGACCAATAAAATTATCTCATTAGTATCTTGTCTCCTAGGGTATCAATTAGATCAATGGGTGGATGAACCTATCCTAGGTTTTCTGTCCATCTTTTCCACAAAAGAAAAACCTTTTGTAATGTTTAATTTTAGTCAATTCCTTGCAGACAACATCCATGAGAAATTTCTCAAGATTACCATAGAAGGAATGTTTAAACATGCATCAATGCTAGTTTATATGTTTCTATTTTACTAGGAAGAAATATTCCCAATTGGTTTGCAGAAACTAGATGAACAAGGCAATTCACAATCAGCCATCCAATGGACCTCTTTGGTGTGGAAGAATTCGAATGATTTTGTTTTCAGTGACTTCATAGATTTATTCATTTATATAGTTTCATGCCTTCTTAATAGTAATGTGGAACCTAGAATAGGTTCCGAGATACAAAAAACCTTACACCTCAGTGAACAAGTTAAAACAGGAGATTGGTACTCCACCATACAAACTGCCAAAATATGTTCCTATGATAATTTTCTCATTGGAATATATAAGGAAAATGATCAATATGGATGACTTACACTTTGTTTCAGCTAAAAATAAGGCACAGTTCAAGATCAAGACACAAGTGGGGCCATTCATATGCAACAACAGAGCAACAAGTAATGACACAGATGCACTTCTCAAACAAATGAACTTCCAATTAAGCTTTACTTGGTCATATGACCCCTTTGGCATCATTTCTAGTTTAAGAGTGGAACAGAAGACCACTCCTTACACTCACACTCCCAAGCTAGAAATTGAAAAATTCATGAACCATGATCAATGGGAGGAGAACACTTTGCAAGAAGATGAAGAATATGTTCTGTCTACAACCACTTCATAGATGTCAATACCTCAAGAGAAGCATGACAAAAGGCCAAGAGAAGATGAGTCTCCTACAGTAATAGAAATTGGAGCCAAGGAATTCCTAATATATAAAAAGAAGCAGAAAACTAATCCAAAACTCGTTTTCAACACGATGATGAAGAACATGATACTATAGTTTTGACAAGTCCAATATTTCTACGTGACCAAAAAACATTTTTACAGGTACAAGACAAGAATATATTTTTGTGGGCTCTCCATCTTCCTCAACCTCACAAGATCCTCCATATTCACAACAAAGTTGGCTCAAGGCCAAACAAAACAAAATATTTTTTCTAAGTACAAATAAATCAAGCGAAAAAATGAGATGCTAAAGGCCAATACATATACTCAATTCTGGAAACAAACTGCTTCTTCCCAACACAGGCTTATGTTTGATACTGAAAATGGAAGAATGCAAATGGATTTTCTACAAGCACGGGTTCCATTCCCAAAATCACCAGCAGACTACAAGAAGACAATTTTCTCCTTTGACACTAAACAAATTCATCTGATTGATCATATGGATATGCACACATGGATTAAAAAGATGTTATACTCCACATTGACTAATATTGCCATGACAACTTCAAAACTACGGTCCTCCATTAGCAACAAACAGTCACAGTTGAAGCTTGAGAAGGTATCATCTTTGGCAAAGGATACTAGAATTAAATCACTAGAGGACTTAATCATTAAGCTAGGTTATGACCCCAGTAATGTAAAGATGGTAGAGGATATTGTGAGAAAAAAGAATGTAGATATAGTAGTTCTGAAGAAGAAGCTCAAGCTCCCATCTACAAAGGATCCATAGAATAATGAAATGGGAGAACTGGAAAAGCAAAAGGAAGACATGTTCAAGATAATAATTGAACAAAATGTCCAGATCAGAGAAATGGAGGTAGAACTAGAAAAATTTCTCAAGGACAAGGAGAAGTTCTCACAGCTGGCTATAGTTCCACTGACTGCAGTGCCTATTTCAGTGGGTAGGAACAACAGAGGCTTCTACATCGACAACAACACCAACACCAACCACATATTCTTCCAACGAATTGATTAAAGACATACAGGATATGTCCCTTTAGGGAAAATAAATTGAGAAGTTAAAAGATTAGCTAAAGAATTTACAGGAACAAAAATTGAAGATAGACAACTCCTATGTAGAAAAATTACAAAAATCTCATAGGATTACTCAGAGAATAGAGTTTTTAGAGAGTGATTCAGTAATGGCTCAAACTTTAGCACAAGCCAAAGAAAACATATGGGTGGATATCAATCAGGCCATAATAGAAACTTGGCCATCAATGCAAATCATCTTTGAACAAGAAGAATTGATGCAGCAATAAAAAAACAGTAATAGAGGAGGTAACAGAAATGTTGGGAGAGAAAACGATTGAAGCAACAACCTTAATCAAAGTTTTGAATTCTAAAACTAAGGAAGAACTGGAGGAGCTTCAGATTGTAGATAGAACAAAAGCCATTTTGGAGATAAAGAAATTTTTATAGAAGAGGAACCTTATGATACAACTAGAGAATAAGTGTTAGACTCTGGAAACTGTTGTTCAGAGGTTTCATACCAGGTTCAATTTACTGAATCAGAGAGGGCTACTAGGGTTGGTAGCAATGAATGATAGATTGATCAGTTTGAGTGACTACAACCACAAAAATTTTAATATTGCCCAAGATAAGTCTAAGTTTGCAGGGGTAAAAGGAAGTATTACAAGAAAAGCTTTCTTAGAGGCTTTAGATTTTGATTTGATCATTAAACATGAGATCAAACACATTTTCATCAAAAAGCCTACATTTGAGAAATATACTGAAGTTGATGAAACATATAGAAAGCTAATAAAACTTTCTATCCCTAGTGAAGATCGATGGGATCAATTGTGTGAATTACTTGGGTGAAACATGTTTCATCTTAAACAGCGAGGCAACACCTTTTTGGGACTAGTCATCAACAAACATCCTCGACAATAGTGCCAGCAGCTCCAACAATTCAAAATTCCTAAATTTTTGTACTATTTGTGTAATCAGTTTTAGATATTTTAGGATTATGTCTTGATCTTTTGAAATCAAGATATTTTGTAATTATTTCTATAAGTAATTCATAATTTAAAGTAGTAGAGGTTGATGTTTATGTAAAATAAAAGGACCATTGATGTAAAGTTGTTCCACAAAGTTCCAGTGGACACATTTAAGTAATACAGAAGCTCTTACAGGATTCCTATGTCAGATTTTTGGTGAAGTGATATTCTCTTTTGTTGTTGTGTTTTCCTTTCTCTGTAATTTCATATGTGTTTTCTAATCTATTTTGTTCAAAGAAAATTATGAATCTGAATTTGTTTAAGTACACTCAGTTCTATCTTTTGAACAATTTCAATTTTTTCTATTAAAGTTAAGCAATATAATTCTTAATTTCTCTCTGCTTAATCAACACTTGATCATTTCTTCTTTTTCCATCTCCTAAAACATATAAGATCCAATAAATATTCCTACCTTTCCTGTTAGATTTGTCTGTCAATGCTGAAATAAATCCATTCAAAGTAAATTGACTCCATTGCCAAATTATATCTTGCTACACTACCAACCAAACAACCAAACCAAATAAAAAACCAAACTATTGAACTTTCATAACTAGCCCAATATCTCAATATAAAAAAATCTAAATATGAAAGAGAGATACCTCTCTAAAGCTGGCAGGGCTAGATCCCAGCTTCCAAAGTGCTTTTGTGGTTACCTTCATATTTCTTTCACAATCTTAGGAAATAAAGAGTGAAGTGAGTAAATCAACCATGCACCTGAGTCAATTAACCATGCCTCATGATCTACATGTGTACTTGAAGAAGAAGCCAAGTACACATCCCCACCTTCATTTGAGGTGGTTTTTGTCTTTGTAGAAGGAGCATCATCAGGTCCCTTTCCTTTCTCAAGATATTTAGATCTACATTCATTTTTTTAGTGCCCTTCCTTTCTGCATTTCCAACACACCTTTACAGATTTTCCTAGAGATTTAGATATGCCTCTAGATTTAGATCTCCCACTCGAGGACTTATTTTTGTTTATGTTCCAGGACCGTCCTCGTAGAGACAAGGAATCTCCATTCCGGATCTCCATATTTTTTCGTCTCATCTCCTCTGACAACAAGGATAAGACTATTTCATCAAATTTCAAGGTAGTCGTATTGTTACCTATAGAAATAACCAAACAATCCCACGAATCTTGTAGATAACACAACTAACTGATGCATTTATCTTCATCTAAAAATTTTATATCAACAGATAACAATTGTCTTACCATAGTATCAAAGACATTCATATGCTTTGTCACTGAGTCTCAATCCTTCATCCTCAGGTTATACAACTTTTTCCACAGGAACAATTTATTCACCTAAGACTTAGATTGGCACAAAGTCCTTAACTTGACCCTCAAAGCCTTCATCGTAGCTTCCCTTGATACATTCAACAATACTGAATCTGAGATACACAACTGTATTGTGCTCTTTGCCTTCTGATCCAACTTGGCCTAGTCTTCTGTTGACATTGTCATTGGTTTAGTACCCGGATCTATCGTGATCCATTGATCTTTATCCACTAGCAGATCCTCCATCTTGAACTTCCACAACTCAAAACTTTGACCATTAAATTTCTCGATCTCTATCTTTCCACTGCTCGTCATCTTCTTTTCTGCAGGGTCTCCCACTAAAAAGGGCCTACCATAAGCCTGAGAAAAACCCCTCAGCAGCAAAGGCAACCCCTTGAAATCGAAACAACTTTAATACCAAATGTAGTTTTTAACCTTGTACAAAAATTACCTGCAAATGAATTCTTAAAAACTGAAAATATACAATGGTGAGAACATAAGACAAATATAGATTTTCCCTTGGATCCCAAAACCAGGACTACTAAATTTCTTTTTTATTATGTTCCTTTAAATGTTACAATACATATATATGCATGTCGAAGAATTCATAAACCCCAATCCATTAACCTTGGATTAGAACATAACCATAGTTCCCTTGACAAGATCTAAAAAATACCATGGGCAAAAAACCATCATGTCGAAAACCATCTGAAAAACCATGGGTAGGTCCACCCACCATATTTGGGTTTTTCCCCCATCGGGTCCACATATATATAGGAAAAAAAATCCCCCTACTGCGCCTAGCACAATGAACAGGGGGGGGGGGGATTTCACCCCCTCCTGTGACCCCCCCTGCATGTGCGACTGGTCTTGGAAATAATATGACAAACACCCAACAATTATTTTCAAAATACAAAATTACATAAGACAAAAATGTGGCTAAGAAAGATAATAAGGCAAACTAATACATCATGGTTGAGCTTGAGGAAACTGTAGCTCGATAACTTCCACTTGTAGTTCTAATGTGACATATTGGTACCAAACCTTGTATTGCACTGCTATGATCTCAACCTTTGATGGAATATTAGGATTATATCTAATTCTAGTCTCCATTGCATCTAGATAAATAGTTTTGGAACCCATCTGAATGTTGTTCCAAAACATGCATAGATTCATATTCAACTTGGCATATCCAACTATAAGTTGTAGAATATTTTCTCTTCTAATTTCTAAATATTCCTTACTGGTCATATGTCTCAATTTGTTCAATAATTTTTTAATCTCTTTCATGACAAAATTTCTACCCTTTGTTTCCACCAATGCTCCAATGGAAGGTATATTGTTCACTCTTACCAAGGATTTCAACCCACGATACAGTCGTGAGTAGGCGGTTATGGCGTTGGCCACATAGATATTGAGTTGCTTATTACACTGTATAAGCATCTTGACCTGGGCTCTTTCCAACCTAGCATCCTGACCTCGAATCTTTCCTGACCAACTCAAATGGTGCATCTCTATACTTAGTGCCTCATTCTTGGATCAAACCTATATTTGCATAAGCTATCTTTAAAACCTTTACATTCTCTCGTAATCACTTTTGCATTGTATGCAGGGGCATTACCACCTTATGAAGGGTGATAATTTCCTCATATATTTGTTGCATCATGTCTCCCTTTGCTTGAACTTCGTCAAATATTGATTCTTGTAGCTCCTTCCTATTATAACTAATGGTAGATGGCCTTTGATTCTTAGTGAGGATATGATCAATATGTGTCCTTGCAAAATCCAACTCCATTGCTAACTATTCATTTTCTTTCATTAAGAAATTTGTGTTTACTTTTGTAGAGATTTGATAATGAGATCTTAGACAATTATTAAGGTATTATAGAATCATGTGCATGGATTTGCCTATGTTACTTTGTGCAATGGATCGATAAGATTGCGAAATACATAGACAATGAAGTAGTTAAAGAACATAATAGACAAACACACATAAACACAACAAGTTTAATAAGGAGTTCACCCAACACTCTTGGGCTACGTCTCCTGGTCCAGCCTTCAGTGGTGACCTCTCTATTATGTTTTCAAAAGAAGAGTTTTTACAAAAGTGAGCTCAATTTGAGTCTCACACAACAGATACAAACAACAAGGCTTCACTTGGATCCCCCAAGTATTTCTGAGTACATAGACTCTCCTCACTAACTCTCTATCTCTGTTTGCTCTCTGTCTTAACACTTCTTTCCTCTGTCTCTGTCAGTCTATGGCTTTAAATCCAATCGGCTATCTATTTGTTTCTCCCTCTCAGACTCTCTAGCTTCCTTACCTTTGTCCGCTCAGATCCCCCTCTGAGTGTTAGTAATCATTTCTAAACACTTTTAGGGGTGGTGGCCACCTGTTCTGTAACAGAATGGGTCATCGAGCCTTTGAAATCCCCAAAATTAGCATTCTTTGTTTACACAGAGAAATACACTAAAAACTGTGAAAAATCGCTAATCTGTCGTTTATCGGATTTGAAACACTATAGATTCCACCTTATAACTCCTATCGGGTCTGCCTTTATGTTGTTTATCGCATCCCCACCGTTGATCTGGGAGATCTGGATCCAATGGCTGAGGTTCAACTTAGGTGGCTCATTCGTACGGGGGTTAACCGCCCGAAAAGGGTGGTTTTCTCTCTCCAGGGCCTAGACACGTGGCAGCCAGTGTATGGGCTCGGGCGGAGCCTGGCCAAAACCACTTACCGCCTTCGGCCCGCCCAAAATCCCGCTTGTATCATGATTTCCCTTTGTATTTAAAAATACATTAAAACATGAAAATCCCACTCATATCAGACTTGAAATAATATATATTTGCATTAACAAACCCTTTTGGGTCTGGTTTCATCGCTTTATTCGCATTTCTTTGGTTTTTCGTTCATTTAACGAAAATGCGATTTACATTGAAAAAGCCATTTTTCTGGACTTGAAATATTACCAAATATTGTTTATAATTTTATAGGGTCAGGTTCATCGCAGTCGCATTTGTTATCGGCCCTGCTCCCTTGCTTTGCTCCGATGCGATATTGCTATATCACAATCGCCTGTCGTCGATCCTACAAGCCACGATTAAGTCATATATATATATATATATCAGCGATGCGATAGCACGATTAAATCTGGACTGTTGATGTAGGTTTTAACCCCGTACATAAATTACCTGCATACAAATTCTAAAAACATAGAAAATAAATAATGCGAGAGAAGAACACATAAAAAACATATACACAGAGATTTTCCCTTAGAACCCAAAACCGGGACTACCATCTTGATTTTTCATTATATTCCTTTCAATGTTACAATACATATTTATACATGCCGAAGCATCCAATACCATGGACCGAAAACCATAGCGTCCAAAACCATGGACCGAAAAACCATAGGTAGGTTCGCCCAACCTAATATAGGGTCCCAAAAAAAAAAAATCTCGGGGCCCTGCCCCGGACCCCGTAGAGGGGGGCTACCCACCCCCCTCAAACCCCCCGGACAGGGGGGGCTCCGCCCCCCCTCTAACCCCCCGGTTCACTACGTAGGTTAGTTGTGGAAAGAATATAACACAACCCAACAATCTCCCACTTGTTGTTTTCTTTCCACAGGAGGCCACAAGAGAGCTTAGTCATTTTTCCAGCCCTGAAATGCCCATTGTTTCTCTACACCAAGAGAACTTCTCAGAGCTCACAAATTTTTTCAATGCGTCTGCAGTATTCTTCAATGTGTCCACCTTTACCAGCAACACCTTTTTGTCTTCTATCATATCCCTCACAAAGTGATACTGAACATCAATGTGCTTTGTCTTTGAATGATAAGCAGGGTTCTTTGCCAAGAAAATTGCACTTTGGCTGTCACAGTCTATTCTTATAGCTCCCTGTACTAACCCCATACTTGAACACAATCTCTGCAACCAAACTGTTTCCTTGCTTGCATGAGTGGCCGCCATGTATTCTACCTCTGTAGTTGATAGTGCCACTACAGATTGTTTCTTACTCATCCAACTCACTGCACCTCCAAATAGGTTAAACACGTACCCACTTGTAGATCTTCTTTGATCCAGATCTCCAGCTCAGTCTGCATCAACAAAGCCACGAATATCCAACACTCTGTCCAATCCTGGTCTTCCTTGGTAGCACAAACCCTAATCACTAGTGCCACGCAAATACCTGAAAACCCGCTTCACTACTGTCCAGTGCTCCTTCCCTGGTTTTGACATAAACCTGCTCAATACTCCCACTGCATGTGCAATGTCTGGTCTAGTACAAACCATTGCATACATCAGGCTACCGACTGCACTTGCATATGGAACACGGGACATGTCCTCTTCCTCTTCTTGTGTCTTGGGACACTGTTCAGCAGATAACCTCACACCTACAGGAATAGGAACCTTCACCGGTTTACTATCCTGCATATTAAACCTCTGCTATATTGTCTCGACATACTTCCTCTGGTTTAACCAAAGCTTCCTCTTTGCCCGGTCTCTTTTAATTTCCATGCCAAAAATATAGTTTGCAGCACCAAGATCTTTCATGTCGAATTTGGAGGACAATTGGGTCTTCAAATCCTGGATAATTTATTTGTCATTTCCAACCAGGAACATATCATCCACATACAAGACCAGATAAATAACATGGTCACCAATTAATTTAAAATACACACAGTGATCTGCTTTGCTTCTAGTGAAGCCAAGACCCCGTATAAATGTATCAAATTTCTGATACCACATCCTTGGTGACTGTTTTAACCCATACAGAGACTTCTTTAACTTGCATACCAGCTCTTTCTTACCCTTCACCGCAAAGCCTTCAGGTTGCTTCATGTAGATTTCCTCTTCCAAATCCCCTTGAAGAAATGTTGTCTTCGCATCCATCTGTTCTACCTCAAAATCAAAAGCAGTAGCAACAGATAAAAGTAATCTAATAGAAGTTACCTTGGCAACAGGAGAAAAAATATCACCAAAATCAATTCCTGGCACCTGGGAATAACCTTTTGCTACCAACCGAGCTTTGTATTTCTCCACCTTCCCTTCTGCATTTGTCTTCTTTTTAAACACCCATTTGCTGCCAATGGGTTTCCTTCCAGCCGACAACTCCACCAGATCCCAAGCCTCATTTTTGTGCAAAGATGTCATTTCATCAACCATGGCCTCTTTCCAAAGTTTTCCATCCTCTGAATCCACTGCTTCCTTCACAGTTCTGGGATCATCATCAGTAACAGACAGAGCAAAATTTGAACAGAAAGCAGATGGACTATACCTTTCTGGTTGCCTTCTTTCTCGAATTGATCTTCTCATAGCCGGAGTTTGTGGCTTTTCATCTTCTGATTCCTCCTCTGCTGCAGAGTCTGATTCTTCCTCCTTTAGCTCAAACTTTATCTTCTCAGGTTCCTTTGGTTGGACTTCATGTTTAATAACATCTTTTACCTCTCTGAACACCACATCTCGGCTGTACACAACCTTCTGTGTGACTGGGTTCCAAAGCTTATAACCCTTTAAACCATCCTTATACCCAATAAATATGCACTTTTCAGATTTACTATCCAACTTGATTCGTTTCTCCTTTGGAACATGTACATATGCATCACATCCAAATACCCTCAGATGTGAAAGAGAGGGTTTCTTACCAGTCCATACTTCTTGTGGAGTCTTATCCTCCAACGCTGATGAAGGTGACCTGTTGACCAAGTAACATGCAATATCCACCGCCTCTGCCCAGAATTCTTGTCCTAACCCGGCACCACTGAGCATGCTTCTTGCCCTTTCCATCAACGTCTTGTTCATTCTTTCTGCGACTCCATTTTGCTGAGGTGTATATGGAGTAGTCTTCTGCCCTGCTATACCACACTTCTTACAGAATTCTTCAAATTCCTTGCTGCAAAACTCTCCACCATTATCTGTCCTCAGCACCTTTATCTTCTTCTCTGTCTGATTTTCCACCAGAGCCTTAAATTCTTTAAACCTGTCAAAGACTTCAGATTTCTTCTTAAGGAAATATATCCATGTATTCCTTGAGAAGTCATCTATAAATGGTACATAGTACACAGACTTACCCAGTGATGGAACCTTCACAGGTCCAAACACATCACTGTGCACAAGCTCTAATATCTATTTCACCCTCTTAGCACTAGAGGGGAAACTCACCCTATTCTGCTTCCCATATACACAATTTTCATAGAAATCAAAATCTAGAGAGCTATTACTCATACCTTCTACCATACCTTTACCATGAAGTATTCGAAGGCCCTTCTCTCCAACATGTCCAAGCCTTTGATGCCACAGCATGGTCTTCTCTCCAGAGACCACTAGATTTTTAGCTCCACTTTCAGGAACTACAGAACTATTGCACCCATCAACAACAGTTCTATCTTGCAGCTTGTACAGAGTTCCAGTCCGAAATCCCCACATCAATACCAGTGCTCCCCGAACCATCTTGCAGGTATCCTTCTCGAACACTGTTTTTACACCTGCATCATCCAACTTGCTTACAGAAATTAGATTTTTGGCCAATGCAGGAATATGCAGAACACCCGGAAGTGTTCTAACCCTTCCACCTTGCAACTTCAACTTTACTTTTCCGCGACCAATGATTCTAGCCTTCCTATCATCTCCTAAGAAGACATCACCACCATCGTATTTCTCATACTCATAGAACCACTCTCTATGGGGAGTGAAGTGAAAGGATGCACCTGAGTTAGTCAACCATGCCTCATGATCTACATGTGTACTTGAAGAAGCCAAGTACACATCTCCACCTTCATCTGAGGTGGTTTTCGCCTCTGCAGAAGGAGCATCATCCGATCCCTTTCCTTTATCAGGAGCTTTAGATTTACAATCCCTTTTGAAGCGCCCTTCCTTTACGCATTTCCAGCACACCATCTTTACAGGTTTTCCTGGAGATTTAGATCTCCCTCTAGATTTAGATCTCCCACTCGATGACTTATTTTTGTTTCTATTCTGGGACCGTCCTCATACAGACAAGGCATCACCATTCTGGCTCTCCATATTTTTCAGTCTCATCTCCTCCGTCAGCAAGGCTGAAACTATTTCATCAAACTACAAAGCAGTTGCATTGCTACCTATTTCAATAACCAAACTATCCCACGAATCTGGTAGAGAACACAACAAACTGATGCACTTATCTTCATCTGAAATTTTAATATCAACAGACGCTAATTGACTTACCACAGTATTAAATGCGTTCATATGCTCTGTCACCGAGTCTCCATCTTTCATCCTCAGGTTATACAGCTTTTTCCGCAGGAACAATTTATTCACCAGAGACTTAGATTGGTACAAAGTCCCTAACTTGTCCCACAAAGCCTTCGCCGTAGCTTCCCCTGATACATTCAGCAATACTGAATCTGAGACACACAATCGTATTGTGCTCTTTGCCTTCCGATCCAACTTCTTCCATTCTTCATCAGTCACTCCTGTTGGTTTAGTACCTGGATCTACCATGATCCACTGATCTTTATCCACCAACAGATCCTCCATCTTGAGTTTCCACAACTCAAAACTCTGACCATTGAACTTCTCGATCTCTATCTTTCCGCTGCTTGCCATCTTCTTTCACCACCAGAATTGATCTCGCAGATCTCCCACTGAACAGGGTCTACCACAGGCCCGAGCGAAACCCCTCAGCAACAAAGGCGTCCCCTTGAAGCCAAAACAGCTCTGAAACCAAATGTAGGTTTTAACCTCGTACAGAAATTACCTGCATATGAATTCTAAAAACATAGAAAATAAATAATGCCAGAGCAGAACACATAAAACACATATACACAGAGATTTTCCCCTGGATCCAAAAACCGGGACTACCAGCTTGATTTTTCATTATATTACTTTCAATGTTATAATACATATTTATACATGCCGAAGAATCCAATACCATGGACCGAAAACCATCGCGTCCAAAACCATGGACCGAAAAACCATAGGTAGGTTCGCCCAACCTAATATAGGGTCCCAAAAAAAAAAAAAATCCCGGGGCGCTGCCCCGGACCCCCTAGAGGGCAGCTACCTGCCCCCCTCAAACCCCCCAGACAGGGGGGGCTGCCGGCCCCCCACTGCGTAATTGGCGCAATGAACCTCTAAACCCCCAGTCGTGGAAAGAATATAACACAACCCAACAGTTGATCTGCACGCATAGGTCAACGGCTCTAGTTTAGTCACGCTAATCGTTGTCGCACTTCCCATATAGCCGCCTCTAATAAGCTCTGTCTGCCTTCGTCGATTGCGATATGTCGATCTATCTATATATCTATCTATATATATATATATATATATATATATATATATATATATATATATATATATATATATATATATATATATATATATATATATATATATATATATATATATATATATATATATATATATATATATATATATATATATATATATATATATATATATATATATATATATATATATATATATATATATATATATATATATATATATATATATATATATATATATATATATATAAGCGATGCAATAGCGCGATTAAATCTGGACTGTTGATCTGCACGCATAGATCAACGACTCTTGTTTAGTCACGTTGATCGCTGTCGCACTTCCCATATAGCCGCCTCTGATAAGCTTTGCCTGCCTTCGTCGATTGCGATATGCTGATCGGATCTAGACCGTTGATCTGCCAGATCCAACGGCTCTCATGCAAAATAGTTTTAAACTGTCGATACTCTGTTTTTCAATGTTTTCTCTATGTTTTTGCGTCCCGATAGTGTTATCCGACTTTTCCAAAAGTTCTTCTCATGCGATAGTTTTGAATGTTTAAAGACTTAGAGGTTTTTAGGATCCATTTGGATCATGCCTTCCCACTGAAAAAGGCTTTTGGACCACCAAAAGTTGGTTTTTTAAACATAAATCAAGTGAGGATACAACTTCCTCACTTGCCTAATCTCTATCCATCTTGCACTTCTTGGTTTTGAACCTTTGAGTCTGATTCTGAGGTACTCAACATCCCCTTTGTGCGTAGTTCTCACCTTCGTGTCCAGAACTGTATCTTCCTGCAACTTATTGAGATATTCAGGCAACATATCATCAGTAGAAGGCAACTGAATTTTCTCTTCGGGACCTTCAATCAATGAAGGTTCAAACAGTCTCAAGTTCTCTGCATTAACTATTGAATAGATGTGCATGTAAGCTAGAAAATCAAGGTGAAAAGCATTCTCACCAATTTTCTCAAGTATCTTAAAAGGCCCATACCTTATTGGCTTCAACTTCTTACCTTCACCTTGCATTCTGTCTTTGCTGATGTACAACCAGACTTGATCACCAACATGGAAGCTATGCTAAATTCAATGCTTATCATGCCTTGCCTTGTACTTGGCCTACCTTCTTTCCAGCTATTCCTACACTGACTGGTGGATTTCTCAGATCTATTCAATGAACTTGGTTGCTTTGTCCACATCACTGTGTCCATCAACTGCTATGTCTTTACTAAAGACAAAATCCAAGGGAGACCTTGGTGTAAAACCAAAGCAAGTCTCAAAAGGAGATCTCTGTGTAGAAGAGTGTTTAGCACAATTGTAAGCATATTGCACATAACACAAATGTTCATCCCAAAGCTTGGGATGCTTGCTGCAATAGCCCCTGAGTAAGTGGATCACTGTCCTGTTGACCACCTCTGTTTGGCCATCTGTTTGTGGATGAAATGTTGTGCTCTTCTTCAATCTGGTGTCCATTAACTCCCATAGACTTGACCAAAACTTCCCAACAAATTAGGAATCTCGATCAGAGACAATAGAAGTGGGTAACCCAAAATGAACCCATACATGTTGAAAGAACAACTTTTTTGTTTGTTCAGTTGTAGTCTGCTTGTAACAAGGTATTAAAATACACATTTTGTTGAACCTGTCCACAATAACATATAAATAGTCACGACCTTTTCTAGATTTTGGCAATCCCCCAACAAAGTCCATGGAAACACTTTCCCAAGGATGAGAAGGAACTGGAAGTGGAGTGTGCAAGCCTAGTTTTCTATTACTAGGCTTGCTTTTAGCACACGTGTTACACCCTCTAATATATCTAGAAACTGTTTCATGCATTCTTGGCCAATAACAGAACCTTTGCAGTTGTGCAACTGTTTTACTTACACCAAAATGACCTGATATTAGAGAAGTATGTGCTTCTCGAATTATGTTAACTCTTTCAGTTTGAGTAATGCATAACTTTCACAAATGATACAAGAGTTGGTCCTTAACATGATAATCCAATTCTTCTACTTTTTTTCCATGACTTAAAGTTTCATATACATCTTTAAAATCTACATCTTGAGCATATTGTTCAATGTAGCTTTCATGCAATACTGAATTATGATTAAGTATAGTAGATGCATTTATGATTGGTCTAGATAACATATCTGCAACCTTAATGTGTATGCCCTTCTTATATCTGATGACAAGATGAAACTGTTGTAGAAAACCCATCCACCTATGGTGTCTTGATTGCTGCAATTTAGTTTGTGAGTGCAAATATTGAAGTGGTTGATGATCTGTATGTATAATTGTTTCTTTGCCCAATAGGTAATGTTTCCACTTTTTCACACTCTACACTAATGCATACAATTCTTTATCATATGTGGGATAATTAACTACTATAGAATTAAGTCTCAAAATGATAACATATGGGTTTACCATGTTGCATCAACACTGCTCCCATGGCATAGTCACTGGCATCTGTTTCAATCTCAAATGGTCTTTGAATATCTGGCAATGCTAGTGCTGGTGCTGTACTAATTTTTTCTTTCAAGGTGTCGAAGGCTTTCTGCTATTTGCCTCCCCACTGAAACACCTTGTTAAATCATGTTAAAGCATGTGAGGCAGCTGCAATCAAGGAAAAGTTAGCAATAAACTTTCTCCAATATTGTGCTGCTCTTAGGAAGCTCCTAACTTCTGTAGCAGATTTGGATTTAGGCCAATTCACAATGACTTCAACCTTAGAGGGATATATCTTCAATTCACCACCCTCTAAAATATGACCCAAATAATTCAAAGATTTTTTTCCAAATTCACATTTGATCATTTAACATAGAGATTTTCTCTTTTCAAAACATCTAGAGTCTAATTTACATGCTTCAAATGCTCTTCTCATGTTTTACTGAAAACAAGAATGTCATCTAAATATACAGTTACAAAATCATCAATAAAAGGTCGGAGTACATCATTCATAACTCTCATGAAAGTGGCAGGAGCATTAGTTAAGCCAAAAGGCATAACTAGCCATTCATACAACCCTTGCTTTATTTTGAGAGTAGTCTTCCATGCATCTTGTTCTGCTACTCGGACCTGATGATAGCCACTACGCAAGTCCAACTTGGAAAAGCAAACAACTTCTTTAAGTTGATCTGATAGATCATCAATGCGAGGAAGAGGATAACGATTCTTGATCGTTATTTTATTCAGTGATTTGTAATAAATGCACATCCTCCATGAACCATATTTCTTTCTCACCAACACAATTGGAGATCCACATGGTGATGTGCTTGGCCTTATGAACCCATTATCGAGCAGCTCATGTAACTGCTTCTTGATCTCTACATTCTCTAAAGCGGATAACTTGTACATTCCGATGTTAGGCAATGGAGCATCTTGCTGCAAATGAATATCATGTACTATTTCCTTTTGGGTGGCAGACCTTTAGGTTCTTGAAATAGGATATCATATTTTGAAACAACTTTTTCTAAATCAGCTTTCTGTTTAGCATTACAGCCTTCAAATGCATTGGTTTTATCAGGGGTCTTTTCCTTTACAATCATTAGTAAAAACTGCTTGCGTGAATTTACAATTCTTTTCATCTGCCCTGAGTTTATGAGTGTAGTTATTTCTGAGCTGATGAGCTCTTACAATATATTCTATTCCATATTTTGTGAGTTGATACTTATTTTCAGTTCTATAGAAAATGGCTTTTCTATCATACAAGTAAGGACTTCATAAAACAATACCACATATATCCAAGGGAACTATATCTAACTCAACCTCATCTACAAAAGTTGACCCAAAAGCAAACATAAGTTTACATTATCTAGTCACTTTTAGCTTTGCTTTATCACATACCCAACCTAATGGATATGGCTTCTTGTGAGGTGTGGTTAGTAGTCTCAACTTCTTTACAATTGCTTCAGAAATCAATTTTACTTGTGATCCACTATCAAATAAAGTATCAATCTTTTGATGCTTGGAAATAACTCTAATATGAAAAAGCTCATGTGTTTTCCTCTCATTTTCTTCATTATCAATAGATTGAGTAGAATTACTTGTAGATGCTTCAGAATTTTTACCTTTTATACCTGTGGTTGTGACTGTTGTGTCATCACCTGAGTCTGATCCCAAATCTTTTTTAATAGTAGCAGCAGTCTTCTTCTTCTTACCACCAAACTTCTTGGGTTTCAGCTCTGGATGCAAAGACGAGCAGTGTTCATCATCATGTCCATCCTTCTTGTAGTGATTTTATGAAGGTTTGTCTTTTTGTACAACGTTTTCCTTCCTCTCTTTCCATTTCTACTTCCTCTTTTCCTTATTCTTGCTTGCAGTGGGTTTTGATGATCCCCCAATCTTTGGGTTCACATTCTTGCCTCTAGCCTCCAGATGTGTAGCCTGAACTAATACATCATCTATGCTAGTAGGGTTAAAAATGATAATGGTGTGCCTCAAATAGCTATGCAAACCACCTATATACTTCAGCAAAGTTTTAGGTGAGTCTAGAGAAATGCCTAGAATTAAAACTCTTTTTCTAAATTCCTAGTTATAGCTTTGTACAGTTTGCCCCTTTAATTGGCGAAGAGTTTGCCAGCTCATCATTACTTGCTGCATATAAGCTAGTGGATAGAATTGTTTTTTAATGGCAGAAACAAATTCACTCCAGGTAGAAATAACTTTACCATGCTTCTTCAAATCGGCTTGTGTCCTGCCTTCCCACCACACTAGGGCAGTTCCTCCAAGGCGAAGGCTAGCTAGCTGAATCTTTCTCCTTTCTGAATCGATGTTCTGCACCCTGCAATATACATCAATCTGTCTAATCCAATTATCTATATTTTCTACATTTAATTCTCCATCATATATTGGCAAATCAAATTTTACATCTAATTTAATCAACGATGTTTTCTTCTTTTTATTTTCAGGGCTAGAAGGAGGTGTTGATGGAGGAGGCTCTTCCCTTTTTCCTTTGCCTTCTGAATGGCCATCTAGAAGAGGTTCCTCTGTTCCTTTGTCTTGTTTGGAGGTTGAAGTAGTTTCACCTCAACCTTTCTTCAATTCTCGATACATCTCTTCTACCATGGCTCTCATGGTCATGCAACTGTCCATGAATTGAGAGTCTAATTCCAAGGGAATTTCTTCTGCCATTTTACTCCTAGGATAGACTCTTCCAATTTATGGGTTAGCCTCAACCAGTTCTCCTTCTCCTAATTTGAGCTTTGACCTAGTTAGCATTCAACAATCCAGCAAAATCTTCTCTAACCTTAGCAAACCTAAAGCTTTGATACCACTTGATCTGATAATGAGATCTTAGATAATTATTAAGGTATTACAGACTCATGTACATGTATTTTCCTATGTCACTTTGTGCAATGGATCGATAAGATTATGAAATACATAGACAATGAAGTAGTTAAAGAACATAATAGAAAAACACACATAAACACAACAAGTTTAATAAGGAGTTCACCCATCACTCCTGGGCTACATTTCCTAGTCCAGCCTTCAGTGATGACCTCTCTATTATGTCTTCAGAAACAGAGTTTTTACAAAAGTGAGCTCAATTTGAGTCTCACACAACAGATACAAACAACAAGGCTTCACTTGGATCCCCCAAGTATTTCTGAGTACACAGACTCTCCTCACTGACTCTCTGTCTCTGTTTGCTCTCTGTCTCAACACTTCTTTCCTCTGTCTCTATCAGTCTATGGCTTTAAAGCTAATCGATTGTCTATTTGTTTCTCTCTCTCAGGCTCTCTAGCTTCCAGGCCTCTGTCCGCTCAGATCCCCCTCTGAGCATTAGTAATCATTTCTAAACACTTTTAGGGGTGGTGGCCACCTGTTCCGTAACAGAATGGGTCATCGGGCCTTTGAAATCCCCAAAATTAGCATTCTTTGTTTACATAGAGAAATACACTAAAAACTGTGAAAATTCACCAATATGTCATTTATTGGATTTGAAACACTATAGATTCTGCCTTATAACTCCTATTGGGTCTGCCTTTATGTCACTTATCGCATCCCCACCATTGATCTGGGAGATCTGGATCTAATGGTTGAGGTTCATTTCGGGCGGCTCGTTCGTACGGGGGTTAACTGCCCGAAAAGGGTGGTTTTCTCTCTCCAGGGCTTGGACACGTGGCAGCTAGTGTATGGGCTTGGGCGGAGCCCAGCCAAAACCACTTATTGCCTTCGGCCCGCCCGAAATCCCTCTTGTATCGTGATTTCCCTTTGTATTTAAAAATACATTAAAACATGAAAATCCCACTCATATTGGACTTGAAATCATATATATTTGAATTAACAAACCCTTTCGGGTCTGGTTTTATCGCTTTATTTGCATTTCTTTGGTTTTTTCTTCATTTAATGAAAATGTGATTTACATTGGAAAAGCCCTTTTTCCGGACTTGAAATATTATCAAATATCATTTATAATTTTATCGGGTCAATTTCATCGCAGTCGCATTTGTTATCAGCCCTGCTCCCTTGCTTTGCTCCAATGCGATATTGCTATATCGCAATCACATGTTGTTGATCCTTCGAGCGCTATATATATATCAGCGATGCGATAACGCGATTAAATCTGGACCATTGATCTGCGTGCATAGATCAATGGCTCTTGTTTGGTTGTGCTGATCACTGTCATGCTTCCCATATAGTTGCCTTTGATAAGCTCCACCTACCTTTTCCTATTTCGATATGCCGATTGGATCTGGACCGTTGATCGGCCAAATTCAACGGCTCTCATGCAAAATAGTTTTAAACCACCGATACTATGTTTTTCAATTTTTTCTCTATGTTTTTGCCTCCCGATAGTGTTATTCGACTTTTCCAAAAGTTCTTCTCATGCGATAGTTTTGAATGTTTGAAGACTTGGAGGTTTTTAGGATCCATTTGGATCATGTAGCTCTCAAAAAGGTTGCATTATTTGTTGCATTTTTTCTTAGATTCTTCCTATTATTTGGTATAATTACCAGTTCTCTGTGTGGATAGAAACAGGATAAACAAGGTCATTTGGAAAGTACCTTCGCCTTTCTTGCATTATTCTATTCTTCAATTGATCGAAGATAAGATTGGAAATGTCCATGATTAATTCATCTTGTGGGGGATATATTCCCATCTCACTAAATGGGATGTGGCCACCAGTAAGAGGAGGCGGAGGTTGATAACTAGTTTTTTATGAAATAGGCATGATGTCTGCCTCTTGGTCTTCCTCCTCTTATTCAGCCTCTGTGTCTTGGGCTTGCAGCTCTTCCTCTATCTCTCTTGCAAACTCTTCATCCTTCTTCTTCTAGATTTCTTTTTCTTCTAACTACTTCCGTTGCTCTTCCTCTTCATAATACTTCTGTCATTCTTCATCCTCTCTTTGTTTCAGCCATATTTACTCTTGCTACTTATTTATAGTTTGATTTTCTTATTTATTCCTTAATTATTCTTGTCTTCTCTGCATTTCTTCTCTTTCCTTCTAATCTCATTCTTCTTTATGCTTCCACTGCTCTTCTTGTTTTGCTCTTCTTCTTATCTCTATTCTTCCTCCTTAATTCCTCAAACTCCTTTCTCCTCTTTTCTAATTCCATAGCCCCTTTAGTAATAATAGGACCTACTTTAAATTTCCATCTCCTCTCTGCCTCAAGATTATGCACAACTTTCCTCCTCAGCTTGTCAGTTCTAACTACAGTGGGAATTTCCTATTGATTCCATTCCTGGACAACTCCTTGCTTGTGGGCCATGTTGGAAGGACCTGCCTCATCACCTAGAGCCCATGCTCGGGAATCATTGTAAGAATTCTTTATCTTTTCTTCCTCTTTCTAGGAATGAGACTCATAAGGCCAGGAAAAATGTAACTTAGCACAGTGTTGTTTACACACACCTCTAGGATCATATTTTTGAAAAAACATCTCACCAAATTTAAGGCAAATAAGATCCTGAGTTTTTGTTTCCATAATATTCAAGCTCTGGAGCTCATAGGATCCCACTTGTAGAGGAAATGAAGGCCAAGGTGCCTTCTCCTCCTTCTAAAAAACTAAGACAGAACTATGCTAAATTTGTATCTAGCCTTCTGCATGACTATTGGTCACATACCTTGGCAGAAGATGTGGAGGAATTTGAGCACCAAATACTCTAAGGTATGTGCCTTGAGATGAGGCAAACCAATATGTTATCTCAGCAATTGTTTTCCTAACCTTTGCAATGAACATTGATAGGGATCTCTCTTGGGGTCCACTTCTAGCATAGACTTGAGAACTCATGGTGGGAATCGTGGTTGTTTTGAAAATTCTGGTTGTTTTCCCTATGGTGGTTCTTTCACCTTGGTCACATTAACCTTTAGTTGTTAGGGCAATAGATTTGGACAATTGAATACTTTTCCTTTTGTGATAAGTGGATAAAGCATGAAGATCCAACCTTCATCATAAAATTCAATGTTTCTCCACCCATATATCCTACAACACATAGCCATCAAGTATTGATGAACTTTCCTGAGAGAATTGATCCAGTAGAAGCCATTTGGATTTTGGTGAAACGTACACGGTTCCTACCACCATGACTTAATCACTTCCCATGTGTCCAAAGAATTCAAGTGTTGTTTGGGCTTGGGTAACTTATAGTATGAGTGCAAGTCATGTGGATGGTAAGAGGGAAGTTGATTCCCACTGACAATGTTAAGCACCATGTTCTTGGTGTCTAGACCTTGCAGTACCTAATTGATAACATTGGCACAAGGTAACAGAGGATACATGCAAGAAATTTTGTGGAACCCTGACTTTTGTATATTCACATAAACTTCCATATCTTCAAGATCCTTTGGGAACTCCTTTGTATTAAAGACATATTTGATGGTTATCCATGTGATAGTGGAATATTTATCAATGAATCATTGAGTATATGAAAAGATGGGCAATCCTGTCAAGGTATTGTCCATGGTATACTCAGTACAGCTTTTTGTGACCTCCTTTGATGGTCCTTATTTTGTGGTGGGAGGAATGGTGCTAGTGGATGATTAAATATTGATGTGATCCAAATTTGTAGTACCTGATGAAACATATGCAGTCATGGAAATAACAAGCTAGTCCCACAAAAGATCAAGTTATCTACCTATCAATCACAAACAAAAGACAACCAATGAGAGATGGATTGTGCAATTCTTGAGAAAAAGGGAGGCAGGGTGACTCATTGGTCACTAGAAATGTGCACTACACAGTGTCTAAGAGGGGATTATGCAAGGCTTGTCAGTAAAGAAAGAGACTATTACTTGAGATCGCACAATGTGCATTTGTTGATGGAGAGAGGCTTCCCTACTATATAGTTCACAGTGAAACTGGAAAGGAGGGGCCTCATTGTTGGTTGGGAATGGGCAGTGCGTAGCTGGGGCCTTGGAATTACATAGTGCACAGTCATAGAGGGAAAGAGGAGACATTTGGTGGCTAGGTTTGCGTAATGTGCAATTGGACATGGAAGGAGGACTTGGGATCTACGTAATTTTCTCTGACAGAGAGAAAGGATCAAGGTCTAACTAAAAGGAGGAAGGTTGTAGATCATCTCAGGATCTATCAAAAAAAAGAATTCACATCAAGAGAGAAAGATAAGTAAAGTAAGAACACAAGCATGCATTAATAGACACAACAATAATGATTACTGGCATGTGAAAAGACATGGAGTGCGAAGCAACACTAGAAAAGAAGCATAAAAAACTAAAACGACACTTACAAAAGATAATAATAACTAAAATGACACTTGTTAAATTAAAATTAGGAAAAAGTGACACTTGCAAAAGAAAAAGAGACAAAAGCGAAAACAAAAGCGAAAAAAAAGTGACAATTAAGAAACTTACCCATAAAAGTGGCGAAAATGGAAACAAAAGTTTCTTATGCTCATAAGAGTGGATAGAGATCAAAAGGTGAGTGTGAGAATGAGATCTAGGATGAGTTGTTCAATATATGAGCACTCACGAGGTTAGGGTTATGATTTCAAGCATCCATATCTAAAATCAAGGAGCTAAACTTACTAAGTTGACACATGTAAGATAACAACTTCGAAACACGTGCCACACTGCCATCTAGAAGTGTGCATGAGCTATCATTGAGAAGTGTGCACTTCCTATTCTCAGGGATTGCATAATTTCCTAGCTCCGAGAACTACACAGTTCACTGACATAGGAGACTGTCAAGTTGACTATCTCAATGGAGTGCATACTTGACTATCACTTGGGAGTGCGCAATTGGCTTCCACAACTAGTTTCACAATTTCCTATCACAAGGGGTTGCACAGTTCATTCCAATAAGGAGTTGTGCATTTCATTACCACAAGGAACTACGCAATCCCTCAAATTAAGGCATGCAATCAATGTTATCATGGAATACATAATCCTGTCTTCACAAAATTGCATTGTTTATATATTAGAAGTTGAATAGCTACTATCATCATGTAGTGCATGTCATCATACAATGCTCAGTAGTTGTTTAAAGAAATGCATGGTTATAATATCATAATCTTAGCATGAATGAGAGAATTTCGAGACTTAATACTCAAATAATAAAATTCAACACTCAGAAAAATAAGACCAAGGGTGGCCTTAATGGGTTAAAACGATAATTCATATGACCAAAGGGAGGCTCCAGAATTAAAGCATGGGCAAAATTTTAGAGGGGGATTGTAGCAACTGCAACAAGACCTCAGATTGATGATCTGGTTATTTTAGTTTTATTATTAGTGGATGTGATAATAATTGTGATGTACTAGTTTGATGTTATTTTGGTTATGATGATGATGGTTGTGATGGACCTATTTTAGGATTATGTGTAATAATGTTGAGGAATTAATTATATGTTGTCTTGTTTACATATTCTAAGGACTATATTATTTCTTACAGTTAGCAATTATGTTGATGATTATGTCATACTGATAATTCAACATGTATAATTATATTAATGACTAACATTATGAGAATATATTACTAATGATTATTGAGTGTGGCAGGAGACCACCCAGATGCACCTACATGTGATGAGTCAACAACCTCTAGTTTGATTGCTTACATAACATTGATACTATAATTTAGAGTTTTAACTGATATTATGCTATGGTTACTAATGTCATGATAGTGGATGTAGGAACTAGTTAGTTGTTTGGACGAATGACTCGCACATGGGTGATGGGGATGTATATGATGAATGGAAGTTCATGGGAGGTGTGGGACAACATCCTTGATTCCACCTGCTAAAAATCCTGCTATGGCTTGGGATAGAAGGCATTGGGATACCTTCACTTGGAAGCTCATGATACTATGAGGGTAGACCCCATATTGGGTCACCCATGATGATTTACTAGGAGGAGCACATCAAGGTAGATTCCATAATCCCCATCACCATTAGTCTCGCCATAGAGGGTGTAATGTTCCTAAACAAGAATTTAAGTGATAAACCAATTAAACAAACAGTGCAATAGTGGAAAATTAAAAACATTTAGCAAACACCCATGAAACTGTAGAAAATCTGTGTAGGTTAACCTGATAATGCAATATAAACCAAAGCAGAATATTATAACCTACTTCTACTATCAATTTGTGGAAGCTTAAATATCGAGTTGAACATTATAACTAGAAGAAGAAGAATCAATGGCACAATACACATGAAAATACTTTGGGGAAAGCCTCAGCTAAAAACCCCACACTATTGTATTATCATACATGGTGGAAATACATAGGAATTATACAAAGCCTTAGCTCTCACAGCTAGCCAGCTCTCAGTACAATCCTCACAGATGTTCACAAGCAATATTGGCTTCTATATAGCCTTCCTCTCTGCCCTCCAAGCTCCTATTTCCTTGCATTGTTCCTTGTGGATGATTAGCCTCTTACCAAGTGGAAAACCAATCCTCCAAAACTACAGAATCCTCAAGGATAAATCCTTGACTGCATGCATGATTTTTCTCCATGAGAAAACACATGCAACTGATAGTACACTATCCTTGAACTTTAATCTCAATAGGGTATTTCTCAGAATAGACATGCATGAGTTTTTGATGAGGGAATATTCAGTTAACTGGAGTAGCACTAGTTGAGTGCATTAATACATCAACTGACTGTTAACTCACTATTAGTTCCTCAAATAGTTTGGAACTAATTTAACTGGACTTAACTCAGTAAACTGAGTTAACTAATTACAACTCAAATATAACTCAATCTTATCTCCATAATTTAAGGGATAACTCTTGCATGACTTCAGAAAGACTTCTAACTTGAATTTCTCCAAATAATTAATTTAAAATTAATTAATTAATTATTTCCAAGTAGCTGTTAAGACTAAATTCAATTTTAATTCACAATTTAATTGAAGGAGAAATTAAATTGGAATATTCTTGTTGCCATATTTCAACACTACCTCTCAACAAGAAAGAAAATGCATATTGAGCAGTATCTTCATGCTAATTCCCATCATTTCCCCGCTCAAAAATTAGGTGTTCTTAACACCCTCGCTACTCGTGCCCTTAGATTTTCTGATAGTAAGAGCTTCGATAAGGAGAAATCCCGTCTCCTTAATGTCTTTGTGGAGAATGGCTATAGTAGGCGCTTAGGTCAGAAGGCTTTCCTTAAAGCATCTAAAAATTCTATTATTAAAAAAGTACCTAAAGAACACCTGTTAGGTGTCCATCTTCCCTATGTCCAGGGAACCACGTACAAGATTGCTCGGATCCTTAAGAAGTATAATATTCCCTCAACCTTTAGGCCCCTCAATACCATTCGTAAATCCCTTTGATCGGCGAAAGATCCCATTGACCCTAACGACATGAAGGGCGTCTACTTGATCCCTTGTTCTTGTGGGACCCCCTATATCGGGGAAATAGGGCGCTCTATCCATCAAAGGATCAGCGAACATGCATCTGACCTAAGACATGGGAGAACCAACTCTTCAGCGTTAGTGGAGCCTGCGAAAAATACCAAGAATCATGTCCGTATTGAGGAGGCCAAGGTTATTACCAAGATTGCGCAGTTCCATCACCGTAAATTCAGGAAGGCGATTGAAATTGAAAAAAGGCCTAACAATCTAAATAGAGATGACAGCTGGAAGATCAGTAGTTGTTGGATCCCTGCCCTTTCTTCTTAGTCTTACCTTCCTTTTCCCCCTCCCCCCCCCCTTTTCTAGTTTTCGAGGTTTCCCCTTTCTTCCTAGTGCTACCCTTTCCATCCTCCTAAGGTTTCTCCTTTGGTTTTAGTTTTTTTACTAATTGTCCTGTCCTTGTCCTTCTTGTATTTAAAATCTGGCACTCGTTCTAATTTGCATTACTATTTCCTTATCAAAATTTTCTTTATATTATCTTTTATTAAGCTTCTTCCTTGACCATATGAATAAAATATAAATAAATAAAATTAATTTTAACCAATACTCAATAATAATTTATTAATCCAATTAAATCCTTATTATTAAAAACCCTCTACTATCCCTAGTGGTTTAAATGATTAAAAAAATTAATAAAGAATAAATTGACTTTCTGATTTATAAACCCCCCCTCCTCCTTTTTTTTTTCAATGGATTAAATTAAATTAGAACTAAGTAATTCAATATATAAATAAAATTAATATTATAACATTCTAATATATAATAAAAATAAAAATTAAACCCCTTCACGTATCCCTAGTATTTATAGGATTAAATAAATTAAAGAAGGAATTAAATAATTTAATTTAATAACCTAATGAAAATATTTTAATTAAATATATATAACATTCTAATATATAATATATTATAATTAGTTATTATTTACTAAAATTAGAATATTATTATTAGAAGTTTTTACCTTTGACTTATTAACATTATATAATCTAGTCGTTATATAGCCGTTGATGGTCAACCTAGTTAACCTAGCCGTTTGGAAGATCTGCTCTCCCTATTTATTTTGCAGCCATGATCTGACTCCCCAACTTGTCCTGACGATGAACCACACTAGTTGGTTTGAAACGCGTCGACAAAGGTTTTCCACATGTGATTTACGCTGAAACTCTTCTTATAAAAGAAAGGATTATCTACCACCCTGATCCTATCTCTATGGAACTCAAATTTACACTTTGACAATGCCTTTGTCAAAATGTCAGCATCTTGCTCCTCTATCGAAATATACTGCAGCAACATGATCCTCCTTGCTACACAATCTCTGAGATGATAATACTGGATGTCGATGTGCTTGCACCTATCATGAAATACTGGATTCTCAGAGAGTTTGATACAACTCTGAATATCACAATAGATCACAGTTGGAACCATCCTCTGATCAAACAAACCAACTAGGATTTTCCACATCCAGATGGTCTCACATGCTACCTGACTTGCAGCCATGTATTCTGCCTCTGCCGAGCTGAGTACAACCAACCTCTATTTCTTGCTGTACCAAGAAACTGCCACTGACCCAAGGTTGAAAATCCCTCCTGATGTGCTCTTCCAATATGATGAACTCCCTGCCCAATCTGCATCCATGAAGCCCTGTAGCTTCACTCCCTCTGTCTATCTGTACCATAATCCATACTGAGATGTGCCTATGAGTTATCTCAATACATGATTTGCCGCCTTCCAAAACATCTTGGTAGGTTGAACCATCGCTTGACTCAGTTGGTTCACCGCATAGCACAAATCTGGTCATGCGTTTGCTAAGTACATCAGTGAACCCACAAGTTGCCTGTACACAGTACCCTTTACCACTTCTCTTGAAGTAGCAACCTCCGTCCTCCAGTTACTTGCTAGAGGAGTCTGCATGGGCTTGCACTTCTCCATGTGTAATCTCCTGAGTATCTCGTTGGCATACTTGCCCTGAGACACAAACAACTCCTCATCCTTCTGCCACACTTCCATGCCAAGGAAGTAATGCATGAGACCCATGTCTTTCATCTTGAATTCTCTTGTAAGGTCCTCCTTGAAAGACACCATCAACTGATCATCACTAGTCAATATGAGATCATCAACATAAATTACGATGATTAACAGCTTACCTTTCACCACGATGTGGTACAGGTTCGCATCTGCTTCACTCTTTGTGAAGCCCAACCCGGTGAAGTAGTTGTCTATCCTGGTGTACCAAGCACGAGGCGCTTGATTCAGCCCATACAATGCTCTCTTGAGTCGGCACACATGTGACTCATGATCGAACGTCTCAAAATCTTATGGCTGCTCTATGTACACCTCTTCCTCAACCTGGCCATTGAGGAATGAAATCTTCACATCCATCTGATGGATCTTCCAACCCATCTGTGCTGATAGTGCCAACATAGATCTGATAGATGAGTACCTTGCAATAGGAGAAAAAGTCTCATCATAGTCAATCCCCTTGACCTGTGAAAAGCCACAGGCAACAAATCTTACCTTATGCTTCTCCACACTACCATCAGCAGCTTGCTTTACCTTGTAAAGCCAACGGGAACTCAAAACTAACTTGTTCTCTGGTCTCGAAACCACATCCCAAAAACTATTACAAACTATGGAGTCATACTCCTCCACCATAGCATCAACCCAAATCGGCTGTTGCATTGCTTCCTCAAAGGAAGATGGCTCGGTCTCAACACATTCCCCAGCAAGGACCATGTATCCAGTGTACCTCTCAGGTGACCTCCTCTGTCTACGCTGAAAAGATGGTGCTCCCACATTCTCTCTCGCATCCTCCAACAATCTGTCAGCTTTTCTTATGCGCTTCCGTCCATCTCTGGAAGACTCTGCTTGAGTGGATGTCTCCACTCTTGGAACCTCTGCATGTGGCTACTCCGCATCAGTCTGAGACTCCTCCTCCTTAGGAACCAAAAATTCCTCCACCGCCTATAGTTGGAGCTCCCTCTCAAGGGAAACTTGCATGGCCTTCTACTCATCAAAATTGAGATCTCTGCAAACCACTGTCCTCCGACTAGTAGGAAAGTACACCCGATAGTTGTGAGGTGTATTAGTGTACCCCACAAATATCCCCAACTCTGATGTCGGCTCAAGCTTCTTCTATGCATCCTTTGTCACATGGAAATATACTGATGAGCCAAAGATCCTGAAGTGACCCACATCTGGTCTCTTACCGGAGAAAGCTTCCTCTGGTGTTTTCATCCCAAGTATGCGATGCAGGCTTCTATTCTACAAATAGACAGTTGTGTTGCATGCCTCAGCCCACAAGTGACGTGGTAGGCCTTGGTCATATAGCATTGCCCATGCTGCCCCTATAATAGTTCTATTCTTCCTCTCAGCCACCCCACTCTGTTGTGGGTTATGAGGTGCCATAAACTCTCGTTTAATTCCTTCCGCTGCATAGAAGTCCTTAAACTCTTGAGAGACATATTCTCCATCGTTGTCGCTTCTCAAGGCCTTGATCTTCTTCCCTAACTCTTTCTCGACCAAAGCTTTGAACTCACAAAACTTTGTGAAGGTTTGGTCCTTCTTCTGCATGAAATAAATCCACCATTTACGAGAATAGTCATCAATGAAAATCACATAATACCTTTTCTTCGTTGTGGATGTCATCAAGAATGGTCCACACAAATTAGTATGAACTCACTCTAAGCTAGCCTTTGCTCAATTGTCTCGACCATGAAAGGAATACTTGGTGTACTTTCCAAAGGTACAACCTTTGCATGTGTCAACTTGCTCAAGTTTACCTTTGGGAAGTCCTGTAGATATCTCTTGCATTATCTTCAAAGCCCCATGATGCAAATGGCCCAACCGCCTATGCCACAACTCACCAATGTCTTGGCTTTACACCAATTCTGCTTTCGAACTCAATGTTGCACAATCATCTACCTCTAGTTTATAGAGATTCTTCACTTGAATCCCTATCATCTTGGTCTGACCTGTGGCTATGTGTCTTAGGAATGCCTTTCCTTTACTGAAGACAACATCGTAGCATTTCCTCCAACATCGCAACCGATACCAAGTTCTTCTTATCACATCTGTCAAGGTGAGAGGAGCTCCATGCTCCCTCTGAAAAGAAACCATGCCCACACCTGAAACACTATACCTTCCATCATCACCCATCTCTATGCGCATCTTGAGGTCTTTCTCCTCCAAGGCACTGAATAAATTTTTATCACCGCTCATGTGGAATGAGGCTCCACTGTCAAGATACCAGACACAACCCATCATCGATGACACCATGCATGCGATGAGGGTAAAGTCCATTTCGAACTGAAAAGCGAATGCCTCACCTTCTGATCCTTTTGAGGATCCCTTTTTGGACTTCTTCGATGGGAAATTAGTCACATAATGTCCCATCTTGTGACAATTAAAGCATATTACTTTATACATGTCACCCTTCTTCCCTCCATGAGAAGAATTCAATTTGAAATGGGAAGCCTTCCCATTCCCTTTCCTTGCCTTACTTGCTAAGGACATATTTTCTTCATCATCATTCTTGGATGAAGAACCATCTCATGTGCTCCTCCTAATCTTCTCCTGCATAAGATTCAACCACAATCGTTCCCAATCCGACAGTTTCTCCCTTCCATTCACAGAGTCCTCATAGCTATTCCAACTCTTTAGAAGGCCAAGGAGAGCGAGGCTCACCATATCATCATCGGTAGTAGTTATTCCCACACTGCCAAGCTCATTTCTGCAAGTGGTGAGCTTGTTCATATATGTGGAAATAGTATCGCCCTTCTCCATCTTGATTCTTCAAAGCTTATCCTTGAGCGCCAATTTCCTCTGGTCGTCTAGTAGAGGTCCTTCAATGTCTTCCACATTGAAAATGGAGTATCCTTCCCATGGAGACTCGAGAAAATATGGTCTCGAACTCCCTCAAGGATGATCCTTCTCGCCTTCGCCACACACTTCTTCCACTCAGCCAACTCTTGTGCATTAGTTGAAGCTGGCTTTGGGATTTCTTGATCAATGAATTCCTTCAAGCCATTGTCTTCTAATACAACCTCCATTCTATCTTTCCATGCTATGTAATTCGAGCTACCTTCCAAGGCATACTCGAGTCTCAAGACATAGAACGCCATTGGCCAGCCTTGAAGTATGATATGAATTCAATTTGCACTTGCAACCCCGAACTTCAAATTTCAAATTCTCTTCTCAGTATATTGTTCACAGCTCTAATACCATGTAGAAAATCTATCCAGGTTAACCCAATAATGCAATATAAGTCAAAGCAGAATATTATAATCTACTTCTACTATCAATTTGTAGAAGCTTAAAGATTGATTTGAACATTATAAGCAGAAGAAGAAGAATCAATGGCACAATACACATGAAAATACTTTGGGGAAAGCCTTAGCTAAAAACCCCACACTATTGTATTATCATACATGGTGGAAATACATAGGAATTATACAAAGGCTTAGCTCTCAGTACAATCATCACAGATGCTCACGAGCAATCTTGGCTTCTCTCTAGCCTTCCTCTCTGCCCTGCAAGCTCCTATTTCCTTGTGTTGTTCCTTGTGTATGATTAGCCTCTTACCAAGTGGAAAACCAATCCTCCAAAATTGCAGAATCCTCAAGGATAAATCCTTGACCGCATGCATGAGTTTTCTCCATGAGAAAACACATGCAACTGATAGTACACTATCCTTGAACTTTAATCTCAACTGGATCTTTCTCAGAATAGACATGCATCAGTTTCTGATGAGGGAATCTTCAGTTAACTGGAGTAGCACTAGTTGAGTGCATTAATACATCAACTGACTGTTAACTCACTATTAGTTCCTCAAACAGTTTGGAACTAATTTAACTAGACTTATCTTAGTAAACTGAGTTAACTAATTACAACTCAAATATAACTCAATCTTATATCCTTAATTTAAGGGATAACTCTTGCATGACTTTAGAAATACTTCTAACTTGAATTTCTCCAACTAATTAGTTTAAAATAAATTAATTAATTAATTCCAAGTAGTTGTTAAGACTAAATTCGATTTTAATTCACAATTTAATTCAAGGAGAAATTAAATTGGAATATTCTTATTGCCATATTTCAACACTACCTCTCAACATGAAAGGGATTATCTGCCACCCCGATCCTATCCCTATGGAACTTGAATTTACACTTTTGACAATGCCTTTGTCAAAATGTCATCATCTTGCTCCTCTATCGAAATATACTACAGCAACATGATCCTCCTCACTACACAGTCTCTAAGATGATGATACTGGATGTCGATGTTCTTGCACTTATCATGAAATACTAGATTCTCGAAGAGTTTGATACAAATCTGAATATCACAATAAATCACAGTTGGATCCATCCTCTGATCAAACAAACCAACTAGGATTTTCCGCATTTAGATGGTCTCACATGTTGCTTGACTTGTAGGCATGTATTCTGCCTCTACCAAGCTAAGTGCAACCAACCTCTGTTTCCTGCTCTACCAAGAAATTGCCGCTGACCCAAGGTTGAAAATCCCTCCTGATGTGCTCTTATAATATGATGGACTCCCTGCCCAATTTTCATCAGTGAAGCCCTGTAGCTTCACTCCCTCTGTCTGTTGTACCATAATCCATACTGAGATGTGCCTCTAAGGTATCTCAATACATGCTTTGCCACCTTCCAAAACATCTTGGTAGGTTGAACCATCACTTGACTCAATTGGTTCACCGCATAGCACAAATCTAGTCGTGTGTTCACTAAGTACATCAGTGAACCCACAAGCTTCCTGTACACAGTATCCTATACCACTTCTCTTGAAGTAGCAACCTTCATCCTCCATATACTTGCTAGAGGAGTCTGCATGGGCTTGCACTTCTCCATGTGGAATCTCCTGAGTATCTCGTTGGCATACTTTCCTTGAGACACAAACAACTCCCCATCCCTTTGCCACACTTCCATGCCAAGGAAGTAATGCATGAGACCCATGTCTTTCATCTCGAATTCTCTTGCGAGGTCCTCCTTGCAAGACACCATCAACTGATCATCACCAGTCAATATGATATCATCAACATAAAGTACGATGATCAATAGCTTACCTTTCACCATGATGTGGTACAGGTTCGCATCTGCTTCACTCCCTGTGAATCCCAACTCGGTGAAGTAGTTGTCTATCATAGTGTACCAAGCATGAGGTGCTTACTTTAGCCAGTACAACACTCTCTTGAGTCGACACACATGCGACTCACGATCGAATGTCTCAAACCTTCCGACTGCTCTATGTACACCTCTTCCTTAATCTAGCCATTGAGGAATGCAGTCTTCACATCCACCTGATAGATCTTCCAACCCATCTGTGTTGATAGTGCCAACACAGATCTAATAGATGAGTACCTTGCGATAGGAGCAAAATTATCATCATAGTAAATCCCCTCAACCTGTGAAAAGCCACGGGCAACAAATCTTGCCTTATGCTTCTCCACACTACCATCAGCAGCTTGCTTTACCTTGTAAAACCAATGGGAACTCACAACTGACTTGTTCTTTGTTCTCAGAACCACGTCCCAAACACTCTTACGAACTATGGAGTCATACACCTCCACCATAGCATCAACCCAAATTCGCTGATGCACTACTTCCTCAAAGGAAGATGGCTTGGTCTCAACACATTACCCAGCAAAGGCCATGTATCCAATGTACCTCTCAAGTGACCTCCTCTGTCTGCTGTGAGAAGATGGTGCTCCCACATTCTCTCTCGCATCCTCCAACAATATGTCAGCTTCTCTTATGTGCTTCCATCCATATCTGGAAGACTCTGCTTGAGTGGATGTGTCCAATCTTGGAACCTCTGCATGTGGCTGCTCCACATCAGTCTGAGGCTCCTCCTTCTTAGGAACCAACAGTTCCTCCACGGCCTATAGTTGGAGCTCCCTCTTAAGGAAACTTGCATGGCCTTCTTCTCATCAAACTTGAGATCTCTACAAACCACTGTCCTCTAACTGGTAGGCAAGTACACCCGATAGTTGTGAGGTGTATCAGTGTACCCCACAAATATCCCCAACTCTGTTGTCGGCTCAAGCTTCTTCCGTGCATCCTTTGTCACATGGAAATATACCACTGAGCCAAAGATCCTGAAGTGACCCACATCTGGTCTCTTACCGAAGAAAGCTTCCTTTGGTATCTTAATCCCAAGTATGCGATGCGGGCTTCTATTTTGCAAATAGACCGTTGTGTTGCATGCCTCAGCCCACAAGTGAAGTGGTAGGCCTTGGTCATGCAGCATTTCCCATGCTGCCCCTACAATAGTTCTATTCTTCCTCTCGGCCACCCCATTTTGCTATGGGTTATAAGTTGTTGTCAACTCTTGTTTAATTCCTTCCACTACATAGAAGTCCTTAAACTCTTGAGAGACATATTCTCCACCGTTGTCGCTTCTCAAGGCCTTGATCTTCTTCCCTGACTCTTTCTTGACCAAAGCTTTGAACTCACAAAACTTTGTGAAGGTTTGGTCCTTCTTCTGCATGAAATAAATCCACCATTTATGAGAATAGTCATTAATGAAAATCACATAATACCTTTGCTTCTTTGTGGATTCCGTCAATAATGGTCCACAAAAATCAGTATGAACTCGCTCTAAGATAGCCTCTACTCAACTGTCTCGATCATGAAAGGAAGACTTGGTGTACTTTCCCAAGGTACAACCTTTGCATGTGTCAACTTGATCAAGTTTACCTTTGGGAAGTCCTGTAGATATCTGATGCATTATCTTCAAAGCTCCATGATGCAAATGGCCCAACCCCCTGTGCCACTACTCGCCAATGTCTTGGCTTTGCACCAATTCTGCTTTCAAACTCAATGGTGCACAATCATCTACTTCTAGTTTATAGAGATTCTTCACCAGAATCCCTATCCTCTTTTTCTGACCCATGGCCATGTGTCTTAGGAATGCATTTCCTTTACTGAAGACAACATCGTAGCCTTTTCCTCTAACATTGTGACCGATACCAAGTTCTTCTTTAGTTCAGGCACATACATCACATCTATCAAGGTGAGAGGAGCTCCATGCTCCCTCTAAAAAGCAACCGTGCCCATTCCTGAAACATTATACCTTCCATCGTCACCCATCTCTATGCACATCTTGAGGTCTTTCTCCTCCAAGGCAATGAATAAAATTTTATCAATGGTCATGTGTAATGAGGCTCCACTCTCAAGATACTAGACACAACCCATCATCGATGACACCATGCCTGCGATGAGGGTAAATTCCATTTTGAACTGAGAGGCTAATGCCTCACCTTCCGATCCTTCCGAGGATCTCTTCTTAGACTTCTTCGATGGGCAATTAGTTGCATAATGTCCCATCATGTGACAATTAAAGCATCTTACTTTAGACATGTCATGCTTCTTCCCTCTATGAGAAGAATTCAATTTGAAATGGGAAGCCTTCCCCTTCCCTTTCCTTGCCTTACTTGCTAAGGCCAGATTTTCTTCATCATCATTCTTGGATGAAGAACCATCTCGTGTGCTCCTCTTGATTTCCTCCTACATAAGATCCGACCATAGTCATTCCCAATCTAGAAGTTTCTCCCTTCCATTCATAGAGTCCTGGTAACTATTTCAACTCTTTGGAAGGCCAAGGAGACCGAGGCTCACCATATCATCATTGGCAGTAGTTATTCCCACACTTCCAAGCTCATCTCTGCAGGTGATGAGCTTGTTCAGATTTGTGGAAATAGTATCGCCCTTCCCCATATTGATTCTTTGAAGCTTATCCTTGAGCGCCAATTTCCTCTGGTCGCTACTGTTCTGGTAGAGGTCCTTCAATGTCTTCCACATTGAAAATGGAGTGTCCTTCCCATGGAGACTCAAGACAATAAGGTCTCGAACTCCCTTAAGGATGATCTGTCTTGATTTCGCCACACACTTCTTCCACTTAGCCAACTCTTGTGCATTAGTTGAAGCTAGCTTTGGGACTTCTTGATCATTGAATTCCTTCAAGCCATTGTCTTCTAATACAACCTCCATTCTATCTTTCCATGCTATGTAATTTGAGATACCTTCCAAGGTATACTCAAGTCTCAAGCCATAGAATATTATTGGCCAACATTGAAGTATGATATGAATTCGATATTCACCTTGCAACCCCGAACTTCAAACTTCAAATTCTCTTCTCAGTATATTTTTCACAGCTCTGATACCATGTAGAAAATATGTGTAGGTTAACCCGATAATGTAATATAAATCAAAGCAGAATACTGTAACCTACTTCTACTATCAATTTGTGGAAGCTTAAAGATTGAGTTGAACATTATAAGCAGAAGAAGAAGACTTAATGGCACAACACACATGAAAATAATTTGGGGAAAGCCTCAGCTAAAAACCCCACACTATTGTATTATCATACATGGTGGAAATACATAGGAATTATACAAAGCCTTAGCTCTCACAGCTAGCCAGCTCTCAGTACAATCCTCACAGATGCTCACAGGTAATCTTGGCTTCTCTCTAGCCGTCCTCTCTACCCTTCAAGCTCCTATTTCCTTGCATTGTTCCTTGTGGATGATTATCCTCTTACCAAGTGGAATACCAATCCTCCAAAACTGCGCAATCCTCAAGGATAAATCCTTGACTGCATGCAAGAGTTTTCTCCATGAGAAAACACTTGCAACTGATAGTACACTGTCCTTGAACTTTAATCTCCACTGGGTCTTTCTCAGAATAGACATGCATGAGTTTCTGATGAGGGAATCTTCAGTTAACTGGAGTAGTACTAGTTGAGTGCATTAATGCATCAACAGATTGTTAACTCACTATTAGGTCCTCAAACAGTTTGGAACTAATTTAACTGGACTAACTCAATAAACTGAGTTAACTAGTTAAAACTCAAATATAACTCAATCTTATATCCTTAATTTAAGGGATAACTCTTGCATGACTTTAGAAAGAGTTCTAACTTGAATTTCTCCAACTAATTAATTTAAAATTAATTAATTAATTACTTCCAAGTAGTTGTTAAGACTAAATTCGATTTTAATTCACAATTTAATTCAAGGACAAATTAAATTGGAATATTCTTGTTTCCATATTTCAACAGAAACACTGTAATACTAGAATTGTTGAGCCATATACTATGAAATATGAGAGCATGAGTACAATATATAAATGAATTAGTGCACCTGGGCTTGTCTCAAGGAGAAGATGGACCAAACCCAGGTGGTAGAATAGCTGGAAAGATGGATGTTCAGCTGTTTTTCAGCTGCTGCTCTACTATGCTTTGCGTTATCCAAATAAATTATTGATCTACTAACTTTGATTACTGGAAAGTGCCAAAAATTTGTCCAAAAAATTCTTCCATTTTAGCCTTAGACTCCGTGGACAAAACCCAGAAAAACCTAGAAGGGAATTTCTTTGATTTTGACTTTGGATTTTCGGCCTCTTGGGAGCTACTCTCTAGCTACATCTGTTGAATTTTTGCCTACTGGAAAGTTCCCAAAAACTACCCGGAAAATTCCACCTTTTTAGCCTTAGGCTCCTTGGACAAAACCCAGAAAAACTCAGAAGGGAATTTCTCTTATTTTGACTTTGGATTTTCGGCCCCTTGGGAGCTACTCTCCAACTACATCTACTGACTTTTGGCCTACTGGAAAGTGCCCAAAAGCTGCCCAAAAAGTTCTGCCCTTTTAGCGTTAGACTCATTGGACAAAACCCAGAAAAAATCAGAAGGGAATTTCTCTGATTTTGACTTTGGATTTTCGACCTTTTGGGTGGATAAATCAACCTCTATGTATTTCTGGCTGTCCAAAAAACACGCAGTCCCTTCCCTTGCGTGGCTGGCTAAGCTATGAATCACTTCTGGAAACTCCTACTATCTCTATGGAACAGCCTCCCTAGGGCGGGCACGAATGGTCCCCTGAAGTAGAGGTTGAATCTTCCCTACGGAAGACTCGTGGCTAAACAACTGGTAGACTCACTAAGAAGCAAAGCATACAAGAGTGAGTTTGTTTATCAAATATTCAGAATGAAAACATAATGAGAGTTGATCTCTCTTTACAACTCCTTGGGCTCCCTTAGCATCATGTGGGCCCCTCCATCCACCCATTCGATTTTCCCTCCAATCATATTGAATGGCTAATTTGAAACCCTATGTGGGTGGCCCCCACATTCCACTAGCAGCTAAATAAAGTCGATTTGGCCCCTAAGTCCCTAAGTCAAAAGTGTGGGGCCCTCTTCCTTAGGGAAAAATGTGAAAAAATGTGTAGCAACACCCTGTTACTAATGTGTTTGAGAAGGGACATGACAGTCCTCCCCTCCCAAATGTTTCTTGCCCTCAAGTAACCTCAAAGTTGGGTGCTCCAAAATATGCTCACCCTCCCAGGTGACATCCTCATTTGGAAAGTTCTTCCAATGCACTGAACATCGCTTGTCCTCAAGCAATGCCTAAACAAACACCCTCTCTGACTGTGGACCCCCACTATCACTAAAAACTTCACTAGGTTCCCAAATGTTCCATTGGATCGTCCCTGATCATTGTACTATCCTATAATGAAGGAGTCCCTCAATACCAAGATCCCAAGCCAACCTGATCAATGTGAATCCCCCCTTTCTCCACTCAATATCCTGCCAGATATGGGCATTAGAACCCCTGTGTCTATCACCAATAAGTAGAGAATATTGACGACGTAAAATTTTGCCCAAATCCTCGTGAAGCTGCTCTATCGAATAGTCCATCTCATGCACTACAAGAGTAAACTCCTGAAGATGCAATCCAATCCTGGTGAAATTGAACCCTCATCTACCCAAGCCTACCCTGATCTCCTCCTGTCGATAACCCTGCCACACCGGTGAAGTTCCCCACACCATTAATGAACCATTAAAACCAAATGGAAGATCTGCATGACCCTCCCCTATAGAAATCAGCTCACCTCTACGGGTAGTTGAACTGCGCAGCCCTATTATTCCAAAATCCCCTGCCCATCGTAGAAGGAACCTATCCTGGTGACATCATGACACTCTAGTCATGAATGACTGCCTAGCATGCTCGTACTAGAACCTCCTCTCCCATAACTCTCGGCCATAATCTATGTTATGATTGAGGCTAGGCCAATCTTGCCAAAGTGACTCAACAATGTCAGCGCCTATCACTCTGTGGCTAGCCCAAATCGTGAGCAACAATCTGCCTTGTCCTATAGTGAGGACTTCGGTGATTGCCCATGTGTCTGCCTATGAATTAATCAATCCACTTATTATCCCAACCACGCTCACTGAAGAGTGGAGTATCCCACCAATCCATTGGATCCCTGGATCCCGTAACCATACTGGAGGTCCAAAAACCCCAATCCTCTCTGTCTTTTGTTGTGATATGCTGCTAGTTGTTTGAACCCCTTTGTGCCCCATCTCTGCCTGCTATAGGTATCCAATAGGTAGGCACTGAGCATCAAGAACCATGCCGCAAATATGTAGCTATTATGTGCTTGCCAAATCACACAATGAGATATGCTATCCCAGCTCTTGATGATGTGCTTGGGTACTGCCAGAAGCCTAGGCATCATCCTGCCAACAAGGACTACTGCCCTCCGCACCTCATGCTCCCCTAACACCTCAAGCTGTCCAATTAAAAAAGCACCATGTAACTCCCTCTCGGTCACCTCCCCATGTGTGAACCTAGGGGTGGAACATATGCTACCTTGACAATCAACCATGCCATCCCTAAGTCTGTAACCATCAACTCGTGCACCTACCAAGTGTCTCAACTGGAGAGTCTCCTCTCGGCCCATGACACATGGTGTCTCATCCAAGTGCCTAAGGTGAGTCCCCCATGCCCTATTGCCTGAACGGAGAGTGTCAAAGTCAAACAACCAAACTCTCTGCGATTGTAAGCAACACTAGAGGATCGTGGGTGGGTATGTCCCAAAGAGTACGATCAAGAGTCTACCAGAATGCTCAAGAGTAATCCTACGAATGACCCTCTCTCCACCTTGGATTTTTTGATAACCCCCTCGAGGCCCTGCCTCCACTAAACATGGTGTCCCCAAATGCTCGACAATGTCCTCATTGATCCTAGGTGAGTTGCGTCCAATGGTACACCTACTATCCCTGTCCATAAGTCTCCCTAGAGGCAAAGCTCCAAGAGCCCGTTGCACCACATCATGTGTCACTACATACCACCAAGTACCACTGCACTCCATGAAATGCCATTGTATGTCACAACCTATCCATGTACACCACTGGATACCCTCGACTATAGTTATACCATCATGTACCCTCCTGTGTCTTTCCTGTATCACTACACCCGTCACTCCCCGCACGTCCTCAATGCGATGCGAGTCACTCCTCCTACCCAACAGTGTAAACCAACATGCTATGATATACCACCATGTATCTCCATGCTCCTCACTGCATAGCCCTGCACACCACAGGGTGATATGGCCTAGAATTGGGTCTGTATGCATCCGACCAAATCCCTCTATATAACACTAAATGTTATGACCTTTCTCTATGTAGTCTTGTGTACCACTGCTTACTATCATACCACCCTGTAACATATGGTATCCTGCATGTGCAAAAATGTTTGCGACTCTGATAGTGACTCAACCATGACATGCGTCATGTCCCCTTGTCCATCCTGGTAGGCCTGAGCACCCTAACTCCACTCCTGCTAGGGGGAATATCTCTGTTGTTCTAATCGTCTTTGACCCCCGAGTCCTAAACCTCAATGGGAGAACATCGTCTCCATACAATATCTGATCTAGTGGCCTACCCATGCCACCTCCTCGAACCAGCTCCTACCAAAGAATGTTAATCATCCTGTGCCCCCATGCGTAACCAAGATGCCAAAATAACCAATGGATTCTTCTCACAAACCACCTGGCCACTAGTGCCAATTGGAGCTCCCCTAAGGAATTCCTGTGCTTAGGCGTGGGGTTGACTATGTCATCAATGCCATAGCCATCCTGCATGTTCGATATCGAATAGGAAGCCCCACCTAAATCCCAAAGCTAACTTGGGTCTCCAACACCCTCAATGTCTGAGAGCTCCCACTGAGCTTTACTTTGAACTACGACCATCTCCATGAGTCTAGCCCACTCCACCAGGTACCAACTTAGAATCTCTCGCTATCCAACCCCAAGAGAGGGATCGAATGCAAAAACTCTAGCACATAGAACAAGCCCAACATGCGGATGTTGCATCTTGTGCAACTTTGACCATCTCCTCCCACTACCCAGGTCAACACATGAGATATGACTAGATAGCTCTGTCTCTCTCTCTCCAATGGGCAAAGGTGACCCAACATTGCTACTAACCTGTTCATCCCCTTTCGTATGTCTAGACAACTCCGCCTCTCTCAATCCAATGCGTAAGGATGGGTTGATAACGTTGTAGATCATGTTAGTGTGCCTCTGAAGTGAACTGTGCTGAAATCCCAACGTGTGGTCTCTATGCTGCCCCTCATCACTGGCTAGCCCAAAGGATGGTTGCACATCCTCCTCCATCATGGGCTCGACATGAGCCTTCGAATGCTCCTACATAGACAACCCAATATGCATGATATTCTCACTAGTCAGTTGTAGGTGACTACCATCTAGAAATTCTGTCATTGATCTGGAGGTCTCTGTACCTATTAGCTCCTCAACAATAGTGGAGCTATCTTCTGGCACCTCACCAACCTATGGTGCATTGTTATCACCCGAGAACTCAGTCACAACCTTAAATACCTCATCAATGGATGTATGCTCAACTATCTCTTTGCCAACCATGACCCCTTCAACTACTCTTTCATATTTTTTCTTAATACTTCTCATCATCCCTGCAAAATCCCACTGAATCTCCATTGGTTTGTGCATACACCTTAGTTCACAAAATTCCCAAAAAGAGAGGGACGCCTAAATGCCATGACCCAATGATTGGTATGCCCTCTAGTTTTCCCCCAATAACTCCACCTTTGTTGCAATCATGTCTGGATTCCCAACTGAGGAATGAATCAATTTCATCCCCACATCAATCATCATTTGTTGTATCCTCACCACCTCATTCCAGGTGACACCATGTTGTTTGATTCTAATATTTCCCACAGGCTGAGCCAAGGTTATGGCTCTGATACCACCATAATGTTCCTAAACAGTAATTTAAGTGATAGAACAATTAAACAAACAATGCAACAGTGGAAAACTAAAAACATTTAGCAAACACCCATGAAGCATTGTAATACTAGAACTGTTGAGCTATATATTATGCAATATGAGAGCATGAGTACAATATATAAATGAAGTAGTGCAGTTTGGCTTGTCTTAAGGGAAAGCTGGACCAAACCCAGGTGGTAGAATAGCTAGAAAGATGGATGTTCAATTGCTGCTCTACTATGCTATGTGTTGTCCCAGTAAACTATTGATCTGCTAACTTCGACTTGCTGGAAAGTGCCCAAAAACTGCCCAGAAAATTCTACCCTTTTATCCTTAGACTCCTTGGACAAAACCCAGGAAAATCCATAGGGGAATTTCTTTGATTTTGACTTTGGATTTTCGGCCTCTTGGGAGCTGCTCTCCAACTACATCTACTGACTTTCAGCCTGCTGGAAAGTGCCCAAAAACTACCCAGAAAATTCTTCCCTTTTAACCTTAGACTCCTTGGACAAAACCCAGAAAAACCCAAAAGGGAATTTCTCTGATTTTGACTTTGGATTTTCAGCCTCTTGGGAGCTACTCTCCAACTACATCTGTTGACTTTCGGCCTACTGGAAAGTGCCCAAAAACTGCCCAGAAAATTCTTCCCTTTTAGCCTTAGACTCCTTGGAAAAAACCCAAAAAAACCCAAAAGGGAATTTCTCTTATTTTGACTTTGTATTTTCGGCCTTTTGGGTGGCTAAATCAACCTTTGCATATTTCTGGCTTCCCAAAAAACACACAGTCCCTTCCTTTGCATGGTTGGCTGAGCTTTGAATCATTGCTGAAAACTCCTACAATCTTTGTGGAACAGCCTCCCTAGGGTGAGCACGAATGGTCCCCTGAAGTAGAGGTTTAATCTTCCCTACCGAAGACTTGTGGCTAAACAGCGAGTAGACTCACTAAGCAGCAGAGCGTAGAAGAGAGAGTTTGTTTTTCAAATATTCATAATGAAAAAAAAGAAAGCAGATCTCTCTTTATAACTCCTTGGCCCCCCTTAGCCTCATGTGAGCCCCTCCATCCACCCATTCAATTTTCCCTCCAAGCATTATCAAATTGCTAATTCGAACTCCTACGTGGGTGGCCCCCACATTCCACTAGCAGCTAAATAAAGTCAATTTGGCCCCTAAGTCCCTAAGTCAAAAGTGTGGGGCCCTCTTCCTTAGTAAAAAATGTGCAAAAATGTGTAGTAGCACCCTGTTACTAATGTGTTTGAGAATGGAAATGACAGAGGGTGACAGAGGAGATGATAATGGTCTTCATTGTTACACACAGTCTTCCCCTCGTAGTCATGGATGCTTGAAGGGAAAGTGGCATATCACCCTTGTAACTTCAAAATCATGTCCTTGAAGGGCATGAATGACTTGGAACCCTTGGAATCAGAAAGCAAAACCTAGAAGATAATTAAGGGCTAATGATCATGTTATAATAAGCACTCATTTACATAATGTACCAAGTGGTTTTTTGGAACTAAAATATTTAAATCAGAAGCAAAACTTTGGGAAACAGAGAATAGGTAGAATTATAAAAGGTGAACCAAACATAGTAACCCTGCCCTCCTCGCTTTCGGAAAACCTTAAAACATATATATAATATATATTTAAATAACTCCTAAATATATAAATTAATCTAATAACAAAGGGGAAATGGGAGGTATACATTTAAATTAGAAACATTAATCCAATGATAATTTACTCTCATTAAGAAAATAGGGTCATGCATGAAATTAAAAGATGATCCAACTAAGTTAAGGGTTCCAAGTTCAAAACTAAAACTTGGATGGGATCCTTTAAATTCACGGGATCTTTTCCTTCCATGGGGGGTATGACAAAATGCTTCTCTATTCTATACATTCTACAATGCATTATTTAAATGACAATGTAAGTGCTCCAAGGATAGAAGAAAATCCTCGTGATGCTCCTATTGATCCAAAAGCATGCACCCCAGTAAGAACTTCATATGCTAATATAGGTCAATAGTTTGCATGTGTTGTTTAAAATGGTCCCTGGTATGCCCCTTGTGTGCCCTCTTTTGATAGTGTTCTCCCTCCCTTTGCACTCTTGCTTGTTGACGAGGCATGGGAGCAAGAAGAAGTGTGATGACATCTTGGAAAAAATTCTTATGATCTACCACACAAAATAAGACCCAGACTAAACACATGTTCCAAATGAGGGATATATCTAAATTTATTTTAGATAGACCGAAACAACTGAGAGGGATACAAGGATTACACAACTCTACTTTTGCCCAAACATCCTGTTGGGTCTCCAAATTGTCATCCATTTCACCCTCTTTTCTTTCATTTTCTTTTAGTATTTAGCATATTCCACGGCTCCATAACCATGCACTAAGACCATCTTCATGATTAAATATGGGTTTAGACATTATTTTCCAATACATTTATTTTGGCATTTTGAATGAATTTATGGTTAAATATTAGAAAAATAACATGTATTCTCTTATATATAAAAGTTGGATGAGTTTTGTGATGTGTGTAGACATATTTGAGGATTCCAACACAGTCTTATTTGGGATCTAAGTCTCAAATTCGAATTTCCTCTTCAAACTCTTGAATAATTGAGGAATCTTTGAGATCATTGATTAAGCATATTCCATGGAGAAGAATCATGGAAGTTTTCATGAGTGTCTCCTATCAAAGCTATGAAATATTTGTGAGAGGATATGAAGAGATGCTAGTTGCTATATGTTAACACATCGTTGTAACCACATTTCCAAAGGCATTGGAAAAGGCAAAGAGGAATTAATTAGAATTTATTTATGAAAATAAAGGAAAATAGGAGAAAAGGGAGATGAAGGGTCACAGATTTGCATGAGTGTAAAATTTAAGGAAAAATAGAGGAAAATGAAGAAAATAGAGGCCTTAATGATAAAAAGGCTTTTAAGGATCACTTCATAGCTTTTTGTCATTTTTGGATTTGGAATTAGTTTCAGAGAGAGAAGAACACCAAGAGGAGAAAGCAAGAAAAGGAAAGGAAAGGATGGATAAGGAAGGAAAAGGAAAGCAAAGGAAAAGCAATGAAGGTTGGATCAAGAAGCTTGAGCAAGAGGATTTTGCAGGTAACATATTGCATGGATGATTTCATAGCTGGTTTGTGAATGCATGGTACATGCATTTGTGTATTGGGTTCTTTTGTTATCATTGGCATGGGTTTTGTTGGGTGTGACAATGGTTTCATCCTTTCCTTTCCATTTCCTAGATAGCCATGGTGTGATGAGATTATTTTCTAGGTTGAGTTTTGGATTGTCGGAAGGTTTTGGAACTAGGTGAGGTGGTCTCAGGAAAATTTGCAAGGGTTGAGGGTGGAGGTGGTTTAATATTTAGGAAGCCCTTAACAAGTGGGTGGAGATAGCAAAATTCCTCAAGGTAATAATGAAGGAACTTTGAGGGATCCAAGCTTGTTTGGGTTTCGTGATATCTTGACCAGTTTTGGCGAGATCGTGATAGCCTGAGGGTGGGGGTGGTTTAATCTCTCGGAAGCCCTAGTTGTTTATGTCTTGAGTCCCCACATTCATACCTGGAATATGGCACTGGGGTGATTGGTCAAAAGAAATATTTGGTTCGGCCCAATCTATGGCCTAGTGGTACATGGAAGTCCCTGACTTGGTTAGATTTTGCATAAGTTAATAAGAGGTTTTTTCCTATTGTAATCTATGAGTCCTTATACTTGTAATTATGATGATTTGATGGTTTTTGTGTCATGGTTACTAATGCTGGTTATAAGCATGGATTCACAATGTACTCCAACTATGTCTTGTTCAATATTTGATAAGCATTTGATGGTTAATGAATGCATGGACTAACTAGTGTTATTTCAGCTATTATGATAATATATACATTCATGACCTATAGTTTACATGTTCACCATATGTTTGACACAATGACTGTCATGGTTAGGCTTGGATAAGTCAAGTTCTTGTTCAATTTTTCTATGATTAGCATTTTTATTAAGTCATTTTTCATTCTAGAAACTCTTAGGAAGTTTTGGGCAGTGTTTTGGAGGCTAGCCTGAAATTGTGGCTTAGATCTTAGGACCAAACCCTCTGAACTAAGGATTTTGGGCTACAACACACTCAGGCAAGCTTGTGCATGCACTTCGAGGGTCAAAACCGCATTCATGCAGGATTATGCATGCAATTGGGGTGTTAGGTCACTGAAAAAAGCATTCTAGCTCAGGGTTGGGTCACCTAGGGTAGTTATTTGACCCTTTAGTGTCATGTAAACCCTGTAGGATGTTAGGTTGTGGTCAATAAGTCTCAGTTGTCATCTCCACTTCCATAACTGAAGCTTGGAGGTCATTTCATGTCATAGTAAATCTTCATCTCATGTTTACCCTAGAAAACCAATGAAATTTGGTAAATGTGGGGTCAAGGCGTTACAGGGTGGTACCAGAGCATGGTTAAAATACTTGGATTGGATGGAATAGATGCATGTCATTATTCATTCGCTATAATGGTTATGGTATTCATGCATGAGGTCATTGTATGCAATAGTGTTATCATGCATGATGTCGATATATTGATATGATTATGTATATACATGTGTTGTGCTAATCTGGATTGATTTTTCATACGAGATAGCCTCCCCTGAACTTCATCGAGGTATGTTGATTATGTTTATATTTAGTTATCTAACATGGTATGTTTGCAGGAAGTAGAAGATCAGATATGACTAGTAGAATGGTTCACGACACTCTCCTTATAGATCAAATGAGAAACACATAGATGAGTACTATTGTGACATAGTAGATACCTTAAGAAATCTAAAGGCACATATCAAAAGTTGCAAAGAAGATAATGACAGAATTATTCAGTCACAGGAAAGACTTTCTAGGGCACACAAAAATACGAAAGAATTCAATGTAGTTATCCTTAAGAGTTTATTAGATTTTCAGAGATAGGGACAAACACGGATCATTCATGGACAGGAGGACAAGACTAATGGGGCATATGGTAGTAGGTATCATGGTGGGCACAGGTTGGACATAGATGACACAATCAGAGATGGTAGGTTCTTGGATACAAATGATAAGAGAGGCATTGGTTATGGGTTCTACTCTAGTTCTAGTTTAGACAAGTATCATGGTCATCACCACTATCATCCTTACAGAAGGAGTGAGAGGGTATACTTGCCAAATGAGTTCAATAAATCCAAGCCACCTACATTTGATGGAGAGTTGAAGAAACCAAAAGATTCAAAGGCATGGTTTCTTGGAATGAAGAAGTTCTTTGAGCTACATGACTATACAAAGAACATATGGTGGGAAGATGTGAAGTGTATCAGAGACATATGATGGGAAGATGTGAAGTGTGTCAGATACATCATGATGGAGGATTTGTGTTGGCATGAATTCAAGAGACTCTTATGGAAGTACTTGTCAGAGAGGTACTATGATAGTAAGGACAAGGATTTCTATGAGTTGAAGATAGTATCTATGATAGATGAGGAGTACATGCCTAAGTTCCTAGAGTTGTTGAGGTATGTGCTTTACCTCAAGGATGAGAAGACAAAATTTTCGATATTTGTCAGTGGACTTCCATTAGCATTCAAGGATAGGATTGAATATGATGAGACTCCATCACTAAAATCAGTAATTGGAAATTTGAAGCACTGTTATGAGTAATCAAAGTGTAAGACCGAATCTAAGCAGGTTTGGAAAGGGAATGATAAGACTAAAGGAAAGTGGCAACCGAAGCAAGCTAGACCTCGGGATGCAAGTGAGAAATAAAATGTTTCCCCTTACAAGAAGTTTATTCTAGATGAGAAGGGACATGGGTCTCAGTCTGAAGAGTGGAAAAATAACAGTAGTGGTAGGGAACTATTGCAATGTTGGATATGTGACAAAGGTCATCGCAAGAAGGATTTTCTGTTGTATCAAGGTGGAAAACATTAGATCTATAGTGCGCAAGAGGCGGAGAAAGTTGGAGATGTTGGGCAAAGAGTTCCTCAGATGTATGCAGCATTTGATAAGAAGCAGGTGGATCATCAGGCATCCATTATTGAGATGGAAGGTAAGCTTTGTGATCGAGTTGTTTCCATTTTGATTGATCCTCGATCTAATTATATTTATGTTAATCCTGACCAAGTGGATAAGTGTGGTTTGAGAAAAGAAGTACATGCAGGGTCTTGGTTGGTGCAGTTGGATATAGGTACTAAGAAAAGAGTTCATCATTGGGTAAGAGATTTTGCATTTGATTTGAATGGTATGCCTACATCAACACATCTAAATGTACTTCCGTTGGGATCATACAATATGCTTCTGGGTATGGATTGGTTGTACCTTCATAGGGCTAATGTGGATTATTATGAGAACACTATCAAGTTCTTGTATGATGATGGAGAGAAGAGAATCTTGCAGGGTAAGAAGAATCCTACATCAATGAGAGTGGTTACAACTATGCATGAAAAGTGCAGTTGCAGGAAAGGGTGTGAATTGTTTGTGGTTCATGTTTCTAGTGATAAATGTAAGGATGTTGAGGATACAGAAGTCTTGAAGAGGTATCTAGTTTTGTAGTAGTTTCAGGTTGCATTTCTAGTAGAGATTTCAGATTTTCCTCCTCATAGGGAAGTGGACTTTTCTATTGAGTTGGTACTAGGAGCAACACTACCATCAAAGGTACCTTATAGGATGAGCACTCCAAAATTTATGGAACTGAAATTGTAGTTGAAGGAAATGCTTGACAAGGGATACATTACGCCAAGTGTGTTGCCTTGGGGTTCACTAGTGTTGTTTGTGAAGAAGAAGGATGGTACTCTCAGGTTGTGCATTGATTATAGACAGTTGAACAAGATGGTGATCAAGAACAAGTATCCATTGCCAAGGATTGATGATTATTTTGATCAACTGAAGGGAGAAATGGTATTCTCAAAGATTGACTTGAGACCAGGATATCATCAGGTACGGATCAAAGAAAAGGACATTTACAAGATTTCTTTCTAAATAAGGTATGGGTATTATGAGTTTGTTATGATTCCTTTTCGTTTGACTAGTGCTCCATCTACTTTCATGTGTTTGATGAATAGTGCGTTACGTCCTTATTTGGAGAAATTTGTGATAGTCTTCATTCATGATATATTGATATATTCTAAGAATCAGGAAGAGCATGTAGAACACCTTGCAGTAGTATTGAGACTGTTGAGAGAGAATTAGTTGTATGTCAAGATTAGTAAGTGTAGTTTCTTTTAGATAGAAGTTCATTACTTGGGACATGTTGTTTCCAAGGAAGGTATAGCAGTGGATCCAGAAAAGATCAAGGCTATCATGAAATGGGCAGCTCCTAGGAATGTGGATGAGGTCATATCATTCATGGGGTTAGCAATTTATTATAGGAGGTTCATCAGGAGCTTTTGAAGGATTACCTATCTTATTACATCTTTGCAAAGGGAAGGAAAGAATTTTGAATGGACCAAGGGATGTGTAGCAAGTTTTGAGCAGTTGAAGAAATTGCTTACAAATGCTCCAGTTCTAAAGATTTCAAATCTAGATAAATATTTCAGGGTGTGTATAGATTCTTGCAATAGAAGACTTGGTTAATTCTTGATGAAGGAGGGATAGGTTGTATGCTACGAGTCAAGGAAATTGCATGAGCATGAGCATAATTATGTGGCTCATGATCTTGAGTTGGAAGTGATCATTCATGCATTGAAGATGTGGAGGCACTATATTCTTGGCGTGAGGTTTGTGTTGATGAGTGATCACAATGGGTTGAGATATTTGTTTGACCAACCTAATTTGAATGTTAGGAAAGCTAGATGGTTAGCTACACTCAGTGAATTTGAATTTGAGATCAGGGATATTAAGGGTAAGGAGAACATGGTTGTAAATTCTCTTAGCATAAGAGTACAGGTAAATCACATAGCAGCTATGAGTTCATATGAGACATATTTTTAGGAGCAAATCTTACATAGATAATAGGAGGGTGGAAGGGACAAATAGCTTAAGCATAGGTTACAGCAGAAGGGTATAGGTGAATAGGATGTGAATTATCATCTCACGGCAGATGGTTTGGAGAGATTTAGGGACAAGATCTATGTGTCAAACAATAGTGAAATCAAGAAGCTTATCTTGAGGGAATTTCATGTTAAGTCGTGTTCAGGTCACCTAGGATATCAAAAGACTTTAACAGTTGTGAAGAAGTTCTACTACTGGTCGAATCTGAAGAAAGAGGTAGCATAGTTAGTCATAAGGTGTTTAGATTGTCAACGGGTAAAAGAAGAGTGAAAGCATCTAGGTGGTTTATTACAGCCGATTATGCTTCCGAAGTGGAAATGGGAGGTCATTTCCATGGATTTCATTACAGGTATGTTGAATACATATAGACAGCATGATTCCATCATGGTTATGGTTGACAAGTTGACCAAGGTAGCTCACTTCATTACAGTGAAGTCTACTAATTCAACAAGTGAGGTAGCTTAATTCTTCATTATGGAGATAGTGTTATTGCATGGTGTTCCTAAGAAGATTGTATCTAACATAGATGGCGAGTTCACTTCCAGGTTTTTGAAGGAGTTGTTTTTATGTTTGGGTACAAAGTTGCCTTTTAGTACAACTTATCATTTGTAGACAAATGGACAGACAGAAAGGGTCAATGGGATTCTGGAGGACATGCTAAGGATGTATGTTATGCACCCGTAAAGGAAGTGGGAAGAGTGTCTTCCACTAGTAGAGTTTGCTTACAACAATGAGTATCAGGAATCCTTGAATATGATTCTGTTTGAGGCACTTTATGTAGCAATTTACATGGTATTAGAGCTATTTAAGGGCTGCATCCATTGGTGATCCAAATATGAAGCTGGTAGAACTGCATCTGACTGTCGTTTCCTAGATCTATTGTTTCTGACTGCTTTCGGGTCGAGAGGACTACTGTATTGTGTTAGGAGCATCTGTTCCAGTGAGGAACCCCTTTCATTTGAGGTGAAAATGTTTCTGGTAGCCCTAGATACAATCCTTATTTGTAGTTTTTAGTTATTTTCTTTCTGTTTATTTCGGTTTACTTAGCTCCCTGTTTTTTTATTACCTGATCTATACCTTTCATTTTTGCGTATACTCTTTGCCCTGTGAGTATGTGAGATCTGGGCAAATTAGAAACAAAAAGGAAGGATTTTTCTCATGTGTATGCTCTTTTCCACTGCGCCTTAGTGTGGTCTCGGAAAATCAAAAACATTGAGGAAAATATTTAGTTTCCAGCTAAAGATAACTTCAAGCCGTAAGGTTTTTTTTTTTTATATGTCCATGCTGGGTTTTGTGGTTTTTGTTTTGTAGGCAAAAAAGAGCTTTCTCAAGTAAGCATGCACCCCAAAGATTCAGTGACTTAAAAAAAAAAACCCTTCCTCTTTTCCAAAATTACTAACCTTTTAAACTAGCTCACTTGGTCCAAAGTTACTTTATGAGAATAGAGGTCCAAGTTCAAGTCTTTTTTTTTTTGTTGAGTTACTTTTTCAAAAAGCACATGTAACTTATGTTTTAAAGTTACTTTATGTAAAAGTGTTCTCACCCATTATAAAAAGTGAGTCACTTATAAATCTAAAGTATCTTTATCTTTTATTTAAGTTACAATTTAGTGGGTAGCTCATCAAGTACCATCGTAAAAGTGACTTTCACTTATTTATAAAAGTGAGTCACATAATCTTCTTTTAAGTGAGCTAATTAGATTAAGTTTGAAAAGGGGGCGGATTTTTTTTAAATATAACATTATCATTCATTTACGCGCATTCACGCACTTCGTCGGCATCTTCAACAACGTTTCTTCAAAAATCCATAACTTCTTCATCCAAAAGCCGTTTTCAAAGCCGTTTTTTTTAATCAGCCTTTTGAGGTCTTTCCATTGGAACACTTAGTTTCAGCATGTACAACTTCATTTTCTATTAAAATGGAAATTCCATTCCAAGTTACTCTTGACAGCACCAACTACTTCCAATGGTGGTCCTATATTGTGAATTTACTTAGAAGTAAAGGTCTTTATAGAATAGCCTCAAGCCAAGAAACAAAACCTTAAGATGAAGATAAGGCAGCCAAATGGGAAAATAGGCAAAATCAAGCACGTTGGTTGGTAGGGATATCTATTTCTCTAGACCTTAGATTTCATATCGCAGAACTTGATACTCCTAATGAAGCAATGGAACAACTCACTAAAGTTTCTGGAATTAAAAATGAAATTAGAGCCCATCAACTGGAAAATGAGTTGCTTACAATCGACCCCAATAATTTTTCTTCCTTCGAAGATTTTTTTTCCAAGTTCAAGACCCTTATACTTCTCTTGGAAGGTGTTAAGGTTAAGAAAGAAGATGGTAGCCTTATCTATTCCATTCTTACTAAGTTGGGACCAGCCTACTCCGTGTTTTTTTCCACCTTCCATTCTACTAGAGAAACCTTTATTTCTCAAGGACAAGACTACAAGTCCCCCTCTTTTGATGCATTTTGTGATTCTTTAATAAGAAAACAAGAAAAGCTCTTATATCTTGGTCTTCTTAATCTTGGAAACTCTTCTAAGAAAGCCTTAGCCGCCTAGCAGCAACCAAATTCAAAGAATCATAAGAAGCAATATCCTAAAAAGAATGGTCCTAAACCAAACAAGTGTCATAAGCAATTTCAGTCTCAAAATGAAAAATCATTTCAACAAAATGATAAGGAAAATAAAAACAAAGGGAAGAAGACTGATAGACATTGTCACTTTTGTAATCGAGATGGCCACTTAGAATCCAAATGCTTTAAGAATATGGAAGCCTTAGAAGCAGCAATGAAGAAGCATAACATCCATTTGGAGCACTCTTCAACTTCAACTTCATCTTCAGGAATAACACTTTCTGCATGTGGTTGTCAAGCATCTCGGTCTGGTTATGCACTAAATGTATCTTCTTCTTCTCATTCTCATGAGTGGCTCATTTATTCTGGAGCTTCTTATTACATGGCCAAAAACAAAGACATGTTTTCTTCTTTAAATGATTGTAACACTAAAAATATATGTTGGTGATGATAGATCTCTTATTGTTGTAGGGACTGGAACTGTTCATTTAGACAATGGTCAATTTATTGATGTATTATGTGTTCCAACCTTATCCTGCAACCTTCTATCTGTATATCAGATAACTCATTCAGGTGAAGGTAAAATCGTTGAATTTTCACCTCATGATGTTGTAATTAAGGACCTAAGAGATCTTAGACAGATTTTAGCTACTGGCATTGCTGATGATTCTACAAGGTTGTATAAGTTTAACAACTTTGGGTCATCAAGTATTCCCTCAGTATTTGTTGCTCATAATGATGAAGTGAGCAAACTTTGGCATGAGTGATTTGGTCACTTAAACTATCGCTCCCTTCAGAATCTATGTAAAGAAAATATGGTGATAGGTCTTCCAATGGTATCTTGCAGAGATGGTGTTTTTTCTGGATGTGTACTCAGAAAACATCATCGTGATAGTTTTGAAAAACATGCCTCTTGGCACGCCTCAGCCTGTTTACAACTTGTTCATAGTGATTTATGTGGTCCACTTCCAGTTATTTCGTTCTCTGGCTACAAGTATTCCTTAACTTTCATTGATGATTTCTCCAGATGCACTTGGTTATACTTCTTAAAACTCAAGAGTGAAGTATTTAACATGTTCTTGGCCTTTAAGGCCTTTGTTGAAAAACAATCTGGACATCAAATTCTTAAGCTAGGATATGATAATGGCGGAGAATATGTTAACAACAAATTCATCAACTTTTTCACTGAGAATGGAATTCAAATGCAACATACTGTTCCATATACTCCACAACAAAATGGTGTAGCTTAAAGGCAGAATCGCACCTTAAAGGAAATGGCTAATTGTATGCTTCAATCTGAAGGACTTAGTCTTAATTTTTGGGCAGAAGCAATTAACTATGAAAATTACATAATAATCGCACTCCTTCTAAGGTTTTAAAGAATATCACTCCAAAAGAAGCATGGAGCTCAATTAAACTAGATGTAAGTCACTTTCATGTTTTTGGAAGTGAAGCATGGGCCCATATTCCAGATGAGAAACATAAAGCTCTAGAACCTAAGAGTGAAAAATGTATTTTTGTTGTATATTAGGAAGATGTCAAAGGATATAGACTTATTCCACTTAAGTCCAAAAATTTTATCATTAGAAGAGATGTAAATTTTGCTGAAAATATATCACCCTACGAGCCTAGTTCGGTGGATGTGCCACCTCTCTCTATCCCTTCTACTTCTGAAAATATTTCTTCTTCAGGTGATAAAGGTGAGGATGAAAATCCTCCCCCACCTTCTGAAGATCCTCCTTCAGCTCCTCATCTTCCAAAATGGGTCTGTGCTACTCAAGATGCAACAGGTGCTCTTGCCGGTGATCCTACAGATCAACGACGTACACATTCTTAGTTCGATAGAACCTCTTTTTTACTGGCTCAAGCTTCAACGAATTATGATCCTGACACCTTTGCAGAAGCTTCAGGCCATCTAGATTGGGACGTAGCTATGAATGAAGAATATCATTCATTATTGGCAAATGATACATGGGATCTTGTTCCTCTTCCAAATGGACGAAAACTTGTTAGATGCAAATGGGTTTACAAAACCAAGTATGGACCAGATGGAAAAGTTGATAAACATAAAGCTCGTCTTGTTGATAAGGGTTTTTCACAAGTTGAAGGCATTGACTATACTGAAAACTTCTCCCTTGTTTCCAAAATGAACTCTATCCACCTTGTTCTTTCCCTTGTTGCCTCTTTCAAACGGGAAGTTCATCAGATGGATGTTAAATCTACCTTCTTTCATGGGGACTTGCATGAAGAAATATATATGGAACAACCTACTAGGTTTATACAAATAGACTCCAGCCTTGTATGTCGGCTTAAGAACTCCCTTTATGGTCTCAAGCAAGCCCCTCGAGCTTGGTATGCCAAAATGGATAACTTTCTTTTAGAAACTGGCTTTTCTAGGTGTCATTCTGACAATACTGTCTTCACCAAGAAAGTGGACAAGTCTCTTATCATTCTTGTTCTTTATGTTGATGATCTTATCCTTATTGGTAGTGATCCCAACCTCATAAAACATGTGAAGTCCAGCCTTAAACAGAAGTTTGAAATGATAGACTTATGACACTTGCATTATTTTCTTGGTCTTCAAGTCTTGCAATCCAAGGAAGTTATTTCCCTTTCCCAGTCCAAGTATGCCTGTGATATTATATGCCATTTTCACATGGAAGACTGTAATCTAACCCCTTCTCCCTTTTAGTCTAGAGCCAAACTTTCAATCACTTGTACTTCCCCTGAAGTTGATTCTACCTTATACCGTCAACTTGTAGGAAAACTTTTGTATCTGACCCATACTCGTCCTGACCTTTCCTTTGTTGTTGGCCTTATTTCTCGGTTTATGCAAAACCCACATGAAAGTCATTGGAAAGTAGCTAAAAGAATACTTCAATATGTTCGAGGTACAGTTCAGTTTGGGATTCATTATAGTGCAAAAGTGTCTCCTCTATTGGTTGGTTTCACTGATTCCGATTGAGCTGGTGACCTTGATGATCGGAAGTCTATTGCAGATTATGTGTTCACTCTTGGTTCAGGACCTATTACATGGGCTTGCAAGAAACAAAGTGCCATTTCTCTTTCTTTAGCAAAAGCAAAGTATTGTGGTGCCATAGAAGCTAGTAAGGAAGCCTTGTGGCTTCGTCGGATCCTGTCAGAGTTTGGCTTTCAACAGCAACATCTGACTACACTTTGGTGTGATAATCAAAGTGCCATTCAACTGTGCAAAGATCCAAACCAAAATCAATGTAGCAAACACATTGAACAGCACATGCACTTCATCAGAAAGCTCATTCATGACCATGTTCTTGAAGTGTAATATTTTTCAATAGATGATCAAGTTGCAAACATCTTTACAAAGGCTCTCACAGAGGCGAAGTTTACTAAACTTCGATTTATGGTTGGAGTTCAGGAAGTTGTCACTAAGGGGGGATAGGCTCTAATGCCTCCTTCCTTCTCCTATTGTGTCATATTTGTACATCCTTCAATCCTATCCCAAGTTGTTCTTGAGGGGGGATGTTAGGATATTCCAACACATAGGAAATAGTTAAGTATAAATTGGTCTAGTGTAGAGTTAGGTAAAGTGTGTTTCTTTACTATGTAATTTTGTAACTTACAATCTGATGGTCACGATATGTTCTAGACATGAAGTGATCCAACGGTTCATTCTCTCCTTGGTATTGCCGACACTTGATCCATGGCTTAACACCCGATTGGTCCATGATATCTATCTAAAGAGCATGGAAGGTCATTTGTAGGGTAACCGTTCATGAGAGAAGCTTAAGTAAATTTTCATTCTTTTATTAATAAATTTCCTGAAGTGGTCGCATTGGCTCAAGCCATAGTTTGTTTCCCTCTTTGACGGTTTTAACCACGTCAAGAATATTGGTGTATTGATCTGTGATTTGTTTGTGAGCGATGTTCTTTGGTGTTCTGTATGAGGAACTTACCTTGCAAATTCCTACACTTTATGGGCAGAGTTGTAATACTCCCATCAACTCGAGTGATCCAATGAACAGGGTACTAATTGGACCAAACATGTTAGCAAAGAAATGCAGGTTATCAAGAGGAATCTAAAGGCATCACGGGACAGACAAAAGAGTTATGTGGATCAACATAGGGTATTTAAGGAGTTTTAGGTTGGGGAGCATGTGTACTTGTGCATCAATCCCAAGAATATCTCCTTGAGGATTGGGTCATGTGCCAAGTTGGTACCTCGGTATTGTGGGCCTTTTGAGATCCTTCAGAGGATTGGACCAGTGGCCTATAGACTTGCAATGCATCAGACAGTGAAAGTCCATGATATTTTCCATGTTTCATTTCTTAAAAGATATGTGAAGGATTTTGATCATGTGATTGAATGGTATTTATTATAGGTGGATCCGAAAGGAAAATTCTAGCTAGAACCTTAGTTCATATTGCAACATAAATCTCATGCTCCAGAACCAAGCAATCGAGCTAGTTAAAGTGCAGTGGAAGCAATTTAGGCCTGATGAAGCTACATGGGAGATGATTGATCAAACGTGGGCTAATATTCTTCTTTGTTTATCTGTTGAAGCAAATAATTTTTGGTATGTGTACATATATATGTATGGTTGTTATTGTAAATATCACAATGGGTTGTGTTATAAATCTCCAATAAACAGTATGATTGTCATGTTGGTCTTGCTTTTCAGTGGGTTGTTCATTGTAAATATTGCATTGAGCTAAGTTAGAAAGCTCCAGGAGAAATATGTTTTTTTTCATTGGTTTGTTGGCAATAGATGTCATAGAACACCGAGGACAGTGTTCCCTCAAGGGGGAGGGGTCTGTAATAGCCCCAGGTTAAAAGTTCATGTAATAAAGATTAATAAAGGAAAAATAAGGCCAAGGTCACGGGACACGTATTCTAAGTTGAATGTTGGGAAAAAACATCCTAGTGGGTGTCACTTTCAGTTTATTAATGGCTAAGGAAATTGGCAAAGGCATTGGAAAAGAAAAAGAGGCATTAATTGTCATTTATTTATGAAATTAAAGGAAAATAGGAGAAAAGGGAGATGAAGGGTCACAGACTTGTATGAGAAGAAAATTGAAGGAAAAATAGAGGAAATTGAATAAAATAGAGGCCTCAATGATAAAAAGGATTATGAGGATCATTTCACAGCCTTTTGTCTGTTTTGGGTTTGGAATTAGTTTTAGAGAGAGAAAAGCACCAAGAAGAGAAAGTAATCAAGCAAGCAAACGAAAGAAAATGAAGGATAAGGAAGGACAAGGAAAGAAAAGGACAAGCAAGGAAGGTTGGATCAAGTAGCTTCAGTAGGAGGATTTTGCAGGTAACAAGTTGCATGTGTGATTTCCTAAATGGCTTGTGAATGCATGGTACATTCATTTGTGTATTGGGTTCTTTTGTTGTCATTGGCATGGGTTTTGTCGGGTGTGACATTGATTTCAACCTTTCCTTTCCATTCCTTGAATATCCATGGTGTGATGGGATTATTTTTTTGGTTGATCTTTGGATTTCTGAAAGGTTTTGGAATAGGGTGAGGTGGTCTTAGGAAAATTCATAAGGGTTGGGGGTGGAGGTGGTTCAATCTCTGGGAAGCCCTCGATAGGTGGGTGGAGACAAAAAAATTCCTCAAGGTAATGGTGAAGGAACTTTGAGGCATCTAAGCTTGTTTTGGTTTCGTAATCTCTTGACCGGTTTTGGCGAGATCGCAGTAGCCTAAGGGTGGATGTGGTTTAAACTCTGGGAAGCCCTGGTTATTTATTTCTTGAGTTCCCATGTTCATGCTTGGAATACAGCACAGGGGTGATTAGCTAAAAGAAAGATTTGTTTCATCCCAATCTATGGTTGGGTGGTGTGTGGAAGTTCTTAACTTGGTTTCCTTTTGTATAAGAGATTTTCCTAGTGTAATTTATGAGCACTTGTAATTCTCATTATGATGATTTGATGGGTGTTATGCCATGGTTAAGGATCTAGTTATATGTTGGTTATAAGCATGGATTTTCAATGTACTCCAGTTATGTCTTGTTTGGGATTTTATAAGCATTTTATGGTTAATTAATGCATGGGTAACAAGCGTTATTGTAGCTATTATAAGAGGGAATAAGAGATTTTCCTAGTGTAATTTATGAGCACTTGTAATTCTCATTATGATGATTTGATGGGTGTTAGGCCATGGTTAAGGATCTAGTTATATGTTGGTTATAAGCATGGATTTTCAATGTACTCCAGTTATGTCTTGTTTGGGATTTTATAAGCATTTTATGGTTAATTAATGCATGGGTAACAAGCGTTATTGTAGCTATTATAAGAGGGAATTAGACCTTCTTAGTGATTCTCAGATAATTTTCAAACTCCTTTAATCAAATATGCATTCATGACCTGTAGCTTATGTGTTCACCATATGTTTGACAAAATGATTGTCATGGTTAGGCCTGGTTAGGTCAATTTCTTGTTCAAGTTGTGTATGATTAGCACTGTCATTAAGTCATTTATCATTCTGGAAAGTCTCAGGAAGTTCTGGGTAATGGTCTAGAGGCTGATATGGAATTATGGCTCAAATCTTGAGACCTCACCCTCTGAAATAAGGATTTTGGGCTACAACCACACTCAGGCAGGCTTTAGCATGTGATTGGAGGGTCACAACTGCACTCATGCAGGCTTGTTCTTGCGGTTGGGGTGTTAGGTCACTGAAAAAGAAGTCTAGCTTAGGGTTGGGTCACCTGGGGTGGTTCTTTGACCCTTGAGTGTCCTGTAAGCCATGTAGGATGTCAGGTTGTGGCCAATAAGTCTTAGTTGTCATCCCCACTTCCATAACTGAAGTTTGGAGGTTGGTTCATGTCATAGTAACTCTTCATCTCATGTTTACTCTGGCAGACCAGTGAAATTGGGTAAATGTGGGGCGGGGGCATCACATGAATACAATCCTTTGAGTATGGTTAAGCTTTCATGATTTAATATGAGTATGAATGTATTTAAATGTTTGACTTTGCAAGATAGATTAGTTTCTTTTTCTGCAATGATCATTTCAAGCCTTTCGATTGGATGTTTTTTTTCCTCATTCCATTCATGTTCTTTTGTAGGTCAAGCATTATTGCTTTCATTTCATAGATTCATTGCTTTTCAATTTGTTTTATTTTAGATTCATAGATAGTCATGAATGATTCTAATTTGATAATGCACACATTAGTAATTTCAATTGATCTCTCCCTGATGTCAAAATAGGTTGCCTTTAAATTTCATATTTTAATAATTCAATATTTTCTTAGTACATGATTTGTTGCTTTCTTGATTAAATTTACTTTCAAGTATTTACTTTCAAGCCATTAGAATAGATTTACTTTCAGGTTGATAATATAGATTTACTTTCTTGTCAATAGAGTAAGTTTACTTTCATGTCAATTGTCATTTCAATTTCATAAATTACAATATTGCTTTCCAAGTTCTGAAATTGATACTTTTGAAAAATAAAGTGTGTGCATACTCATCTTAGACATTTTTCATTAATTGGTCTATTTCAGTCTTGTAATTTCTTTCAATAGATTAGAATTTCCTTTTGAAATTGAAAGTTAATTCCTAGCATATATTGTGCAAGTATACTTCACAAGTATACAACCCTAGATTGACATTTAATGCAAATAATTCAACTTGCAATTAAATTACCCAACATTTTGGCTTCGTTGTCGGGGAAGTATACATAGGGGTTAGCTTTCAATTTAGAATGTCTTTTACTTTACACAACTTTGTTTAGGAGGAGTGATAAGACTAGAGGGAAAGAAACCTGTGCATCACAATTGTGGGGTTCTTCCTAGCCAGAGTTGTTGCAATTGCATCTCATTTTAGTTGTATTCATTTTTAGATGCATAGTTAAATTCATGTTAAAAATCAATCAATTTTGATACTGTAATAGTTTTGACCCTAATCCATTTATGGACTGGAGATCTAGAATGATGATCAAGCATTTCTTGGAGAGCAAGGACTACACTGAAGATTGGCTTCAAAAAATGACAACTGCACAACATTCTTCCTTTCTACAACAAATCCTGGCACCAAATTCAAATGTACAATTAATTTTTCATATCCTGATGAGCATTGAGGTATATTTTTCAAATTTGGGTGTGAGCATACTAGAGATCTTGATCTGTAAATGGCTCCATTGAAAGTATTCATATACTTGAACAAAAAAATTAATTTTCAAAATAGAGTAGGATAGAATCAATGAATAAAACCATACTTGGTGATGTTTTTGAAATTCTGAAATTTTTGTTTTGAAGCTTGATTTCATTTGTTTTTTGAAAATTCTCATTTGGTGGTGCAGTAAGAGACACCTCATTCGCTAACCATTGGCAAGAATATCTACAAGAAAATGGACATTTGTGAAGGAGCACAAGAAGATTTTGAAAGCTAAAGTTTGAGGTCTAAGATCAAATCCTCTTACTTTACTTTTCAAATTTCAGATTTCAATTGAATGAAGAATTGCCAAAATTCCTAACTATGTTATTTTCTCACACCTTGTTACAACCTAGAAGATCAAGAAAGAAAATTGAATATGTTAACTTTGAGTTTTTGCAATAAAAAAACATAGATCAAAGCAAATAGTTAGGGAATCTAAATTTATTATTTATTCTAAAAAAATTGTTTAAATTTTAATCTCTATCCCAATTACTTTTATTTCAACTCTTATTAAAACAATTTCAAAAAAACACCACCTAATTTAATTTTTCCCAAACATTTTAAATAAATTCTTTATTTAAAAAATACATAATTAGTTTTTTTCAAAAATTTCTAAAATTCATTCTTTATTTTTAAATAAAAATTAAAAATAAAAACACAAAATAACATATATATAATTAAAAATCAAAACAATAAAAAAATATCAACAATAAAAACAAAACATTTAAATATATATATAAAATTAAAAATCAAAACAATAAAAAAATATCAACAATAGAAACAAAACATTTAAAAATATATATATATATAATTAAAAATCAAAACAATAAAAAAATATCAACCATAGAAACAAAACATTTAAAACAAAACTTTAGAATTAACAAAAACATAATAAACAAAACTAAATATTAAAAAATGCATAAAACAAAACAATTAAAACAATACAATAAAACAAAACAAAACTATAAATTAACAAAAACTTAATAAAAAAACCCAAAAAAAACAAAACAAAACAACGACGTATATTAAAAACCAAAAACAATTAACAATAGAAATAAAAAAATATAAAGCAAACTAACTAGAAACAAAAAAAGCAAATCAAATAAAAAACACAAACCCATCTTCATAAGGGTCGAGGGCATCAAATGTCATTGTATGTATAAAATAAAACGAAGGGTGACCCCGAATCAAACAAAAGAGCCCCGAGAGCATAATAAAACAATGAAATAAGCCAGTTCGAAAACGAGTTGGTGCGGTGCTCCTGCACAGGCGAAGTAGCGGCTGGGCTTGGCTTCGGCCTTTGTCCAAACCTGCAACAAAATTCTAGCTTTGACTGCAATATTTGATTAAACTCTGTTGCAATGGTTATAGTAGTAATATGGTGGATTAGTCTTGCGGCTATGGTCTAGTTGTTAGGTGGGGAGGTTTGACCCTCATAAGTTTTGTGGTTCAATCCCGAGCAGTTTTGTTAAGCTTGAGAGCTGTTCTAGGTGTGATTTTTTTAGTTGAAAAAAAAAAAAGATGGTGGATCAGCGGATTTTCTCGGCAAAACGATGATTTCAAAATAAAATGATGTTTGTAATGTCAGATTGACATCTCGGCGCGTGTAGTGCAGATCCGGTCATTGAGATTGTTCGGCGAAATTCTGGTGGCTGGATTTGATTTTTAAAAAAGATGAATTTAATAAAAATAAAAATAGAAAAAATACATTAAATAATAAAACTTTCACATTGAGTTATGGGAAGATGGCTAGAGTTTCAGAAGGAGCAAACTGCATCGCCGCTGCACAGCAAACCAGAGCTCGGACTTGCAATAGAATAGCACGAAGGCCGGCCACTGGATCAGCCGAACATGCTTCTCTGTCAACGTTTTGGCTTGGATCTGAATTAGAAAATGACTCCTATGAGGCAGATCGACACATACACAGACCAGGGGTGTGTCCTTTCTTCCTGTCTCAGGGCGGTTCATACTGGGAGGAGCAGGGATCTACACTACCAGGACAAGGAATGATAGTTACACCCCAGCAACGACCAGACCCTACCTTCGATCGAGTTGTCATTCACAAGCAAAACGAAGAAGGAGAGGCCGTCAGACAAGATAGGGTAGCGCGTATAGGGTTGAGGGCTGCACGGCTTGCTGAACCCCTGTCCTCCTTTGGACTGGCGTGTGTTAACCGATCTGCTATTCTCAGGCAAAACAACAAGGGAGAGGCTGACAGGCAAGACAGGAATGCGCATGATGGGTCGAGGGTCGTGAGGCTTGATGCGCCCCTGTTCTCCTTCGGACAAGCGTGGGTTAATGACAGCAAAGGGAAGGTGAGATTCATGGCCAGGACTCTCCTTGCCAAAACCGCCATGCATATGGAGGTCATGGCTTCCTTGATAAAAACGGGTACTCTGGGCATCATGATGGGGCCTCTGAAAAATGACCTCGGCGAGCCCGAATAGGGGATAACAGAGCATATTCCCAAGCTCTGCGGCGCTCTTGGGCAGCCAGTGAAGGCAGATCCAACAGATCGGGACCTAGACAAGGTCGATCCACCATGCATGGAGGAAGATCTGATGCAAATCTTCATCAGATCAATAGAAGGCAGACATTACTGCATGCAGATCACAAAGGGGATGAGCATTCAAGAGTTAAAAAAGGAGATCCAAATAAAACTGGGAACCCCAATGAAATACCAAAACCTGATATACACAAGATATAGTTTGCAGGACAACCACACACTTCAGGACTATGGCGTCATCAAAGATTCAACTATTATACTTAATCTGACTGCGAGGCGGATGCAAGGAGCCAGCTCAAAAACTTCAGGCTCCTTTCGTGATGCAGTGAAAGGGAAGGAACAAATGCAAAACAAACCAGCGCCAACACCAGAGCTACCAGGCCCCTACATCGTGGAACAGAAGCCGGAATCTCCAATGCTTACAGTATCACTACCAGAGGTTACATATCTATACACAGATTTAGCCCAAAATGTTGTTACCTGTAGATTCAATGGCTTTTGGCCAAAATCGGATGCACTACATCAATGGATATTCTCCACATGGACATCAAACTGTGAAATTTATCTATGCCCAAAAGGGTTTTTTATAGTTAGATTCAACACAGAACAAGAAAGAGATAACATCATCAATCAGGGGCCTTGGTTTTGGGGTAATGCTGGCCTCTTCATCACTCCCTGGTTCCCGGATTTTGATGCCAATACCATGGTAGTTTCAACAATGCCAGTTTGGGTAAGACTACATAACCTCCCATTACATTTTTAGCACCACAAAGTACTAATAGCCATTGGGAATACCTTGGGGAAGTTCCTCAAATCGGATGAAGACAGAGCTATCCGAGGAATCTTCACTTTTTCCAGAATATGCGTAGAAGTGGATCTGAGTCAGGGACTACCCGATCACATCACATTGAATTTTAACAATTCAATGTGGACACAACCACTTGACTATGAGAACACAGCTTTCAGATGTCGGGGATGCTTGCAAACATGGCACCTCCAATATCCCTGTCCACTGGCTAGGAAGGAGCCTAAAGGGAATAAGAAACAATAGGAAAAACCCAAAGGTTGGCAGCATACCGAACCACTAGAAGAGGAGGAACCGAAGACAGAACCTACAGGCGCGCAAATGGGACAGAAAAACATACAGGAAGAGAATCCCTGGGAGACCAACTTGGGGCAACAGAAACAACAACAAGAATCTCATCTGGAAATAAGTGGCATTAAACGAACTCATGGTTCCAAAGGATCAGAATCGGACAAAGAACAACCAATGAATACAATGGAAAACCAGCTTGCCATTATTACTCCCACTCCCAACACTAGAGGTTGGCGAAGAGTGGAGAAGAAGAAGGGCAGGAAAGCATAGGCCAGCTGGATCATTTTTTCTTTTCTTGGTTTTTGTATTCTTTTGTTTCCTGATTTCAGGAACAACTCATCTGCATATGCTTTAAGCATCTACAAAATGTAATTTTTTCATATGAATAAAATTACAACTTTTTCTACGGGAGAAAAAAAACTTTCACATTGAGTTACAACTAAGATATGTGGAATAATGGTAAGTTCATTGGTTTCTAAGAGTGAGGTTAAGTGTTGCATTTAGATATTTACAAATCCTTACAATATATAAGGTTTGTTGGGTTCAATCCATCTCTTGTAGTGTACCCATGTGATTTACAATGGTTAAATTATCCATCGGCCTAGATAGGCTCCATCGAATCACCCAATTGGTAGCCCGTTTGCACGTTTTAGTGTTTCTCATGGCTCCTGGCACCACCCTGATTTCACTTTCTTTCTCTCTAGACGGGTATCATGCTAGTATTTGTCTCAAAGTCTTATCCCTCAAGTCTCCTACTCGGTCTCCTTCCTTGTGGTTAGTGGTTGTAGGGTCTTCTATGTTTTGCAGAGTATACATGGCACCAAGGCAGCGACAACTAGCCCATCGAGGTGGGATAGCAAGGTCATCCTCATCCAGGCATCATCGACTCTTTGAATGGGAGTCTATAGCCAATTTCTTTGAAGTTGCTCCTTTGGAGGTTCGTAAGGAAATTCTGAGGCTGGAAGCTAAGGAATTTGGTGACCGCCAATATTTTTTTGACTCTGAGATCAGTGGAGGTGGTGTCAAATGGGTTCCGGACCCTGGAAAATTCAGAAAGAGGTGTCTACATTTCTTGCATTCCATCACCCATCATCGACATATGGAGACGTTGCTAAGTATGGTAATTAGGGACAAGCAAGATGATAATTACAAAATCTTTGCAGGACAAGAAGAACTCAAATGTATCCTGAGGGACATATGCTACAACCTGGATGACATAATTGCAAGGTTGACTCAAATGGAAAGATACATAGTTTCTGACTTTGAAAATGAATCCATTGACCATGAGGAAGAGGACTCAGTCATCAATATTGTTCCTCTCAACACTATTTCTGCCAATTCTACACTTCCAGGAAATAATTCTCATGATGCAAGTTCTCCAGGATCGCGAGTCATCATCCTTGAATGGTTTTTTTTTCACTCCAACTCTAGTATTTCACTGCTTGAGTAACTTTCTTATTTACCTATTTGTACATGATATCAGTATGTTTGTCACAGCCTCAGTGAGTTTCCTTTGTAAAGGGTGGTTAGAAAAATGTTACTCCTTGTGTTCCATCCTGTTATTTGGGCTACCACGTGGCATCCTTGCACAACCAATTTTTTTACTGTTTTGCAAAACTTCAAATGGGCATAACTTCCTCATATGGTGTCTGTTTGAGGCGATTCAAGCATTGTTGGAAATATATCGACAATATACACCTGATGGGGTAGTTTTCATCAGCATTTGAAATAATAAAAAATGATTATTTTTTATTGTATTTTGGAGAAATTAAACTTCAAAAACATCATCAGATCAAACATGTTTCTAATATGTATTTTCTTTAACCTTGTTTCTGAATCATTGAAATCAAATAAAAATGAAGAAACTATTAAAAAAACACTGACAGGTAGTCCAAGATACCACTTCCTGGCAAGTAAAAAGTGCATTTCATTTTTATTTATCTTCCTTGAATTTGTTTTACTAGCGCCATTTGTAAAAAATAATGTGTATATATATCAAATGAAGAGAGACCGATCACTTCTCTCTCTTGATAGTCTTACATTTTATTTGTAGATCAATGCTAAGTTTTTTTAGGTTCTAGTATGATAAAAGAAAATCAATCTATGCACAAGTTGTTTTCAAAGACCAAATTATCTTTAAAAGAAGCATGTTTCAATGGAATCACAAAGAATTCAAGTGCAATTCCATCTCAAACCACTTCTATGTCTGTGATTTCTATCAAACAAAGTCTCTCAGATGCCAATTTTACCATTGCTACTCATTCATTTTCCTCTTTCTAAGCTTGTTGTACATCGATGATTGAAGTCCATAAAATTTCCATCTTCTTACTACTAGATCATGACTTCAAAACCATTTTTCCTTTGCAAATTTCATACTTTCCTACCTCACATGGATTTCATCCCTAAGCCATGAATAAAGTCATTCAGCGCACTTACATGTTGAGTTGCCCCGTTTTCCTTTTCCTTTTCCCAAATAAATCCTGCTTGATAAGAAAAAATATTTCATCTATGGTCATCTACATTATTACTTTATGCTCGTGTTAGATGATGAGGGATTCATTAAGCCCCGCCTTCTAACAAGTCTTGACCCATTGACTTCAACACATCATTTAGGTTTGATATTAGAGTTCTTTTTAGTACCTTAAGGCTTGCATGCCTTAATGGAAAATTCTCTCGCCAATGAACATTGGGAATACGTCAATGTCTCATGCTTGTCGGATCTTCTAGGTGACTCGACTTCAACTCATTTATTCATACCTAGTAAGATGTACTTGGGCATATTGACTCTCATTGACGTTAATGGTGAGTAATCTTGTGTTGGTTAACAAAATTCATTAATGTTCGATAATCCAACAATTTCTTTCCATGTTTGACATCAACAAACTTTATTCACATATATAAGAATTATGCCCCAATGCAGATATGGATGGAGACTATATGAATTCAACAGTAGTAGCTTAGTTCCAGCAATAACAAGGCACAAAGATTCCAACTTCAGATTCCATCCTCTATTCCTACAACCAAGAGAAGAAGAAGAAGATCAGATTATTTCACTACATATTTCATGATCCAACAGTCACAATGAAGATCTCTCAGATGCATAGCTTATTGAATTTTTTGGTAGGTGAAGGTATGTTGTTTTCTATGTTGTTTGCTAAAAGACTTGTATTTGGAAAATTTCCCCATGCCACATTACTTTCCTCATTTTTCAATGATAGAAAACACCTTCAGTTGGGGGGGAATATTCATCACCATTTTTCCATATCACATAACCTCATATATTTTTGAAAAACATGCTTCTCCCAACTGATTGAGCATGTTCTTTGGTTCAAAGATGGATATGTTTTGAAAAATATTCAAATTATCAACAAGGATTGATTGATATGTATAAAGTATTCATTTGAATACATTTTCAAGTATTCTCAGTAGTAGCAAGAAGAGAATAAGAGAAAAGTGTTGACACACAAGAACCAACACTTGAAGTATTCATGGTTGTCATACAAGAACTAACCACAAAAGTTGCCACTTAAATATATTTCAGAAAAAGAAATAATCGAAGAAAACTTCGCAAGTATTGAAGGGTATCTCAAAGTCACAAAAAATGAGTTGTTGAAATATCTTGCACACCTCAAGGCTACAGAAAAAAAAGATGACTTCGATCCATGACAATAAATGTAAAGTCGTACAAGGACATGCAACATATTTAGTTGGGGGAATGTTGGGTCTCCAAATTTTCATCCATTTCACCCTCTTTTCTTTCATATTTTTTTTAGTATTTACCATATTCCACAACTCCATAAACATGCACTAAGACCATCTTCATGATTAAATATGGGTTTAGACATATTGTTTCCAATAATTTTTTTTTGGTATTTTGAGTGAATTTGTGGTTAAATGTTAGAAAAATAACGTGTATTCACTTATATATAAAAGTTGGATGGATGAGTTTTGTGATGTGTGTAGGTATATTTGAAGATTCCAACACAGTCATATTTGGGATCTAAGTCTCAAATTCGAATTTCCTCTTCAAACTCTTGAAACTTGAGGAAGATTTGAGATTATTGATCAAACACATTTCATGGAGAATAATCATGGAAGTTTTCATAAGTGTCTCATATCAAAGGTACGAGAGATTTGTGAGAGGATATGAAGAGATGCTAGTTGCTAGATGTTAACACATGGTTGTAACCACATGCGAGATTTGTGGATCTATATTTATGAATTAGTTACCTTGGTTTTTGTATAAATAGGAGTGCCTCCTCCTCTCAAAGGGTGTTAAGATTGGGAATGAAAAAGTTATGATTATGCTTGATTTGTTAGGGAATGCTAAAGTTATGCTCATGATTGATGTTATGAATATTGTTGATGTTATGAATATTATTAATGTTATGAATATAATATTTTGAGTATGTTTAAGCTTTAATGATGAAATAGGGTGTTTGATCAAATGGCTTCCTGAACTTTCCACCTTTCATACACTTTAGGATGGCCACCTGATGAGTGTGACAGTATTTTAATGTTTCGTTTTTGTAAGATAGATTAGTTTATTTTTCTACAATGTCTATTTCAAGTCTTTTGATTAGACGCTTTGTTGCTCATTCCATTTATGTTCTTTTGCAAGTCAAGTGTTATTGCTTTCATTTCATAGATTCATTGATTTTCAATTTGTTTTCTTTTATATTCATTGATAGTCATGAATTGTTCTAATTTGGCAATGCACACATTAGTAATTTCAATTGATCTCTCATTGATTTCATAATAGGTTGCCTTTAAATTTCATAATTTAAGAATTAAATGTTTTCTTAGTATAGGATTTGTTTCTTTCTAGATTAAATTTACTTTCAAGTCATTAGAATAGATTTACTTTCTTGTTGATAATATAGATTTACTTTCATGTCACTAGAATAGATTTATTTTCATGTCAATAGAGTAAGTTTACTTTCATGTCAATTGTCATTTCAATTTCATAGATTAAAAGATTGTTTTCCAAGTTCCAAATTTGATACTTTTGAAAAAGAAAGTGTGTGCATATTCATCTTAGACATTTTTTATGAATAGGCTTATTTAAGTCTTGTAATTTCTTTAAATAGATTAGAATTTCCTTTTGAAAATGAAAGTTAATTCCTAGCATATATTGTGCAAGTATACTTCACAAGTATACGACCCTAGATTGACATTTAATGCAAATAATTTAACTCACAATTATATTACCCAACACATCCAATGATTGCATAGAAGGGTATTATAGTAATTGTACAGAGAAAGGAGTGATTGCACAGTTAAAGCATCATGCGAGAAAAAATTATTCAAATAGACCAGAAACGAAAGGAATTTGAAACCATAGGAAGAGGGCCAACAATAGGGACATGAACTTCCATTGCCATCCATAATATGACAGGAAATATATCAATGTCCCCACACACCTCAAAACTAGCAAGAGGCCCTCACAACTTTTCTGGGGTAATTCAGAAAGGTTCTCAGATAACCTGACCCATAAAAGGGGAAAACAGGGATAATAAAGCTCCAATCCAACCCAGGAACCAAAAAAACACCATAAAATGGGTTTGTTGTAATTCCCCAAGGAGACCATCAAACAGACTACCGAGACAATAGGAGAGAAATCAAAATTACATAAACATGAGACAAAACAAGACCAAGGTCACAATTATACCTTTGACATTTGGGGCTTGAACAATTTCCTTCAACCACTAGATAGATAGTAAGATGCTAATGCTCCCACATGCGACAATCTAGGCTAAGAAACAACACAAAATTCCTTCCTCGAACTATTCCAACATTAATAACCCTACAAGTGAGGAAATAGCCACTACCAAAACAATTATGGAAAGTGTAAGAAAACTACTTAGAATTGAGATTTTTGGCAAAGGATGGAAAAATACAATAGCCACACACTATAGAAGAGTTGACTGGATTAATGATTCCTCCCTAAACTCAAACCCAACATCAGTGAGATTGCAAAAACACCATACCAAGACTCCCCCTTCCTCCAACTTCGTTGCCTACACCCGACTCTTCAAGCATATGATCATCTATCCAAATACATGAATATTTCTTAGGGAGTGTATCGTGAAGGAGGCCTTGATATCGCCTTCCTCCAAATGAGTAACAAACTCGGAAACCGTGTGATGCAACCACGACCTTTGCTCACCTATAACCATCATTGTCATATTACTTTCTATTTAATGTTTTGTTCCTCTAAGCCCTTAAGGCACATTACACATCATAAGGGTGTGCTTCCACATACTCGGCTCATCAACTAAGCAAGATCACTACAAATAATATTAAAATATTACTAAACAAAAAATTTATCTTAATTCATTTTTTATATATAAAGAGAGAGAGTCTAATTTTTATAGACAAAATAGTCTTTTTCACTATAATTCTACAAGACAATTTCAAGCAAGGTTGTGATTTTTTGTTGTTTAAAATACATTTTTGAATGCATAAACATATACAACACCCTGGAAAACCCTTGGGGCACTCACATTCTATAGATTAAACAACTTAAACTCAAGTTTTTAAAAAAATTATGTTAGATTTTGGTTAAAATTAACCAGGAAAAATGCCCTAAAAATAGTCATTTCATCTATAAATTAGACTACACCTATATATATAATTGAAGTGAAATTTCATTATTCCAAATAAAATTATATTAGGTTAAAAAAAAAGCATTTTATAATTTAAATATAAATAAGATACAAATTATATATATATATATATATATATATATATATATATATATATATATATATATCTATATATCTATATATATATATATATGCGGTGTCTAACTTATAGATGAAATAACATTTTTCATCGGAATTCACCAAAATCCGGCAATACAATTTCAAGAAATTTTGTTGTTTAAAATACATTTTTGAATACATAAACGAATTTAGCACCCTCAAAAACTCCGGGCACACTCAAATTATGCAGAGTAAAAATTTAAACTGCAGTTTTTAAAATCTCTATCATATTTTAATTAAAATTTACTGGAAAAAATGTCGTGAAAAAAGGCATTTCGTCTATAAGTTAGACAACGCCTGTTTGTGTGCATGTGTGTGTTTGTTTGATTATTAGATGTTTTTGTTGGATATAATTTTTGGTGTGATTGTGATTTTTGGTTATTTAAAATGTGTTTTAGAATGAAATAGATTCAATGCTCTGAAAAACCTTTGATGAACTAAAATTATGTAGATTACATAATTGAAATTTATATATTCCAAAAAATCTTACCAATTTTTAAACAAAATTACTTAAAAAATATACAATAAAATAAAATATCTAATAATTAAACTACACTTTATTTTAATTATTAAAAACAATGAAAACAAAATATTTAGATTGTTTCCTATTTCCTATTTCATATCTTATCTAATTCCATATATGAAGTATTTAAATGGCTTCCTATTTGCTATTTTATCTAATTTCATCTATTATTTCTAAGAGTCTAATTTTTTCATAATTAAACTCCATTCATCCAATTTCATCCACAATTCTAGTATTTTGGTTTTATAAATCTTTATATTTAATAGAATCACTACAAAATGTGAAAATGTCATATTATAATTTTTTATATAAATTATGTATCATTCTTGTGTTACAAAGTGTAACATGGTTTACAAATTTAAACATTTAAATTTATAGTATAAAAGATGTTTTCCAAATAAATTTAAAAGTATACATATTAACAAAATATATATATATATATATTTATTTATTTTATTTATATATTTTAAAACTAAATTTAACATATATATATAAATTTAAATTTTCACTTTATTTAACCATTTAAAATTAAAACACATTAAAATTAAAATTAAAATAAATTTATATGAATATAAAAAACTATAAGAAACAATACTCACATAATTAATTAAAATTAATAAATTTAATTATAATCTTCTTTCATCTCAATTTTAACAACATTAATTTAATGTTTTGTAAGTTTAACCTAAAGTCAATATTCAAAAGTTACAAGTAATGTCAAACTACTTCATATCCAGAGGACTTAATGTGAGTTTAATATTCTAAATGTCAAACTGCTTCATATCTTAAGTAATGTCAAACTGCTTCATATCCAGAGGACTTAATGTGATTTTAATATTCTAAAATAAAAATTGTAACTCAACAAATATACCAACATTCACTTCCAACCAGGTGTCCTTGTCACTCATTTTAATTATTAGGTAGTTTGGAATGGTAGGTTTCACACATCACAATAATTTTCCTCACTGTTCGGAAAACTTGCAAGATTCCACCAATGTATTATAGACAGTCAACAACAATGTCACTTCACAAGTATAGGTAAACATTAGTCAACATATGTCTCATTAAACAAATGCTCAAACATTGCGTGGGAGTTAATGACATTGACTAATGTACCCATCAATAAACAACACAATGTTTGTTCCGTGAAACCTTTGTTTTTCTAGTAAATGTAGTTATCATGGTAGTACTATGACAACAATATATAACAAAAAGCATCAATTTATTAGGTTTAAGTCTTGATTATTTGTAATTAATTTTAATTTTAATTAATAATTAAAAGTAAGTGATGGGGTGAATAAGTATGTGCAATTATATGTTAAAGGTCGTAAATTTAATAAATAGATTTTTTCCTTTTTTGTTTTTGGAATAGTTTTGGAAAAAAAAATATTATGTAAAATGGTGTGAATGATGAAAGATTTAGGTTTAAATTTTTATGATTATTGATATATTATTTATTAGATGATTCGAATTGGATCCTAAAATATTCTCTAAGTTTTCATGACTATTTCAATTATGCTAACAGATTCAAGTCCAAGTGAACTCAAAGCTACCAGAAGGAATCCTCGTAATAGTGACAGTTGTGGCCAAAGCGGAACAACGAGGACCTTCGTTTGAGCGGGCAAACCATTGGCCCATGGTGAACACGCAATGGCACAAAACTGACAAAATGGGAGATCAAATCCAGAAACGGGGGTGGCGCAGGGCGTCCCCCTCAGTGAAGGAAAGCCCCGAAATGCCCAGACCCAAAAAGCACTATAAAATGTGGAAAAGGAATGCTTTCGGTTTCGTAGAGCGGGATTCCACAAACCGGCAAGATATCAGAAGGCTTCGAGGCGGTAAGCAGTTTTGGCTAAGTCCCGCCCGATGCCACACATCGAGCGACACACATCTGGCAGATGAGAGAGAAAACCACCCGCATCGCGCGGGTAAACGTCATGCGATTTGCCCTCGTGATATGAAGGACAACCGTAGGATATGGGGGGCCCAAATCGACGACAAAGATGTGTCCCGATGATTGACCGGATTTGACCAATCAAAAAGCAAGATTCAACGGGATTTGGAGTCTGACGTGGACGATGAGCTGGTAGACGATTCGTGTTCGCGGGTGATCTTGAAGCAAACTGAATAAACGACCATTCAAATATGATGCCCCAGTTCATTGGCAAATAGGTGGCCACCTCCCTGCGAGGCGTTACCCGATGATGATGACGCAGAGCAGAGGATTTCGAACGGACAGAGGGTAGGAAACCAGAAGACCGAGAAGAGGAAACAAACAGTCAAAAGAGCACACTGGCTTTAAAGCCATGAACTAACATAAGCAGAGGAGAGAGCGAAAGAGGCAGAAACCGAGAAGACAAATAGAGAGGCAATGACAAGAGTTAGTTACAGGAAGCTAGCTAAGAGCAGAGAAGTAGAAGTCGATTTGACCTGAAGGCAACATCGAGCCAGACAGAGCTATAGTAGAGTCCAAGAGTCTGTGTGCTCCAGAAGGCTTGAGAGGTTCAAGCAAACTCCTCGACATGCCTATCATACTACTGTGACCCTCAGAAGTCGAATTCAGTAAGGAGAGTCTGTGTACTCCAGTTCTACTGACTTATATCTGCTAAGTGAGACTCAATTTGAGTTCACTGTTGTAAAAACACTGCTTGAAAACATAATAGAAAGGCCACCACTGAAGGCTAGACCAGGAGACGTAGCTCAAGAGCATTGGGTGAACTCCTTATTAAACTTGTTGTGTTTACATGTTTGACTGTTATGTTTTTTCTCTGATTGCCTCATTGTCTACGTAAACTAGCAATCTTATCGATCTGTTGCATAAGTAACATAGACACATCCATGCACATGAGTCTATAATACTTTTAGTTCTTTACCGTAGATAAATTCCAGATCATTAAAAATGGAGCAATGTATTTAAGGATTATAATTATAGTTATTGGAATTTACTAATGTCATATAAATAAAAATTTAATTTAATTACTAATTTCTCTAAATATAATATATATTTCGGAGGAATCTAATAATATGACTGACACATAGTTATTAGTAAAGCTCTAGAAGTTTACAACTTGTTATCTTCTTTGTAAATCAAATCACAACTAAAAAGACTAAGACTTTAGGTTTTTTAATTTTCTATCGATCCCATTAAACTGCCCTTTAAAAATAATATATAAAATATATTTTTATGAATAATAAAATTTATAATTTAATTTAATTTTATAATTTATTTAAACTTCAATATTGATAAATTTGATATAGAAATATTTTTATTTATAAGATTCAGAGATTTTTTATTGAATCGATTAGAAGATTCCGACTTATAACATTAAGAAATTATTGCATTAATTGAGTGTAGTCATGTTATACGTAATTTCCATGGAGCCACACGTGGTAGCTTTAAATTTTCATAGTGGAATTTGTATACATAGTTTCCGTGGAACACACGTGGTAGCTTTAGATTTTTGACTCTTTATAAGTAGTTTACCTAGTCACACGCGGTAGCTTTACCTTTTTGACTTTCAAAAATTGAATGCAAGCATTGCAAATATTTTAACTAAATTTTAAAATCCCTAGGTGATGGGAACGAATAAGTGCACTACGTTCTATATCTTTTATCTAATGCACATCATAGCGAGGGTTGACATGTAAGGTCACGAGGTGGGGAGTAGAACTGGAATTTGAGTTCACGAGGTGGGGAGTAGAACTGGAATTTGAAATCTTACAGAACGTATTTCGTATTTTAAGATGTATTTTATAGGGAGTTGTTTTTAGTGTGATTTTTTAGATTTTCTGTTGTCGGAATCTGATGGAAAATATTGAAGTGAAATTTTGATTTGTGTTACGTAAACTAATTTTTTCACTGTGTATATGGATTCAACACCCTAGAAAACTCCTAGGGCACTTCGATTGCACAGGATTACCCATCAAACTTGTGATTTCAATAAATTCTTGCTAGATTTTAGAGAAAATTGACCGGAAAAAGCCACCGTAAAAGCTTCCAAAAAGTCGCACTAAAGACAACTCCATTTGATAGTTGCTATAAAGTTTTATTTGTTAAATTTGACTTACTTCATAAATCAGTAACCGTTATTTTAACATTTAATTTGGGATTTTTCTCGTTAAAATTTATAGTACCCGTCTTAAGTTAAAAACACCAAAGTAAGACTAGACCTAGGGTCATAATGCAAATGCATATAGTACGGCTAGGTCTAGAGTCTGCACATTTTCATAGATTTGAATCATATAAAAAATTATCTGGGTATAGTCTTTTTGTAGAATTGAACTTTATGAAGGGAGATCTCACCCTGAGCAACTACGGACAACTAGATTGTAATCTAGGTGTTACATTCAAGGAACCTACCAACTAGTCTACGTCAAGAATGTGAATTCAGCCATATAATTGTAAGCTAGTACGTGATTGCAAAATACTAAAAATATACATGCGTTTTCGGGTGTGTATAACACTCAGAAGGGGTAGTGGGCTTGTTTTTGTTCCTTAAGCTTCGCTCAACTGTTCCACACTCTCCTTCTTGTTCGATTCCCGTCATCTTCCAACATCGATGAAGAAGTGTAATTGAGAAATAAAAGCAATCGAGGAACACCTGGTGACGTGAAGGGTAGTTGCAGTGTTTAATTCGACAACATCTTTGCTTGTTAGAAAGGGGCAGGAGGCTTATCAGAAGCCACACCAAATCATAAATAATGGGTAGGGCTCCTTGCTGCAAAAAAGTTGGGCTCAAGAAAGGCCCTTGGATGCCCAAGAAGATCAGAGGCTCGTTACTTACATACTGGAGCACGACCATGGCAGTGGGAGGGCTCTGTGGCAAAAATTTCGGTTGCTGAGATGCGGGAAGAGCTCTAGATTGCATTGGGCTAACTATCTGAGGCCAAATATCAAGGGGGGAAGTTTAGCGTGCAGGAAGAGTAGACTATTATAAAACTTCATGCTCTACTGGGAAACAGGTGGTCCGCCATTGCTACTCACCTTCCCAAGCGAACCCACAACAAAATAACACTCAGAAGGGGTAAGCAAAAGGTGGACCTCAAACTCATTCAAAACCATAGTCACTACCATGCTATTTTTTTGAAACGCATGGATGGGTCGCTAAAAAAAATGTTGTAGCTTTCTATTGAAGTTAACCTAATCATTGACTTCAAAATCGACAATATTTACGAGTTTGCAAGTCCCAAGTAAGTTGTCTTCTTCAATCAGTTTCAATCTCATTTAGTTGTTGTTTTTTCTTTCTTAGTATTTGTTTTCGGTGAAATAGATGTTGTGAAATTATCCATGGGCTTGTCAAAATGAATTTCTTTGAGGTCCATTCTTTCCTAGAAAATTTAGAAGGGGAATAATATATCATGTCAAGTTAAAAAAATGTCTTAGATATTAGAAAAATAGCTTGTGATTTATTCCATAGTGAAGCGCACAATTACCATCTTGAAAACTACCCATGCTAATTTTGACTCTTTTTGTTTTTTTGAGTGCCTTTGCTTATTTTCACTAATTTTGTTTTTGGAGTTTTTTACTAAATACTCTAGAATCAACCTTATTTTCACCGCAGTGAATTTCTCTTAAAAAAATAATTATATGGTTATTCAGTGAAACTCCTCTTACAATAAAAATAATTATTGAAAATGTTACAAGCTCATATTTATTTAATGTACCTATTTAGGTTGTCAACCACTTCTAATATCGTTGTATTTGGTGGATGCAATTGGTACTAAGTACATGAATAGAATAAGTAATGGTATTGTCTAATTGGTTGGGCTATATATTTCGTCTATGATGTGGACATTAATGCGAAACTAATTTTTTAAGATGACGACACCATAGGCTCATATTTAGGATATTATGAAAATGATTAGTTAGCAATGTTCAAATGCAAATGGAAATTTTTTAAGATGAGGACACCATAGGCTCATATTTAGGATATTATGAAAATGATTAGTTAACAATGTTCAAATGCAGATGATGAGTTGATTACCTCGTAGATTGCATAGTTTGCTTAGTATCGACATTTTTCAGCGTCATGGTTTTAAGAATAATGTATTCCAAATATGTGTAATGGATATCAAATTAGTTGAAAGGATATACAATATTTTAAAAAATATTAGCTATCATTACTGGATTTATTATTCAAATACTTCAGAGTTGGTTGAAAGTGAACTTATAGGGATTAAAATTATCTTGGTATAAATAAAGAGATCTTGGTGAGAATTCAGTAAATAAAATATGCAATGAGTAAATAAAGATGTGTGTGCCCATCCGTAAATAAAATATTTGGTGAAAATAAGTTATAAATAAATAGTTAAACATGTAATTATATATTTAATAAATTCATATGTAGTAGATTATTGGATTTAAATAAATTATAAAAATGGATAGTAGTTAAATTCTTGATATTTAAAAAAAATTAACTCTATCTCATCTACTAGTGGTTGAGGATCCTCATCATCTTAACTATATGGCTTTCTTTAGTTTCTTTCACGTGTCAAACATTTTCTTTAGTTTCTTTCACATGTCAAAATTTATGTACATAATCAAAACTATTAACTCCCAAAGGCTAAAAATCTTTATAAAGTCTTAAAATTATGGTTGTATGCTATGGGGAAACATGTATGCTAACTTAGGAAGAAACAAGGCACTCTAAGAGGGAGATTAAAGGAAGTGGAGACATGGCCAAACACATATGCTAACTTAGGAAGAAACAAGACACTCTCACAAGGAGATTAAAGGAAGTTGAGATGTGGGAGTAGTTGAAATAGAGTTTCTAGATAAGGGGAGGTCGACACTCACAAATTTACGTAGAACGTAAAAAGAAGGGCATGAAAAATGCCAAAATGTCATCAAATTCTCATTTGACAGGCAGAGGGGATTTGAAATTCCAAGTCTGGTGGGGAGCATGTGGCATCAATTATCTTTTTTATTAGAATGGATTATGAAATTGATAATTAATGTTAAGTGTTTTTGATAGTATTTATGAAAAAACTATTTGAAGCATATAATAGAGAACATAGTTACCGATCAAGTGAGAAAATTACCTAGTACCCGTTTTTTTGAGGTAGCAAAAAGTCGGTTTTGAAAAATGGAGATTCAAAATGCACTTTTTTTTGGAGCATATTTTTGGCACTTTAATTTTTTTTTATGTATCAAGTATGAACATTTTTTTAAATGTTAGTGATTTTCATGCTAATTTTGAAAAGTGTTGATGGAACATCAACACAATTTTTTAGAGGGTTTATTTTTTACACTTTAAATTTTTTATTTTTTTATTTTTTTTATGTATCAAGTATGAACATTTTTTTTTGCTAGTGATTTTCATCTTGATTTTGAAAAGCGTTGATGAGCATCAACCCTTTTGGTTTAGAGGACTTATTTTTTGCACTTTAAATTTTCTAATGTATTAAGTGTGGATAATTTTTTTAAAATGTTGGTGATTTTCATGTCGGTAATAAAGCATAAAAAAAACATGACAAAATATGACAAAAAGACCATAAAAATGTAAAAAAAAAAAAACAAAAAATAACTTGTAAAAATAAAAAATTAACAAAAAAACCAAAAAATAAATAAAAATATCAATAAATAAATGAAATTTTAAGGAAAAAATATCTAAAACCATTTTATTCACTTAAAAAAATAAAAAATCAAAACCTCATAAAAATAAAAATAATAATAATAATAATTACCAAAAACAATTAAAAAAAGTCAAAAAGTTACAAATTTTAATTTAAAAATAAAATTAAATAAAAACAATTAAAAAAAAAATAAAATATTTAAAAACAAAAATTTAAATAAAAAAAGCTGGAACAAAAGAAAACAAACCAACTATATATATATATATATAAAATCTCAACCCTTCATCCCTCCCACTCCTCTCTCCCTCCCTCGCACCCCACCCTGCCTCCCTCCCCACTGACCCTGCGATTCAACTAGCTCGGGGTGATGAGGGGTCGATTCCTGACAACTCCCTCCCCGCCTACCCTGCGGCCCAACCGACCTGGGGTGGTTGGGGAGCGAGTTGTTGGGAATCGAGCCCTCGCCACCCTGGGCTGGTTGGGCCGCGGGGTGGGTGGGGAGGGAGGACGGGGCAGAGTGGGAGATAGGGAGGGGTGCGGAGGAGTGGGAGGGACGGCGACGAGATGTTGGAGAGGTGGGGTTGGACGGGGAGGGAGGGCTGAGTGGGGTCGGCGGGGATGGAGGGTGGGATGCGGTGGTGTGGGCCGAGATTTTTTATTTATTTTTATTTTATTTTTCTAATTTTTTTATTTATTTATTTTTTAAAAATTTATTTATTTTATTTTATTTTTATTTTTTCAGTTATTTATTTATTTTATTTTTATTTTAATTTTTTTGCTAAATTTTTATATTTATATTATTATGAGTTTTTTTTAACTTAAAAAAATTGATTTAGATTTTTTTTCCTTAAATTATATGCTTTTTTGAAATATTTTATTTTATTTTTTATATTTTTTATTTAATTTTTGTTTATTTAAAAAAAATATTTAATTTTTTTTAATAAGCTAATTTTGATTTTGATTTTTTAATTTTTTTGTCGTGAAGTGACCCTTTGCTAGCCTTGGCAGTTGGGCCTCCGGGTGGGCGCAGATATATATATTTTTTTAATTTTTAATTTTTAATTTTACTTCATTTTAATGTTTTACTTTATATTTGTAACTTTTTATATTTATCTTATTTTTTAATTTTCTTTTATTTTTTATTTGATTTTTATTTGCTTTTTTTTTAGCCTAAAAACTATTTGTTTTTTATTTTTTTAAGTTAATCTTTAACTTTTTTTCCTTAAATTGTGTTTATTTGTGAAACATTTTCCCTTTTTATTTATTTATTTATTTATTTTTATTTTTATTTTTTTGTTTTTGTTTAAATTTTTAAATTTTGCAAGTTAATTTTGATTTTTTTTTTAGTTTTTTTTTGTCCTTTCTATATATTTTTTACATTCGATTTTTTGTTATGTTTTATTATTTGTTATTATTATTTGTGTTTTTTTTGTCAATATTTTTAATTTTTGTTTTCTTTTGTATTATTTTTTGTGTGTGTTTTTTTTTTCTTGTTTTTATTTTTTTTCAATATTTGAATTTTTGTTTTCTTTTGTATTTTTCATTTTTATTTATTTATATATTTATTTTTATTTTTCTCAGTGTTTGTGTTGATGCTCGTTCGCAACATATCCCAATTTGTGCAATTTGATAGTTGATTTTAAAATTTTCTTTCTAATTAATTGAGTCCGCCCCCACAATGTGTCAATTTCATGGTTGGTCTTTAAGTTTTCATTACAATGGGTTGAGTTCACCTACACTTCGTGTCAATTTGATGGTTAATTTTTTAATTTTTTTTTGCAATGTATCAAGTTGTCTTCGGCTAAGATTTTAAAATTGTTAGACATTTAGCCTTTAAAAAAAATTACTCTTGGTGTAATAACTCTTTCATTGAGGTGTTCATTTTTAAAGATTTTTTAGTCATAAATTTTTCTATAATGTCATACTTGAAATATTTTGAAAACTTAAAATTGTTTTGTAGTTATAATCTTTGATTTTAATTCTATGGTTGAAAAATTGTCAAGATTTTAATGTTTTTTCTAAGTCGTGATATTTTATCTTTAATGCTATGATTGAAAACAATTATAAGTATTTTTTCTTAGCACCATGCCTGAAAATTGTTGGAATTTTAAGGTTTTTCAAATACGTGATATTTTAAATTTAATGTCAAACCTAAAAATCGTTGGAATTTTAAGGCTTTTCAAAAATGTGATATTTTATCTTTAACGTCATGCTTGAAAATCATTGGAAATTTAAAGTTTTTCAGAATCATGATATTTTATTTTTAACGTCATTATTAAAAAATGTTAAAAATGTACCCTAAAAAGAAAAGACATTATTCCAACACCAACACTTTTCGTTTTCAGGGTGATTTTTGCACAAAAAAAGTTGGTTCTTACTGTCATTTTTAAAAAATGTTGAAAATGTACCCCAAAAATAAATGTTATTCTAGCATCAACACTTTTGTTTTCAGCCTGTTTTTTCATTTTTTTTGGGATTTTTAGGCGAGAGTACCCGTTTTGAAGTAACTATGTTAGAGATGATTTGGTTAGGATAAAGGAAATTAGAGGTTATTGTAGTTAGGTTTATTGTTGGTTTATGAAGAAATGCTATTATATCAATAATAATGGAGCACAATAATAATTTTATCGATTAATATTAATTTTATTAATAAAATTAACATTTTTTCTTCCCTGGGGAAAAATCGCAATTTTCTATTAAATACAGAAATTACATGTTGTAGATGCTTGTTCGGCATATGTTATATGTTGGGCCGTAGCCATAAAAAATGAGTCTATACAAAATTACCCATACAGGGTATACTGTGACTGTTCATGAAAAAGTTATTTACGGAAATATATACCATTAGATTGTTAAAAATTGTAGATATATGCTACGAACTTATGGCCTCTCAGCCCGCTAGTAGCACTAATCGACACCCTGTTATTCCTTTATAAGCCAAATCCCCCTGGGCTGGACCGTGGCTGCCTTGGATAACTGGTCGACAACCTGATTTCGCTCCTTGTAAATATGTTGACAAGAAATATATTCAAATTGTGATTTAAATAACATAACTTCATCCAATATATTTTTGAGTGAGTGCATATGACATGCAGATGCATTGTTGAACCAGTTAATTATGATTTTTGAATCCCCAAATATCTGTAGATGTCTGCATTCATGTGCAAGAGAAAAATGGAGCAAGTGTCGAAGGGTGATCAGTTCGACAAAGTTATTTGTGCCAGTCCCCAACCCCATTTGAATGTGGAAAACCCAAGATCCTTGTTCTTATGCATCACCATCAAAATAAGCCTATGAAAGATTGTGATTAATAACTTCAGGGGTCATAACCCAAATAGTAGGAGTGGAGTCCTCATCTGGGATTTTGTGATATGCGTTGATGATACGGGCAATGGATAATGGCCAATAGATAACTCTCTCTTTGAGTATTATTCCATTCCTATTCAGCGAAATTGTCCAGCTAATGATCAAGAGGAAACAATGAAGTTTCAGGTTCAAGGTCCCCTCCCTCCAATGATTCTAAGCCTCCATAGTGGTATTGTCGAGCCATCTAATAGTAATGGAGAGGGAAGTAAGAACCTGTGACCATATATCGATCACAGTGGGGCAGTGAATAAAAAGATGGTCATTTGTTTCCTCAACCTGTTGACATAATACGCACCAGGAAGGGCTGTGAAAGGACCTTTGCATCAGGTTGCTCCCAGTGGGTGTTTTGTTCCTTAAGATATTCCACATTAACAGTCTTGTGCGAGGAGGGGCTTTGAGCTTCCATATAGTCCGCCACCAATCTATAAGCACAGGTGGTGTGTGGGTGGCATGGATGATGGGATATCCTTCTTTAGGTGTATATACACCATGTCCAGCATGTGCCCAGATGAGTTCGTCATCTCCCTCCTTGATGCGGACATGTGATTCTATCAGAGCGTTTATATAATCAGCCCATATCTAGTGCCACTGATCAGGGATGCCTAATAACTCTGCTAATTTCCATATCAACAATGTTAGCGAGCCTGTGAATATCATTGTGCTTGAGGAAATGAATAAGGTCAGGTGGAAGCCGGTACATATTACCACTACCTGTCCAGGGATCCATGCCTATACACACTGATTGGCCATCTTGAATGCGCCATACGAGACCATTCCTGATGGTGGGCAGTGAATGTAGGACAACTTGCCAAATCGAAGATATACCTGTTCTTTGCCATGATGGGAGCCGAATCCAGTCCATAATCTGTAAGGGCCAAATATATTTGTAATGCACCACCTCTGTCCATAGGTTGTGTGAGGTAAGGATAAGCCATCCCATCTTAGTTGCTAGTGCATGAGCGAAAGATGGAAGGTCTTTTAAACCCCAACCACCCCACTTCTTTGGGAGTGTAATGTGGCCCCATCCCACCTATTATCACAAAACCCAACCCTGATAGGCTGCTGATCAGGAAGAATTTGAGTAACTATTTCAAACCAAACTTTTGGCTGAGGCTTAGCCTCCTCAACCTGAGAGGGCTCTCTCACTAGGTTAAAGATTTCAATTAAGGATTAGATGGCTAACTCTATAAAAAAAAACAAGTGAAAAGGTATAAATGGTTGAACACAATCAATAAACATCCATTGGGCTTATGGAGTCAGAATATGTTTCAGTATCACAGTAAGATTAGCTTAACATGGAAGTCAAGGCATCAAGAGTTTTAATATATCAGCAAAACAGAACAAAAATATAAGGAACACAGCCTATAAACACATGTAGGAAGTTAGAGCATTGTCAATGAATTCTAAGTAACATGCATTCATACCACTGCAAGTGAGTAAATGGAGGAAACCATGAGGAAAATCAAACATTAAAACTCTCTTCTGAATCCTGAGTAGTAAAGCCAAATCTCTGTATTAACATAAAAAACACAGCCTTCCACAATGACACAGTATGACTGTTTCTTTTGAAAATTTCCAACCCTGAGGCCTTCCACCTCTTGCCCTTTATAGATTTATCATTAAAATCTTGGATTCCTTCCTCCAACATGAGGGGAATTCGAATTTTCTTGACCTGACACCTATTTAAACCTAAAACAGACTATTAATTACAAGTAGCAGTTATCTAACAGTTTTAGTGTCCTAATACAATTAGGAATATAACTCCTTATTATGATGGTAACAACTTAAACTAGGAATTAAATTTGATTCTTGATAGTTGATCCTCCTTAACTTCAACCTTGGTGATGTCCATAACCCTCCACCTGGCCTTAAATAACTTCTCCTTCATCTACCCTAAAAACTAGGAAATTGTCCCTTGCTCTGTTCTGGCTGAAAAATAGGTGTTGGGATAGAGCTTTTATCTCCTCATCAAAAATGTATTTTGCAAAAATGAAGGAGGCTTTTGTAGACCACTCGATTATGAACAAAAACCTCTCTTGGGTTTTTGCAATACCTTTCCTACTACCCAGAAACTGTCTTTGAATATTAGGTGTAAACTAGAAAATTCTGATTTCTGAAAAACTGCTCCTACAACAGTTTTGTAGCGCAATTTGAGTCATCAACTTCTCCCAGCTCATAATGAATTTGAAGAAAATGAAAGAGGTTTTTGTGGTTCAGTATGTTAGGAATAAAACACTCTTTCACATTTCAGAAATGAGTTTTCAGTTGCTCATAAAACCTCCTGGAAATTGACTACTTAAAACAGTTTTTCTGCTGAAAAAGGTTCCTTCAGTGATTTCATAGCGCATGTAGTGTAATTTTAGGACTTTGCGCTACGAAAATGCCTAGACAGTTTTGTAGCGCATTCAAATTTTTGAAATGACCAGACACATGAAACTTTAAACATGATATGGGATCCATAAGGGGTCAGACAATGCTGATGGACTTTATTTAGTGATGGAAATGAGACTCATGAGACTCCTAACCTATCACCTACCCATTAAAACATAGGATGACTTGACACTCATCTAAGACCATGATTAGGAAAAATGTAAACTCTTATTTTGGTGATAACACCACCCAAGCAAAAGGTATCCCTTCCTTGTGACCATTCCAAAGGAATCTGCAGCAAATTTTTTGAATCCGTGAAAGAATACCTTTGGGGATCCAAGCCAAAGACATCCAATACATTGGTGTTGCCTCCAGGACCGATTTGATGAGGACTAATCGCCCAGCTCTAGATAAGAACCTATGGTTCCAGTTGAGTAGTCTCTTTTCAACCTTTGCCACCAGCCATGTCCAGTCCGTTATTTTGTAACAGTGAGGTTTAATCCAGAACCCAAGGTATTTGAGCCCTTCTTCCAGTTGTAGTCTTTGGAAAGGAAATTTTTGAGTAGCAATCTGCATTTCCTGAGGAGAGCAAGCTGAGAAGGTAATTGTGGATTTCATCCTATTTGATTCCATACCTATAGCAGCTGAAAAGAGCATCAAAATATCATGGAAAACAGAGGAATCTTGAATACTACCATTGAGAAAAATGAGCACATCATCCACAAATAGGAGGTGGGTAATAGTACATTGTTCAGTGATCTTGAGACCTTGAATTCACCCCTCCCTTCTGGCCTGATAGATTAGTCTACTGAGTCCTTCCATTACCAGGAGAAATAGGAGAGGGGATAGAGGGCAGCCTTGTCTGAGTCCATGCTCAACATGAAAGAAGTTGGTGGCTGAACCATTGATGAGAACACTGAATGATGTTGTGGTGATGCAACACATGATCCAATTAATGAAGGATAAGGGGAAGCCTAAATGAGTAAGGAGCATTCTTATGTATAGCCAGCTGACCCGATCAAAAGCCTTGGATAGATTGATCTTGAGGATGGCTCCTTTAATCTGCTTCATCTTAATGGAGTGGAGGGCCTCCTGTGCAGTACCAACAGCTTCATGGATTTGACGATTATGCAAGAAAGCAAATTGCTCAGGCAAGATGTGATTAGATAGAATGGGCTTAAGACGATTGGCAATAATCTTGGCAATGATCTTGTAGAGGCAGTTGCAGAGGGAGATGGGTCTAAAATCATTGAAAGTGCTAGGGGAGTCCACTTTGGGGATGAGTGCAATGAAAGTGGAGTTGATTGCCTCATACATTTGACCAGTAAGTCTGCATTCCTCCACGACATTGAGGAGATCCTATCCAATGGTGTCAAAGAAGGCAATATAAAATTCAATAGACCACCCATTCGGACCTGGGCTCTTATCTTTTTTGAACCATTTAAGTGTGCTCTCCAGTTCCCCCATGGTGACTGGTTTGATAAGTTCTTCAGAGTCCTCTTGGTCAACATAGCGAGGGAAAAGCCCAGCTATCTGAACAATTTCTGCAATAGATGCACCCGGGGGGGCCTTGAATAGCTGTTGGAAGTGTGAATTTCCAAGATGGGCCAGATGATGAAAGGAGGTGGCAAGTTGATCTAGGTGGCTCCATACACAGGAAAAAGTCCCAGAGGACTCAGGAAGGGTCAAAAAACAAATTATTTGGATTATGCTTGAATCAATATCATTTTAAATATCTCGTCGTCGTGAACGCGGTGGTGTGAATGGTTCGTCAATCCGAGTCCGGATGAGGAAGATAGAGGCAGTCAAAGTTTTGGTTGACTTTTGCTGACTGGGCAGGCTTAAGGAGGCCACAATTTGGACAAAATCCAGCCATCGGATTCTGTCCAACCTGGCCCAGATTCTGGGAAAATTTGTGGCCTATTTAATTTGACTCCTTCAGTCAAATTTTGAAACTTTTCGAAAAGGCCTCATTATTATTAAAAATTAAAAAATATATATATATAAAAAGGAGGTGGTGGGCCACCACCCCCACGACCCCAAGCCTCTCCATATCAATAACATAACCGTATGCCATTTTATGGGAGGCTGGCGAGGATCGAACCTTCTCGGCCCATGTGGGCCGGCCCCCACCGGGCGGCGCCATGTGGTGGCAACCAAATCATATAACGCGCAACCACAGTACCCCAAATATTAAATGCGCCACCAAAACGTTAATTCAAAACAGCACACCAACTTTTCTGTGGGAGTTGAGGGGAAGGCCATCCAATGCAAACTCGACCCCCAAACATATGCGGGTTTTTTTTTAAAACGATAATGTATTAAAATGGGAGGGGTGGGGTTTGACCACCCGATCCCTCCTCAACCAATTTCAATTTTAACCATTAAACCAAATGAATTCCTTGGTTAATCCACCCGAAAAATTTATATAAACCTCATTTGCAGAGTGCGCCCAGGTAGCATGGAGGAACTAGGACCGGGCACGGAAATCGAGCCAATTTTTTTTTAATTAATTTATTTGTAGGTGGAACCATAACTAAGCGAAATTTCCAGGAGGGTGAAATTTTTGCATTGTCCAAATTGGACAAATTTTATGTCGATCTCACACCTCTCAACGACACAAACCTGATGGCGCAGTCAGAATTTCGATCTGAGCAGCCAATTTGCAGAGGACTCAGAGGAGGGAATCTTTGAGGAATTTAGGGGGAATCTAAAAGAATCCTTAAGCCCTAGATTTTCATTTTCTCTGAATTCAGAAATTTGACAGACAATTTTGCACTATTCGACGCCATGAATTTGATGGCGCGTTCATATTTTCCATTTTCTCATTTCATTTTTCGGCCACTTTTCTAAGTGGAGTGCAGGTGTCAGCATTCAACATGCGAGCAATCATGCCATGAGATTCGACACCGTGAGATTGATGGTACATCCAGCTTCAGCAGTTTGACATCCACTTCTTCAGATGGCCCCTGGATGCGAGGTATATGCAATGTGTTCATGTACTTCCTTTTTTATGCATTGTGCTACTCAAATCCTTGTTTGATGTTTGATGCAGGATCCTGTTTCTTACTTGTCTCATGATTCCTACTTGATGTGATGCGGAATCAGTTGTGTGATGTACTTGTTGTCATGATTCGTCATGTTTTGTTTGAGATCCCTTTGTTGTATGCTAATGGGATACTCATGTTGTTGTCATGTATGTTTGCATTGAGATCCCTTTTATGCCATGTTGGCGGGATGCTCATCATGCATGAGTTTGTGTCATACTGATAGGAGTCCTTTTTGACTGAGAGTTCCTGTAGTGGAACATCTCTTGGAGCCACTCCTGTGTGAGGGCATTTTCCTTGTATGATAGCAACATCACCTCTTATGTACATCATCACTATTGACAACACTTAATGCAGTGGCCTACACCATCTTGACACTAGGGCCTAGAGACGTAGTCCCTCCTGGATGAACTCTGTTATCAACGTCTTATGTTTTCATGTGCTGATGATTGTCATGTTCCTCTTCTTTACAACATGCAGATGTATTCATTGATGTTATTTTAAAAATGCAATTTAACACATCACGAAAGTAAAAGGTCTTGGAAGGGTCCTTTGTCACACCTAGACTTGGATCAAGTGGTATCAAAGCAGTCTTTGCGTGGATGTGAATTGCAAGCTTGAACAATGGAACGTGCAGTGATAGAGGATGAAAAAGTGATGTACGAAACCATGCTAAAAATTTCCCAAAGGGTGGAAATAATGTATGAAGCTCCACAAAAAGAGACAGAGGAAAAGGAGCGATTGCATCTTCAGTTGCGAGACACGGAAGAGGCCTTGGAAGAATTGAAGCACAACAAACAGAATCTTCAAACAGAGAATGTTGAATTGAAGATGCTTCTACATGAAGAGAAAGAGGAAAACTAGATTTTGCTATAACAATTGCAAGCAAAGGACGAGGCCTTGGGAAAGATGTAGCGCGACCTATGTGAGGTAAAAAGTAATTCTCTAAGTTCATGTATGTGTCCTGATGATGATTTCACTGTTTTTGAAATTCATACCACAGGAATTGGCTCCAAACTGTTGAAGAGAATGGGGTATGAAGGGAAAGGCTTGGGCGTTAATGGCCAAGGCATTGTCAACCCCATCAAAGTAGAAGAATTACCCCGTCAGGCAAAACTTGGGTATGTGAGAAAATAAGTTGGGGAATGCACTGAGACAGCTAGCAAACCACCAACAACAGATGATGAGAAGGCCTCGTCAGTTATTTCCAAATTGAGAGAGGAGGTAAAAGATGTTGATTTCCTTTCGGTTTTGTCTTCACATAGTATGATTTCTGTTGGATATTTGGAGATCCCAATTACAAGGACAAGCATGAGGCTCCTTACCAGGATGAGGCACGAGGAGGAAAAAGAACTTGGTGTTAATAACCAAGGCATAACTCAACCTTTGGAGGTTGTGCATAAACATCGATTTGCAGGCTTGAGATACACCGAAGGAGAATGCTCGAAGGTGTTAGATGCTTCCAAGACATCGTTGAAATCGTCGAGGAAAGAGAATGATGGGAACACATCCCCATCATCCCATGACAGTGCCCATTGCAGGGAAAGAGCCGAGGCAAGCTCTCATCGCCATACTTACACCAGAGACAACAAGGAAAGGTATAACCAGTTTCGATATTCGAATGTTCATTTCGATTATAATCATGTTTTTAAAGATGAACGTAAAGCATGGCATCGAAAAACATGTACCTTTTGTGGATTACATAACTATACATTTTCTAAGTGTTGGAAAAGAATGACAGCACACAAAAGGATGAGGTGTGAAAGACCCTCTCAATAGCAAGTAAAGTAGATCTGGAAGAAGAAAACCTATTGCAGTCATTGCGACAGGAGTGGCCATCAAAGAGCCACATGTTGGAGGCTCCATCCAGAGCAGCGCCTTAAAGACAAAGTGTCGGTGCATGAACCAGGTGAAGCAGTTGTTCGACAAGAAAAACTGCCACAAGGAGGTGACCCATTCACATTGATAAGTGAAAAATGGTTTCTAAAGATGTTAGCTTGGCATGGTCGTGCTTTTGTAAATCATTTGTTGCATTTTAAAATGTAAAAGTGATGATGTGTTTTCCATCACTTCTTAAGAAATAATGATGTCTGGTCTTATTTTGTGTTACATGTTAAACTGTGGAAGTGATATTGTGTTTCCATCACTTGTCAAAACCAAAATAGTGTTTTTCCTTATTGTTGTAAATCATGTGTTGTAGTGATGATGTGTTTGCCATCACTTGTTGAAGAAACAATGATATGTTGGCCTTGTTTTCGTAGCTGGGGTATTGCATCCATCTTGATGTAAACTTGACCACCGAGTATGTCTTATAAACTCGTGGCAAGTATGGGATGCTTGGGTCATTAGTTGGTCATGTAAGTCAAGCATGTAATTTGCAAAAAAATAATGTACTACAGGTTGTAGAGGTTGCAGGTGTCGGCTCATCGCTTAAGGCTTCGAAGAACAAGGGTGAAGGGGATGGAAGTAAGACCTTTTCAGGACACTTGTGATGCAGACAAGGTACAAAGAAGTTGCAGATTATTTTTCATGCTTTTGGAGGACCAAAATCTCCTCAGTGGGGAGGATTGATCCACGTGGCTCCAGACACAAGAAAAAGTCCTAGAGGACTCAGGAAGGGTCAAAAATAAAAGTGTTTGGATTATGCTCGAACTAAGATCATGTTAAAGATCTCATCATCGTGAACATGGTGGTGCAAATGGTTAATCAATCCGAGTTCGGATGAGGAAGATAGAGGCAGTCAAAGTTTTGGTTGACTTTTACTGACTGGGCAGGCTTAAGGAGGCCGCAATTTGAACAAAATCCGGCCAACGGATTCTGGCCAACCTAGGCCAGATTCCAGGTGAATTTGTGGCCTGTTTAATTTGACTCCTTCGGTCAAATTTTGAAATTTTCGAAAAGGCCTCATTATTATTTAAAATTAAAAAAAAATATATAAAAAGGAGGTGGTGGGCCACCACCCCCACCGCCCCACGCCTCTCCATATCAATAACATAATCGTATGCCATTTGATGTGAGTCCGGTAGGGATCAAACCCACCCATCCCATGTGGGCCGGCCCCCACCGAGTGGCCCCATGTGGTGGCAACCAAATCATATAACATGCAACCATGGTACCCCAAATATTAAATGCGCCACCAAAACGTTAATTCAAAACAACGCGTCAAATTTGCTACGGGAGTTAAGGGGTGGGCCGCCCAATATGGACCCGACCCCCCAAACATATGTGGATTTGCTTTTTTTTAAATGATAATGTATTAAAACGGGAGGGGCGGGGTTTGACCACCCGACCCCTCCTCAACCAATTTCAATTTTAACCATTAGACCAAACAAATTCCTTGGTTAATCCACCCGAAATATTTATATAAACCTCATTTGCACAGTGCGCCCAGGTAGCATGGAGGAACCAGGAGTGGGCACAGAAATCGAGCCAATTTTTTTTAATTAATTTATTTGCAGGTGGAACCATAACTGAGCAAAATTTCCAAGAGGGTGAAATTTTTGCAGTGTCCAAATTGGACAAATTTTACGTCGATCTTACACCTCTCAGCGACATGAACCTGATGGCACAGTCAGAATTTTTATTTGAGCAGCCGATTTGCAGAGGACCCGGAGGAGGGAATCTTTGAGGAATCTAGGGGGAATCTAAAAGATTCCTTGAGCCCCAGATTTTCATTTTCTCAGAATTTAGAAATTTGACAGTTAATTTTGCACTATTCAACGCCACGAATATGATGGCTCATTCAGAGTTTCCATTTTATCATTTCATTTTTTGACCACTTTTCTAAGTGGAGTGTAGGTGTCAGCATTCAACATGCGAGCAGTCATGCCATGAGATTCGATGCCGCGAGATTGATGGTACAATTAGCTTCAATAGTTTGACATCTACTTCTTCAGATGGCCCCTGGATGTGAGGTATATGCAGTGTGTTCATGTACTTCTTTTGCTATGCATTGTGCTGCACAAATCCCTATTTGATGTTTTATGTGGGATCCTGTTTCTTACTTGTCTCATAATTCCTGCTTGATGTGATGCAAAATCAACTGTGTGATGTACTTGTTGTCATGATTCGTCATGTTTTGTTTGAGATCCCTTTATTGTCTACTGATGGGATATTCATGTTGTCGCATGTATGTTTGCATTGAGATCCCTTTTATTCCATGTTGGCAGGATGCTCATCATGCATGAGTTTGTGTCATACTGGTAGGAGTTCTTTTTGACTGAGCATTCCTGTAGTGGAACATCTCTTGGAGCCACTCCTGCGTGAGGGCATTTTCCTTGTATGATAGTGACATCACCTCTTATGTACATCATCGATATTGACAACACTTAATGCAGCGACCTACACCATCTTGACACTGGGGCCCAAAGACATAGTCCCTCCTGGACGAACTTCGTTATCAACATCTTATGTTTTCATGTGCTGATGATTTTCATGTTCCTCTTCTTTACAACATGTAGATGTATTCATTGATGTTCTTTTAAAAATGAAATTTAACACATCACGAAAGTAAAAGGTCTTGGAAGGGTCCTTTGTCACACTCGGACTCGAATGACAAGTTGTCCATCCTCAGTGGGAATTTTCCAAATAGTGTTGTTGGCCCTTCTCCCCTTCACATAATTATGAAAAAAATTTGTGTTGTCATCTCCGGCCTTTAACCATATAACCCGACTCTTGAGTCGCCAAGTTTCCTCATGGTCTTTGAGAATCTTGGATCTTTGGGTCTCTAGATCAGTGAGATAGGATTTAGCTTCTTCATATGTGAATCCTCTGCCCTGCTCATCTAGTAGATCGACCAACTTATCTTCTATGTTCTTAAGGGTCTGATCATCCCAATCTCTCTTATCCTTGGCCCATTTGATAGATAAACTCTTGATCTCGAGAAGGTTTTGACAAAAGCCTTCAGAAATGGATCTCCCCTGTGAAGGTGGGTGTGCATGCTAGTAATCAGTGACCATTTTGGTGTAATCAGGGTGCATCAGCCAGGTGGAGTTGAATTTAAAAGGGGCCCTAGGCTTCGGAAAGGGGCCAAACAATTCTAGGTAGATAGGAGAGTGATCAGAGATTCCACCCGATCCCACCCACTGTCGATAGTTTGTCAATGCTCGAACCAGTTGTTCCTTGATAAGAAATCGATCCAATCGCCTAGCCAGGGCAACATCTCCCATTCTTCTATTGCGCCAAGTTGGTTGTAATTTGTTCATGGGGATGTCAATCAGTTGGTAGAAGTTGGGCCATGGTGTCCGATAGGGGATCTAGCTGTGCATTGCTTCCCCAAGATTCCCCAAATCCAATAGAAAAGTTCAAGTCCCCTCCCAGGATGAGGTTGTCTGAATTGACCAGGGATAAATTGAGTAGATGATTCCAGAAATCAGCTCTGTTGAGACAGGGAGCATATACATTAATGATTCTGAAATCCATCCCAATAAATCCAGTTACCCCCCAGGTTGAAATAATATTAATAGAGCGAGGGTTGATGCCCAATGCAATGCCTCCAGATCTTCCAATGACATCATGTGCATGGAAGATCCAACTCGGCTTCAGAGCTTGTAGAACAAGGATAATCTGATCAGCCTTTGTCAGGGTTTCTTGTAGATATATAATGTCGATGTGCTCAGCTGAGGGCTAGTTTTTTAGCAGGGCTAGCCAAACCCCTACAGTTGAAAGAGAGCCATTTCATGATAGAAAATGGGGGAGGGTGTTCGATGCTCTAAGTACCCTGTCGAGTGTATTTTTCTGGCCCATAGCCACATCCACCCCTGCTTGTATGATTTCCTTGGAGATATAGGAGTGCCTACCCCTGGAGATCTTGGTAGATTTGGGTGGAGAGATCAACCCGATCCCAACTTGTACAGGGGGGAGAGATACCTGGGAATGGAGGTTGTAAGAGTGTGAGTGACCAGAGGTGGTTGAGAGCTCCGAAGAAGGAAGAGTATCCAATCTAGGGATAGAGGGCGGAGTGGTGGAGATAGATGGAGTGTGGAGATCTAGAGGGCATGATAAGGGGGACAATGAAATGTCAGGGATGGATGCATATGCAACATGAAGGTGTTGTGTAGAAACAGATGAAATAAAAGAATATGCAGAGCAAAGAGTAAAAGAAGTACCTGATGAGCGAGCGGCCGCTACAGCAACCTGAGATCTCGTCATAGGTGGGGAGGGTGGCCTGGTATAGTTTGAGGCTGACATCTGAGTAGTCCCGCTATCTATGGGTTTTGGTCCCTGTGACCGAGGAGTTGGACCTTCAGCAGATGGAGGTGCATCAGGAGCCACTACAGCTGAATCTTTGGTGGGAGAAGCAGCAGAGGTAACCAGTGGGCATTCTTTGTAAAGGTGACCCACCTTGTGACACCTTCTGCACCTGAAAGGCACACCTTCATAGTCCAGGAGCTGGATGCAGGTGAATCTTCACCAATGCAATGTAATCTATTCCTCCAGTCCCTCTCTAGTATCCAAATACACTAGTATACGAGCCATGGATTTGTTGCCAGATGTTTCATAAGACTTGTCATAGTCAAGGAATGTACCAAGTGCATTTCCAATGCGAGCAAAAATATCCTCTGACCAAAAATGAAGGGGGAGGCCAGGTAGCCTGACCCAAAGTGGACCTACACCCAGCTGTTCACGCTCAGGGTCAAATAATGGGCTCTAGTGCTTGAGCAGTATAGGGGCCATCTCAATGTGCCAATAGTGTGAAAGGACCCAAGTGGTGTAATCCTCCCTCTGAAAGATCAGTGCAAACCAACCCCAAGCCAAAGTAGTTACAGTCAGGAGTTTCGTGAGAATATGCCCCCAAATTTCCATAACCCATAGACGTAAGCAGGCAGCAGAGTATGCTCTCCCTCTAACTCTTCCAACCAAGACCTTATTGGTAGTGTCCACCACCTCCCCCATTTGCACTCCTTCACCAAAGCAGAGTGCCAGATTCTTTCGGGAGGCTTTTACACACTTCAAATTCTTATCTTTGTCGGAGCATGGAGTAGTCGGGTGGTGCCGGAGAGGGTTCTGAGTTCTCCGAGCATGTTGTTGAGATTCTGGAATGTCAGTGCGAGGGTTCACTGCAGGGATGTCAAAACAGCCAGACGACAAGGTAGAGAGTCTAGGTACAGCCAGGAGTGTGGGATATGCGGAGGATCAGATGAGAGCGGAATGGAATCAGCTACATAGACCAACCCTACCATTGTAGGGATAACAGAGGAGGGTGTTAGATGAGGAAGTTCGAGTGGCACATAATCAAATGTAGGGGATGAAGGTATGAAAGTAGCGAGGAGATGGAGGGTATCCGGAGAGAGGGGAGGGAAGTCAAGACCCGGCAAGGCTATAGAGAGATCGACGAACAATATGGTGTGAGCGGAAGGGCCGGGATCAGAATGGGTGAAAGGAAAACCTGGTTGTAATGGAAGGGTCATTCCTAGAGACCTAGAAACCAACGCCTCAAACAAATTGCTAGGGCTCGTCCAGATGGACTCATAGGGGTTAGGATCTGCCGTGTAGTCAACCACGTCTTCGTCCATATCCGACATTATGCAGTCAAACCAGAGACAGTGAGAGAAGGACAGTGGATCTTGGTGACAACGAAAAGGAAGAGGTTGCCCAGCCGACTGTGACGGTGAGGATACTGGCGCAACAAAGGGAGTTGTGCTGCAACGGTGTCTGCAGTGGAATGAAGTACAAACCCTAACCATTCTCAGTTAGGGTTTCGAACTTGCAAACCATCCTTCTTCCCATCATTAACCTCTCAATATGTCTTCCATCATAAACTATTTTACTTATTATACACATTCTCATAAAATTAACATTTATATATGTATAAGAGTTAATTTTCGAATAAATCGTGTTTTACAATCACTTAACAATTTTTTCGCAATTATTTTAATTGTATTTTCTTTATCTCAAATTATATGTTTAAGAATCTAATGGTTAAGAACAACTATTGTCTCCTAAGAGGTCACATATTCAATTTTAGAGGGGTAGTATATAGTTTCATAGAGTCAAATAGTTGTGAGGAGGTGGGTCCCTTGTCCCACAAACAAGGGGGTTTCATGCACCAATTTGGTGTATGGCTTGGTCATAGCCTTAAAATTATATTATTACTATTATAAACATGATTGAAAGTATGCAGTTTTTATTTTTATAATTTTCTTTATAATGATTTATTAAAAAATATTTTAAGTATGTAGTACAAAGAATGAATCAACTAGGATGATAGATTTTGTTGATGTTCTTGTAGTTAGGCCAACTACTTGTTCGTGTAGAAATGTTATTATGCTAATAATAATGGAACAACACAATAATTCTAGCAATACAATCACCAATTCGAATCCTTTTCATTAATAAAACCAATATTTATACATGTACAAGACCTATAGGAAACTTTTTAAGGATGGAAAATTATCTTAAAGTTTAGAAACCTTATTAAATTTTACTAGTCTCTAATATACAAATTGTAAAATGTTTGGTGATATTTTTTTGAAATATTCAAGTTTCTAATGATTTATATACTATCTATAAACTTTTGGTGAGTTTTAAGGTAAAAGAGTTCTATATTATAAAACTTTAACAAATCTATTTTATCAAAAATGAAAGTTTACAAATATTTTTTTGGAAAAAAACATAGAAAATTAGCCCACCTATGAATACTAGCCCCTAAAATTTTCCCTAGATAGCTATGCTCAAACCAATCATCTTTTACAATCACTCAACAACCACTCCACAATTATCTCAACTATAGTTTATCTATCTCAAATTGTACCTTCAAGATATAAATAAGACGATAATAATTAGACCTAGAATATTATAAATGCACTATTATTCCAACATTTCTCCCCCATAATGATCATATGGAAAATTTGCAAGATCATCTCTAAATTTACAAGACTTTTGCTTTGGTATAATGCTTTGGTGAAAATATGTTTGATACTATGGGTTAACCCGCCCGATGGTCCTCTCTGTTTTGGCTGGGACCCTCCCTTAACGAGGAGCTACCCTAAACCGGGGGTGGAGAAGGCCTAGGGAATCATAGCCCATCCTTCAGCATTGTTGGGGGCATCCATCCTTTGAATAATCCATCCATGAGGCAACGGGTGAGTGAGGTACCTATAGTTGTTGAGGTGGGAATGAAGGCTGCTATGTTGCCTACCCTACACCCCCGGTGTTCAGTTCAGGTAAGCTATAACTAGCTGGGTTCAGACTCGATGGGAGCATCCAAATAAGGTAGCTCGAGCTATCCATCCAAATTAGTTTGGCGGGGGTGAAGACAAGCCGGTTGGATTGTTCGGAAGAGGTGCTCCTACTAATAGTTCTATTGCAATGTAACTCCCATCCAAAAGCTGGTCGGATCGATGGAAAAAAACCAACTGTGGGTGGGGGAGGGTAGTTGAGGCATCCCATCAGTTCAAGATGGAACTCAGTATCAATTTTTGAAACTGAATCAACGTCTCTCCCATCGGGGTTAAGCATACTACCTCCGCCTGGGTCAAGAGAATCGGTAAGGTTATAAGTTCCCGTAGTGACGAGTGTAGCTTTGGTCTACCCTGTGTCTTTAACGAATGCGGGGAATTCTTCCAGTTAATGCGGTTACTGAGACCGGTTAATGCGTTTAATGATGCCAGTAATTGCTTGTAAATAGTGTATGAACTGCAAATTCCCTCTTTGTGGTAAATCAAGAAAAACTGACATATTACCTATATGCGGAGAATTCAGTTTTGAAAAACTAATAAATTAGGGGATTGGTCATGCCATTTTTCTTTTCTTTTTATGGTTTCTCTTCCTGGATGGGATTGATGAGTTGCTTGAAAGACCATCCGATCTAGCGAAGCTAAAACCTAGTCTTTGTTCGCCCTTCAGCTGTATTTACAACCTGCCTTCAGAGGACTGTCAACGAATTAGAACCTTAGATCGATACGGCGTCAACCCTTAAACCATTGCATTAGCTCTCAGCATCGGATTCTGACTGTCCTCTAAGCTAGCTTTTTTCATCATCATAGTAGGAATCGGAATTCACTCTTCTCTCTCTCACATGGGTTGGGCCCTTTCTTACATTAGGGTCAGTCCTATGCGCACCTTCACTATGAGTTCAGGTGAAGAGCTTCACGAACGAATAAAAACAAGTAGTTGCAGGTAATCACATTTCCAGTTATTTTATTTAGAGTAAGATTTGTGTACTTTATTAGCATTTCCAGTTAATGAATTTCCTGAAGCAAGTGAAGTTGCTCATAGGTATGAGGAACGAACGATTAAAGCAAGTAGTTAAGAAAAGCACGCAATCGAAAGCAATAGGAAAGAAAGCAAGTTAATCTATCTTAAAGTCTCGGATTCTGCTTGAGCGGCCTTCTCTCTCTGAGTTACGGCAAAGGTAGTTCGGTAAGTCTCGTCATCTTGGGAGGGAGGTCGGTAACAGACCCTCTTTGACTACCTTTTATTAATAGATCCAGGGATAAAAGCCTTTATCTCAACAACGTCCAGTACAGGGAAGGGCCAGCTATGTATAGCCTAAAACCCCCAACCCCGACTTTAGCAATAGCTGCTGGAGAAAGAAGCGACTCACCCAGAGGGAAGAGAAAACTAGGCTCTTACGCAATTAGTAGGGAACAGAGGAGCAACCTACTCTTACCTTTAGGACCGACCAATAACAACCTATTTTCTTACACGGTGTCTAACTTAAAGAAAGAGTCAATTTCCACAAAGGCCCAGCCTATACTGCCACTTTATGTAAGCCCGGGCATCTAGAGAGAAGAGCCTTCCCCTACATGAGTGAGCAAGAATAATGAAGTCGGTGCTGCCCCATGCCAGCATTTGACCGACCCGCCTATTCATGCATCCGTAGAGAGTACAAAGTAACCTCTGTTCTTCTAGCTTGAGAGGTCCTTTCCCTATGGTCAATCTGTTTTACACCTTAGCACAAGCGCTAAGCGATAATAATACCTTGAACCAGTGAATGTATATGACCTGGAACAGTTGATCCCGAAGAGGTAATTAACCGAGTTTCCCTAAAAGCATCCGAGTCAGCAGAGGATGGCAGCAGCACCTCGACTACCAGAAATAGGGACAGCTGCGTAGCCACCAATGTTGTGGTGCTTCCGGGGCCCCTTCGATGCGGGCATTATATATCGATCTCGATCATCAACTGGATTTGAACCCAACTATTATCCCCCCTAGCTCACATGGAGTATGTTATGCCTGCCAATAGAGATTAGTTAGTGCCCGCAGATATATATGTGTTCCCAATGATTGATAGAGATACTGAGTAGAAGGTTTGGCAAGATCTCCCACTAGCAATAGAGCTTTCTTCTCCGGGAGTAATGGCTGATGTATAACATATATCAACAAATGGATGACTATTATTCCTATTTCCATTCCTGATTAGAAAAAACTTATAGAGCTGAGCGTAAGTGAAGCTAGTCCAGTCCCTGAGCTTTAGCGAAGAAGCAAGAGTACCCTATCCTCTACCCTACTACTACAAGAGATCTAATCATCGGAGAATCTTACATGAGGTCTAGGTCTGGCATAGGTCTCTGGACACGTACACCTAACTTCCCTCATTTACCTTCCCTCATTTACCGTGTCTACGTTGATCAGTTTTGTTATTGCCACTAGCCCAGCTCGGGACCAAAGTGAGGGAGCTAGACCGTGTTCCTTGGTTTTGGATAAATAGGTTATTAAGAACCCTTTCATGCACCAACCCTCCCCCCTTCAATCAGCCGGGAAAGAAATAAGTCGGGGCGGATAAGTCACTCTCCCCCAGAATTACTTACACTCTCCTTCCTAAAGCATTCTTTCCTTATCTTCCTTCCTACCTCAGTGAATAAGTAATGAAGTTGGCAGGAATAAGGCATGGCAGGGCAGGGAATGCATTCTTCCTGGCTTATAGATATAGAATATAGAAGATCTTCGGTACTACCCATGACATTCTATCACATCACTTATCCACTACCCCCTCCTCACACTTTGATTTGGTACTACCCATTCAATTATAGAGGTAGGGAACTCTAGTTGTTTGCGTTTGAGGAGCGGAGTAGATTAGTTCCCCCGCAGGTATCGAGTCCGTTTTCAGTCCTATCCCAGGTCCCCTACCTCGCTACCTGGGCCCTAGTCTCTATAGGGCCTCCCTTGGGCCCGGGTGTATTCCTGCCTGCGTCTGGAGGCTCTGCCTCTGCTCTCTGGTTCTCGGTGTCGTACCTCGATACCTGTCCCTATAGGAGTAGGTCTGTGTGTGTGTATTATTAGGGCTGCGATCGTAGATATGGGGAACTACGTTGGGGTCCTCCTGAGTCCCCTATCTATACTCTACTCGTATAGCGGCTGCTGTTCAACTACTTGGATGTTACATCATTAGTGAAGCAAATAATATTCTTTCATCACTGGCTCACTGCCCTAGAAAGGTAGGGCTATTACCTCCCTTCCACCTATCCCATCACCGAAGCAAACGGATCAGCAACGAAAGGAGCGAAACCAGTATATAAAAACCATAATACAGGCCAGGCCCCCGGACCCCTGCCCTAGGTCCAGTTCCGAATGGAGTTGACTGAGTCTCACCTTTCACCATCAACCACCTAATAGCATTCCATAGGTCTCAATTTTCTGTACGTAGATCAATGTACACGCTTCCCATTCGAGAAGAAAGGGCAGCTATAGCAGAGTAAACAAAGGCAAAGGCTTATCTAGCACCTAAGGTAGCTGCAGTTGTTTCACCCGTGAAAGATCCGTTAGTTGCAGTGCCTGCTGGAGATTCATAAGATATAATTCCATAGCTCTTAGCCGCGAAGTCCCCATAAAAAGATCTATATCCATATCCCATGCCAGCAGCAGGGGCAATAGACCGAGTCTTACCACCAGCAGTAGAGAAGGTGGCAGAGACGGTAAGAGTTTCAGTCCCTGAGGGTGTAACCTATTACGTATATTAATGCCGTGATTCTCTTCTTAGGGACACAAAACGAGGGGACCATTCAGTTTCATATACAGATCCAGAGCCATATCCATAGGGCCATCTTTGGACCTTCGTCTTTCTAATTTCATAATGAATGAAATGGTACACGGGGGAAGTGAGCAAGAGCGTCTCCTTCTCTTTCTCTCTTCTGCAGAGGCAAAGGCAATTGGGTTTAAGACTGGATCAAAAGAATCTGGTTCTTAATCAATTGGCTCTTAAATAAGATAAAATGCTGCTATTATATATGTAATTATGCAATTTTGAGAGATCGATTTCTTCACTGGAATTTTGGTAGCAATATAGGGTGAGCTTGCCGAACTCTCGACTAAAGGAGAGGTAGGAATGATCATATCAGATCAGTCGTTGCAGGTAAGATCATTTTGAGTCATTGCAGGAAGGAGATTCCGTCATATCATTATCTAACGATGCACCACTCATGTAAATGATTGATTTTCCTTCTATTCATCTATTGGTGTAAATGATTGATTTTCCTTCTATTGGTGGTATTCATACTTGCCCCTCGGAGAGTAACCAAAGCTAACTATTGACCATGATGCATCGGTCGGTGAATCTACCCTCACACACATGCTCTTCCGTTACTTCAATTAGCAGGAGATCAGACTAGCACCTTACCTCAATACTGTACGATATACCTTTACCATACGATATATCGCGAACACCACATCCATGTACCTTCCTCAGGACTCTATGGCTCACCTTCCCTAAACTAGCGGGATATAAGACTAGCTCCTTACTTAAACTAGCACTTGCTGACCTTACTTTGCCTACCTTTTCTATCACAGCACGATAGCTCTTTCCTTACCAACCTTACAAGACCAACCTTACCTGAACTAGCGGGAGATAATACTAGCACTTCACCTCACCATTTACCTTATAGCGAGACCAAAGCGCTTGGTCAAACCAAATTGAAAGACCTAATCTTAATCTTTCTTTCACGCTTGGTTAACCCAAACTGAAAGACCTACAATCCTGCCTGACTTTATAGAATAGGGAGGCTAGCTAAAGACTTCCCCGGAAAAGACTCCCCCAGCCAAATGTCCTGTTTCCCCTTCAGCGATAGAAGGGAAGGGCGAGGATCAAAGTAGTTTCCCTAATCAAGCTTTCGGAGTTTCCTCTCCTTATCAGTCGAGCCCCTCCGGTCCTTACGCAAGCGCCTATAGAGGGTTGTTGTTCGCGGAGCTTTGAATCTCCTCTCCTTATCAGTCGAGCCCCTTCCGGTTCAATTTACTTATTTGGTGGCCCCTCTCAAATAAGTAACTAAAGAGCAACTAAAGTTTCAATTTACTTATTGGGTGGCCCCTCTCAAATAAGTCAAAAAAAGGGACGGAAGTCACTCACTATTCATATGGTGAGGGCCTGCTTACGCATCCTCTCCTCTCCCTCTCCTTAACAGTCGAGCACCTAAAGGTCCTCTCCTCTCCTCTCCCTCTCCTTAACAGTCGAGTACCTAAAGGTCCTCTCCTCTCCCTCTCCCTTATGGTCGAGTACCTAAAGGTCCTATGGTCGAGCCCCCTAAAGGGTCCTTAACAGTCGAGCCTGCTTACGCATCCTCTCCCTATGGTCGAGCACCTAAAGGTCCTCTCCTCTCCCTCTCCCTTATGGTCGAGTACCTAAAGGTCCTATGGTCGAGCCCCCTAAAGGGTCCTTAACAGTCGAGCCTGCTTACGCATCCTTATCAGTCGAGCCCCCTCTCCTCTCCTTATCAGTCGAGCCCCCTAAAGGGTGCGTTAGCACACTCGACTGTCAAGGACCGGAGGCGCTCGACCATAGGACCTTTAGGTGCTCGACCATAAGGGAGAGGGCCGCCATCGAGAGGAGAGGGGCTCGACTGATAAGGAGAGGATGCGGAGCATGCTCGACCAACGGGCCGCCATCATGCCCCCGCCAGGGTGAGGTACGAACGCTCGACTGTTAAGGAGAGGGCTCGACCATAAGGACCTTTAGGTGCTCGACCATAGGGAGAGGATGCGTAAGCAGGCTCGACTGTTAAGGAGAGGACCTTTAGGTGCTCGACCATAGGGAGAGGATGCGTAAGCAGGCTCGACTGTTAAGGAGAGGACCTTTAGGTGCTCGACTGTTAAGGACCCTTTAGGGTGCTCGACCATAAGGGAGAGGAGAGGGAGAGGAGAGGAGAGGTACGTTAGTGACTTTTTTAGTTACTTATTTGATAGGGGCCACCCAATAAGTAAAATGAACGAACGCTCGACTATAAGGCCGCCATCGACTCACTATTCATATGGTGAGGGATAGGATTAAGGAAAAGAATCAGTCAGGCTCGACATCCCCCCCTACCATATAAGTAACTTAAGAGAATCAATCAACTTGACAAAAGGGAGATGAAGCTTTAAGGCAGGCTTTCTTGGCTTGCTCTTACACCAGGAAGGGAGACTACTAAAAGACTGATAGCAAGGGACACAACTGGAATAAGGAAGGAGGTAGGCAAGCTCTACCGATCAACAGAGTGACTAGCAACCTTTACTTACTCTAAGCAAGCAATGGAGAAAACCTAGCCCGATAAGCTATAGAGTGGAGTTGAGAAAGTCTTCTTGATTCATACTTGTAGTCTTTAGAAAGGAAGCTAATTAATGCGAGTAGTGCTTCTCTCTTTTTCCTAGTAGTTATTATCAAGGAAGCGAAAGAAGAAGCTATTTAAGAACCTACCCCATCCCAGTAAGCAAGCTCTAAGCAAGCACTTATAGCGAATTAAGAAAAGAAGCTTATTAAGACGAGTAGTTATTAGAAACTCTGCATTAATACGAGCATACCTAAGCTATGCATTATGATAAAGAAAGCCCTCTGCAATGAAGAGCGAGCCTTCGGCGACAGAGAATACTCAACTTACGAATGCTAGATCGGAGACCAGAGAGGGAAGACCTGACTGAGCACACTAGGACGATGATGATATCAGTTACGAATGCTAAATCGGAGAAAAGAGAAGGCTCGCTCCCTTCTCAAGGTGGCTTGCTTGCCTTGCATTAAGAAGCTCATTAGCTCTGCATTCGCTTGCTGTTCTTCCTTGCTTGTATGTATTCCTATACACAGACGGAACACTGACTTGATCTTAATGATGATCTGAAAGTGCTTATTGCTTTCTTTCTTTTATGAGCTTCCTTATTCTACTATCAGTCTTGTTATCCTCTTTTCTTTCTTCCAGTCTTCTTGCTTCTTAAATAGCTTAGAGCCAAACTTCAATGCTTTTCTTCCTCTCCTTAGATTTACTATAGTCGCCTGCTTCCTTGATGCTTATTGGGTGGCCCCTCTCAAATAAGTAACTAAAAAAGCGATGGCGGCCTTTTGGTCGAGCGTTCGTTACCTCACCCTGTCGGACCTCTCCTATCCTTATCAGTCGAGCCCCCTAAAGGGTGCGTTAGCACACTCGACTGTCAAGGCCGCCATCGACGGAGTCACTCACTATTCATATGGTGAGGGTTTTAACTCTCACTCATCATATGGGTGAGGGACGGAGTCACTCACTATTCATATGGTGAGGGTCCTCTCCTCTCCCTCTCCCTTATGGTCGAGTACCTAAAGGTCCTATGGTCGAGCCCCCTAAAGGGTGCGTTAGCACACTCGACTGTCAAGGAGAGGGACGGAGTCACTCACTATTCATATGGTGAGGGTCCTCTCCTCTCCCTCTCCCTTATGGTCGAGTACCTAAAGGTCCAATGGTCGAGCCCCCTAAAGGGTGCGTTAGCACACTCGACTGTCAAGGAGAGGGATGGAGTCACTCACTATTCATATGGTGAGGGTCCTCTCCCTCTCCCTTATGGTCGAGTACCTAAAGGTCCTATGGTCGAGCGCCTCCGGTCCTTAACAGTCGAGCCTGCTTACGCATCCTTATCAGTCGAGCCGATGGCGGCCTTATTAGTCGAGCGTGCTTACGCACCCTGCCGGTCCTCAACGAAGACTCAACTAGTAAGGAGAAGACAAGCGGCTATGATGGATAGAGTAAGGCAGTGAATTAGGCAAGCCCTCCTTCCTTGCCCTCCTATTCTTCTCCGATCTTCTCTGTTTCATGTAATCCCAGCTAAAGTGATTGGGCCAGCTAAAGTGATTTGATCGATATAGATCAATACGTTACGCCTTGATAGATCGAGATAGATCTAGCCTATCACTTCTATCCTGTCCCCTTCATGGTCGAGGTCCTTCTTTATGGTCGAGCGTGTCCCACCCCCTCAAATCTATTCTCAGACAGAATATTCAGATGTTACACTCTAGCCTAGCGTTTACTTACGAGCATGTAAAACCTACTCCGATAAATATAGGGGGGAGGTAGCTCAGCGGCATACCCGGTGATTTCATAGCCAGTAGAGAAGGATAATACCCATTGAATGAATGGGAAAGGGCGGTGGCTCAGCCTCATCTGTCTCTAAGTGAATCAATATTAGCGACCAGGCGATAAGATCATTTGATTGCTTCCGAACCTGGAACCAATAGCGATCATCAAACCTTCCCTCTCCAACTAGCGATCAAACCAACCGTTCCTCTCCTACCAATGGTGAATTAATTAATTGAAAAGGGGGGTAGCTCAGCATCATATCTGGTGATTTCATGGGCAGTAGGGAAGGATAATAAAGGTAAAGGGTGGTATTCCCAGGAGTGACCCGCCTATAACTGTGAAAGTTAAGGAAAGGATAGTAAGGATTAAGGGCAGGAAAAGCCACATAGGACAAAGACGCGCTACTACATGTCATGCCATTACAAGCAGGACCATGAAAATGAGGTTCTGTAGAAGGGGCTTAATATTAAGTACTAGCTCCCGCATGTGATGCAGTGCGAAAATGATCATAAGGATGACCGAGCATAGAAGGTTGCCCATATGAAGGTAGGCGAAATGTAGGAGGTCTTCCACTATAAGGGTTTCCATCTGTATTATTACGAGTGGAGAAGTGAATCTGACCAAAAGGATTGGAGGTAGAAGCAACAGATCCTCTGACTCCATCCGCAGCGTGGGATGTCCCCAGTTGATCTCGTCTGGTGGAAGAAAACCTTTTCACCCGCTCAATATTGTTCCAAAAGGAAAGGGTCCTACTAGCCAATCTAGGAACAGCCACCCAAGACAAAAGGTAGTGCGGTGCCAGTCTAGTCTATATAGTAGTGCTAAGGGTCCCACTGTCTTTTCAAGAGAATGGGAGTGCTTCTCTAGCCTATCTAGAAGTGCCAGTGTTAACATCCCGTTTATCTGTCTTTCATTTACTATAGAAACAGGAGTGCCAGCTTGGCCTATTCGTTAAGGTGTAAAATGAACCATAATTGCACCTCAGATCTCCCTCATGAACAAAGATGAAATTATATGGATGCACCCTCGCCTAATGAAAGGAGGTCAACTCAGTGGTTCGATTCGAAGGTACACTATGAATGAAACTCCCTTCCTCTCCCCAAAGCAATAAAGTTGGGGCAACTCTTTTGGTAGTTCACCTCGTTCTCGGCCAGCATCTATTCATGATCGAGATTGAGGGGTCCTTTGCAAGTTCTCCTTGCCGTAACAACTTGCCTGGGGGTTAAGCCTATCTATAGTTTAACTACTCGACCTATCCGATGGCTATAGATTGAAACTTCACCGTCTTGGCTGGCCTAACTTCCATCCGGTGGTGAAGTCTAACATCATTTTTGCTTACAAAATGCAATATTACGAAGTTTTTTTATTAGGTTGGGGCGGTAGATAGAATAAATGAATTCACGTGTTGGCCGTAGATGCCCTAGCTAAAAGTGACTCGCCCGACCTAAGAAGGGCCAGGTACGAGCCTACCTAAAGAATCCACCATTGGGAGAAGGTCCCGGAGGGGCTTGCGCTTCCTAGTGCAAGGACCCGACAGGGGGTTCGACTGATAAGGACCTTTAGGTGCTCGATTGTTAAGGATGCGTAAGCAGGCTCGACTGTTAAGGCCGCCATCACCTTTAGGTGCTCGACCATAAGGATGCGTAAGCAGGCTCGACTGTTAAGGAGAGGACCTTTAGGTGCTCGACTGTTAAGGACCTTTAGGTGCTCGACTGTTAAGGAGAGGATGCGTAAGCAGGCTCGACTGTTAAGGAGAGGACCTTTAGGTGCTCGACCATAAGGACCTTTAGGTGCTCGACTGTTAAGGAGAGGGAGAGGAGAGGGAGAGGAGAGGAGAGGAAAATCAAGGTGCGAAGCCGCTTGTCCCTCCGGGGGCAAGGTGATCACTAATCCGTGATAATTACCGTATATAAAGAGTCAACTTGAAAAAAGGGAAAAATCGTCAAACCCCCTTTCTTTTTTCACTACCTTCGGTCGTCCTTTTTGGACGTTAACCAACCACCTTCCCCTCACTGTCTGTCCGTTCTGGTTCCGAACGGGACCTAACTTTCTTTGTTCGGGTCACTACCCAATTCTATCAGTCTGGCAAGCAAGCGTTATTTGGGTATAGCGAGACTCATTTTCTTATTACACAGAGCAGGATGCTTTGATCTGGACTTTGACCTAAGGTTGCTATTCTCTTTTCTCATCGGTATCTGAGCGAAGTGCTGGCTCTCAAAGTTACGGACGGGGATGTCGGGTCAACTTCAATGGATTAAAGGTCAACCACTTATGGCTTTGTCTTTCGAATTGGTAGGGATGCTGCCTTTTGCTGCTTTAACGAGGTAAAATGGTGCGGGATCTTTATCTGTGTTTGGATCTGGATAGGGACCTGGAACAGGAATAGGCTTTGGATATAGAGGCTCTCGAGCATACTTTGAAACCAGTGCTCCAGCTTGTGTTCTGGAATGGATGCCCAGCCAGGCATTGATAAACGAGTAGCGGAGGTGGTTAGAAGGGAAAATACAACCGACGAATTAGCTATAGCTAGTGACTTTCTCGTTTCCATAAGCTTGCTTTTCCCTCCTATTATTATAAATACAAGGTCCGGAGGGTCTTGCGCTTCCTAGTGCAAGGACCACGCTTCCCTGCTTATTGACATGCTTATTGGAAGGACCATGCTTCCCTTCCCTCTCTGCGTGCAGTCACGGGCTCGAGGGTCGTCCTTCCCCGTTCGCTGCTCACTTGATATCTTCTTGGACCATGAGTGAATGCAGCACCTGGTCCCGATCTTGAGAGCCAACGATCACAATATTGGGAAAGTAAGAAAAGAATAAGGGTTGGGACCTAATATGAGGACTTACCTGGCTGGGGTTCACTTCGTTTCCAGAGATCACTTCATTATGTTCCCATTTAAGGGCCCATATTACTTAGGGGTCACTCACTATTCATATGGTGAGGGTGCGTTAGCACACTCGACTGCCTTTAGTTACTTATTTGAGAGGGGGGCCGCCATCGCCCTTACTTCTTCATAGGGACGGAGTCACTCACTATTCATATGGTGAGGGGTCACTCACTATTCATATGGTGAGGGTGCGTTAGCACACTCGACTGCCTTTAGTTACTTATTTGAGAGACCCAATAAGTAAATTGAAAAGAGGAGGTGGGTGATTCTATTCTGGTTCCTATCTCGAATGACGTAATTACGTATATAATGAATGCCGACCAAGACAATGAGTAAGTGACTGCTGGTCATTATGCATGAATGAGATATCTCTTTGTATACGATATTATGATTGATGATTCGAGCGAATCCTATAAACCGCCTAATTGATGGTGAAATGGTGGTAGTTATATATGAGCATATGGTAGTTGCGGCTTCATAAAATAGAGATTCAGATGCTGCCGTAATGACATATATAATTCAATGTAGACCGATTCACTTACTCGATCTATCTCTCTTTAGCCAGCCTATGTTGCGGTAGTTTTCCAGAGGCATGCATCGAGAGCCTCGTGGAATATCGTCTGAAAGGATGCGTAAGCAGGCTCGACTGATAAGGATGCGTAAGCAGGCTCGACTGTTAAGGCCGCCATCACCTTTAGGTGCTCGACCAAGAGGACCTTTAGGTGCTCGACCATAAGGGCCGCCATCGAGAGGAGAGGGCATTTGCGTGTGTTTTACGGCTACTTGACACGCCCAAGTACCCTGCGTAGACCTAAGAAATAGTCTAAAAGGGCGAGGGGATACTTCGATCGGTACCGCCCCGTCTCCATCCAGTCAGACAAGGTTGAGCCATCCAGCCAGACCCATTTTGGTTTTTAGGGCGACCTTCTTGCTTTTTAGGGACTCTTTAAGCAGTAAGCATAATATCGTATACAAAGGATCTTGATACAATCTCCCATGCTTTCCGTTGGTAAACGAAGAACCGACCACCCGGGAAGGAAAGCCGCCTGTGTCACCCACCACAGTGGCATAGACCTTGGGATGGCTTTCTTGAATTATGGTCCATTAGAAAACGTTGGTTGGATGGACAGGCTTCAGACTGCTAGGAAGGAGATATGCTCAGCCAGACAGAGCCACCCAGGATATGCTTCGTTTATGACACTTACCTTCATGAAGCGCTTTGGAGGTACAACTAGAGACCCGGCATTGGGATTGGGATTGGATGGCATGAAACAACAACCTTCAACTTTGGCTTTCTCCCCTCATCCTATCCCAGCTATGGAGGAAGCATGCACTAATGATTGGAAGCAGTCACTTTGATGAGCGTACTCTAAGGTGTAGTAAATGCTCTCTGTTGGATTAGCTATCGATTGGTTGCAAGTACTACATTTTGGGTTATTTATATTGAGAGACAGATGGTAAAGGGTTTACGAGTCTGGGGTTGAAACAAGCCTAAGGATGAGCTATCCCACGTCTCACCCAATTCCGATCGGTGTTTCTCTAAACATTAGCAGCTTTAATAATAAGCAGCGCGGGAAGGTTTATCTTGTTCGACCGGTCCTCTCCCCTATAGGGTAAGGGTTAGGCCTTGGATGGGGGATGGAGAAGATATCTTATGGATTCGAGGGCCTTCCAGAGAAGGTATTGGTTATTCTCTCGAGTGGTTGGAGCGGGACCCGGAGAATAGGTTCATGTGGGGTTTTTAAGCCGATCCCCTTGATGATGCCAGTGAACCACAATCAGTGAAGGCATCTGAGCTAGATCGAGAGCCGATTTCATATTCCCCAGTTCCAGCCATTTCTTTAGTTGACCTACGTGATAGTAATTCAGTTTCGATGATCGTGATAGTGATTCAGTTTCGATGATCGTGATTCCGTTCCAGATAAGCGTGATTCAGTTCCTGTGGTTCTTATCCAGATTATGATGTTACAGATCGAGCTTAAGATTCGGACCTTCGTGATCGGGATCCAAAGCGAGCCTCCCGGAATCAAGGCCCAGTAGTAGACCCATTACCAGCATCATCAGTAGCTTATCCACTACCAATGGCAAGGGAACTACCACCACCTTCTAGGTAACATACCTACAGAGATCGAGATCAGGATTAGGCATTTTGTACTCGTGATCGTGATGAAGAGCCTGCCTATAGATGATCCAGAGCCCGCTGCATCCCTATGTGTTCCGGGTTTTGGTACATACCGTGTCTATCCAGATGTGCCAGGACCGGGGCCAGGTCGAATAGCTTATGATTGAACTAATGAAATACTCCCATCAAGGGGAGGGAACAAGAGATGGGGTTTCTTTCTCATTTATAAATGAGAATTGCCTTTGATTCCCACATTTGCAAGGCCGGACGTAGCAGCTTCGTACTACGCGTTCACGTAATCGACTTTCATCCAACATTTTAGTGTATACGGACTTGTTTGGCCACACAGCAGCCCCAACCACCCGGTGTGCTGTAGGTGGCTCTGGGTCCTCTCTCGATAGTTTTTGGTGTCGTGTGGGTGCTCTATACCTCAATAGTCAGGCCCGCACACAACGTAACACCGCCATACCTCAAGATTCATAGCCCGCATACGTCGTCAACGTATATAGACCGGTTTATTGAGGGTGGTCTATGTACCGAGACTACTTCACACGTCACTGACCACGACTAGTTGTTATTCGTACCGCGAGGTCTACCCGGATAGCCAGTGGATGGTTGATTGGTCAGCAGAGCCATGCGATTCGTAAACGACTTATGAGACGTATACTACTTTGACTTAGCCTTTGAATGGGCCTTCGTAGCCTTACGAGTAGACGTACTAGTATTCGTATAATTTCGAGTCGATGGGCTAGGCCGGAGACTTGCTAGACGCATCTGCCGGATAACGATCAGAGGTATAGGTGCTGCCACTGGTAAGGCGGAGAGGTATGGCCCGGATAGGTAGGATTCTTCGCCTTCGATGGAAACGTAGTAGTAGTAGTTTACGTAGTAGTGCCATTCGTTGACCAGTGTACCTTTTGCCTTAAATTACTTTTAGATTTTGTTTTTCTTAGTGTTTTCCGCCCAGATCCTTTAGTACCCTGTCAAGAATTCTCACCTGAACTCGTTTTGTGAGCTTTGAGTGTTTTAGTGGTTTTCAACGAAGTTTAGACCTAGGGTTTGATTTTTGGTAAGGCTTTGTAGTGACTTTGATAGTAGAAAGTTGTCCAGCCTTAGATCTCTCTGGTTAGTCAACCTTCTTAGAAGTCGGGCCTGTCGTAAAGTCTCCTTTTGTGAGCAACTTGCCATTTGAGTTGTTTTGGGTCAAATTTCGAATTACTTGTTTATAAAGTATTGATTTCCATTTTACAAAAAGAACAAAAAGATTAGAGTTTTGTTTTGGCTAGTTTTTGATTCTGCAATAAGCTAGTCCTTGATTTGATTGTGATCAAGTAAAACACCTTAGAAATAATCATTGTTAGTTTTGGCCTCGTTAAGATTGCTTAGAGTAAATTTGCCTTTAGTTTGCTTATGAGTGCATTTTCATAGATTTTAAGAGTTGTTAAGACTGATTTTTGGTTACATTAGATTTACTTGCTTTATTAAAAGAAAAATACAAAAACATCTTCTTAAAAAGTCTTGTTTCAAGTAGCTTTTTGTTTTCAAAAGAAGAAAAGAGTTTTTTCGTGCATGTAAAGAGAAGTTATGTTTTTATGCTTGGAAAAGAAAAACGAATTGTTTCTTTGATTGTCTTCAATTAAGAAGTTGCTTTTATAAGGATTGCATTCTCTCAACTTTTTAGTTAAGCAATTCATCGAAAAAGTAAAGTAGTGGATAAATCATTTTAGGTGCATTTTGTAGTGGTTTCGAGTCGAGTCAACATACCACTAGTTTCACTTCCATCACCTTTTGACTTAAGAAACAACCTTAAAAGTAACGCTTAAATTAAAATCAATCTAGTAATCTTTATTTTTCTAGGGCTCTGAAGCACCAACATAGCTTAGGCTAGGGTCTTGGAGTAGGTGAGTACTTAACTCTCCAAGACTACAAAACCAAACAGATAGTCTATCTTGAGTAGAACAAATCCAATTGTTTCAGTTACATTCTGGGAAAGCTCCTCTTAAAGGAGAAACACGAGCTCGTGTCCGAACCAGTGAGGGGATCATTCCTCCCTCGTTGGGAACGACGCCAGGCAGTACGTATTACAAACGGTAAACCTCGGATTAACCATTGTCGAGGAGCCAGGGGTCACTTATCGGTAAACCTTGGATTGTTGTCAAGGAGCCGGTAAGGGGATTGGAGCTTGCTACTCTGCCCTTGCGTGCTGTCGGAGTTTAGACTGTTCCCCCAGGTGTAATTGTTGTGATTGGTAACCTTAGTGGCCATAATATCTAGGATTCTACCCAAGGTGACGGTGGAGGGAAGGTCCCACTGTACCTGGAGCAGACGTCGGTTATACTCACTTGGATTTTCTGGGGGGTTCGCTTCACTTCGAGACGGTTAAAGTGGAGGAACTTGGTCCAGTCTATTCATTAAGCAGGTTGCCGGGGTAACTGTTCCACCCACTATTTCTGTACTGAATCCTGCGAGGTTGGGCCTAATCACCAACTAGCGCTTTTGATACGGAAGACTACTGTTTGTGTGTGGTTTGACGCTCTAGATTATTTAGGCGTGTGCTTCAAATTTGATTGGTTCTTTAGAAGACTTTAGGTGGTTTGATTTGAAATTTTTTACTTTGATTTCGTGTGTTGTAGTTAAAATCTTTAATTGTGGCGGAATTACCGAGACAGTCCCGTAGACTTCGGGGCAAGTCTCCTGAGATTGTTACCGGGATAGATTTGTTAAGAAAACTCCGTAAATCGCGGGGTGAATCTCCTGAAAACATTCCGGGTCATTTAGAAGGGTTAAAGGTCCTTGTAACTCCTCCTAGTGGCAGTAGAGTAGGTTCACCTGAAGAAGGAGAGTCTTCTTTGGTAGTCCATCCAGATTACCAAAGATTAGAAACAGGTTACAATCCCGAAGCTGTTACAGTTTCCGAGCTTGCTGGTAGTTTTTCATCTGCCAGTGAAACAGGCGAAGAACCTGAAATTTCAGAACCTGTTACTCCAACTCCTAGTGTTCCTGATTCACCAAGAATAGAAAGAATTATCACCGAAAATCTTCCTGTTGGATTAATTGCTATAGAAGAACTTGTTCCAGAGGAAGAAATAGGCGTTTCTGATTCTGAAGATCTAATTACCCTTGATCTAAGGGAGCGTGAATCCATCTTTTACAGTCCTCCTAGAAGTGAGTCTTGGTACCTTGCATTAACCAATTTTTTAGACAACTCAGTAGGTTTTTCTACACCTCGTACTCCGGTTCCACCTAGAGGAATTCATTCTCCTGTAAATATGTCTGGTCAGTCGTCTGTGTTTTCGCAAAGTCCTGAATCATTTTTACATGGCGGTCCTTCTGTTCCTACTGGGTATCAGTCACTTTCTGGTACCTTTGCGGGAGCATCTCCTCAACCTGTTGATCATGGGTTATTAGTTGGAAACAGTGGTAATGTACCATTGAGTATAGGTGAAGTTTATATGATGTCAGGTTCAACTCCCATTAACCAACCTCAAGGTGGCCAATTACCGCCTGGGGGGCAACCTTCGTTAATGCCTAGGGGGCAACCTCAAGGTACTTCATTTGTGACTGGGGGGCAACCTCAAGGGTATCAACCCCAGCCTCAATACGTACCCCAAAGTCAACCTCAGTATCAGTATCAACCTCAAGGATGGCAACCTCAAGGATGGCAACCCCAAGGGTATCAACCCCAAGGGTATCAACCTCAAGGATACCAACCTCAAGGTCAAGGTCAACCCCAGTATTCGTATTTACCTCAAGGTTATCAACCTACGGGTCAATACCCTGGTCAAGGTTATCAACCACCTCAAGGGCAATCATATGGGACTACACCTTACAGTTATCAACCCTATCCTCAATACGGCTATGGATCTCAGTATCCTCAACCTGTTACGAGTCAATACCCTGGAATGTTAACATGGGATCCGTCACAGGGTCAACAGATGTCGCAACCAAGTATACAGTCGGTACCTCAAGCAGGACAACCTGCAGTTCCTGGTCCACCCCAGCAACCGCAACTTGTCCAGTCAAGTGTTCAGACCCCTGTAACTTCTGTAGTTACTCAGCCGCCAATTGCACCGAGTACTCCACCTCACACGGCTGCAGCAGCTACCGCTTCATCTACCATGCTTACATCTGGAGTATCGGCAGCTCCGGTTTCTACTGTCCCTGTAACCGTTCCTCAGACATCTGTACCGTTGTCTGGACCCACGGTTCAAACCACAGTCCAGATGCCTGTAGGTCAACCTGGTACAAGTACGGTTGTTACTACTCAACCTCAATTTGTTCAACCTCCGTACCAGGGACAGTATCAACCTGGTCAAACTGCCCAACAACCGGTTTACCAGTATCAACCGTATCCTGGGTACAATTATCAACCACCTCAACAACCCCAGTACGGTCCGGTTAATCCTGGTTTTCCAGGAGGATATAATATCCCCAATGCGAATCCTGTTCCTAGTTATCCTGGATATCCTCCTCCTGGGGCTGGTATTGTGACTCAGAGTTTCCGAGATCCTAACCGGCAGTTACCATTTATTGCGACTTTAGATTTACCCGACTTGACGCGCCTAACGAACGATCCAATTCAATATCTTCCGTTCTGGCCGCCAATGCCAAATAAGTTGCCCAGCGATATACCCAAGTTCGAAGGTAAGTCTGGAGAGGATCCGTCTAATCACGTGATGACTTACCACCTCTGGTGTGCATCAAATTCCATCTCAGATGATTCTATCCGCTTACGTCTTTTCCAGCGTACACTCATTGGTCTCGCAGCCAAGTGGTACATTGAGTTGCCACGGGCTTCTTTTTACAACTTTAGCCAGTTAGCTACTTCATTCTTAACTCATTTTCAGTTACCAGTCAGATACGATAATGGTACGGAATTATTAACTTCGCTAAAACAATCGACATCCACGTACATTTCTGATCACATCCATGAGTGGAGACGTCGAAGAAGATTAGTGAAAGTTTTTATCCCGGACCAAATTTTAGCTGAATGGTTTGTAAAATCATTATTACCAAGAATTACTGAAGATGTAGCTAAGGCCGGCGTAGTTACTGAGGAGCAAGTCATTGCTCAGGCACAATACCTTGACTTAGTTTACACTCAGTCGGGTACGTTACACGAGAAAATTCCGGATCTTCCAAAGTCAAACCAAATCGCTGCTGCTCCTTCGGGATCTCATGCCGCTGATGGTATGATCGGTATCGTGACTACGAAGAGTAAGAAGAAGTCTTCCAAGACCTCCAATACTCCAATTATCACTTTGCCTGATTCTCCGACAGGAGAGTCTTCTCCTCCTGAACTTACCGCCGACATTCACGCTGTAGAGTCATCTACGGCCAAATCCAAAAACGGTGGAAAGAAGAAAGGAAAGAAGAAGGCTAAAGCAGACAAGGCTCCAAAGGAGAAAACGGAAAAGTCGGAAACTAATGACGAAAAGCGCAAACCTCGTTATCCTTGTCTCATTTGTGAAGAAGATCATTTTACGAGAGACTGCCCTCATCGGGCCGAGGTAGTGAAAATAGTTAAAGGTTCTCCGACTCCTGCTGTGTTAAAGAATCCATTCCCCGAGCAGGAAAATAAGATGATAGGTTCTTCTTCGAATGCCAGTGAAGAACCCATTTTGATGATGTCTCATGTCAGGATTGCGACTCGATCGCAAGATTATGGTAGTAAGGCTCCTGTTGATGGTAAAGAAGCAGAATCTTCTAACTCTAACCCATCAACCTCAGCTCCTGGTTCCGATCCACTACAGATCGAAAAACCTAACCCAGACTTAGTGATTAAGCCGCCCGCCAAGGGTGTACTTCGAAGGTCTGCTTTCAATCCACATGCGAGAGCAGCCCAGAATTACAACATTGTTGAAGATTTAGCTGTTTCACCTTCAGCAATGTCGGCACTCGAAGTGCTGCAATCATGTCCAGCGCAACGAAAATTGCTTTTGTCGGCTATTGGAGCTGTCGATGTTCAGGACCCGAACCTAATGATCTTTGATCTAGAAAGTAGTACACCGCGTCTCCCCCATCAAATGGCTTTCCAAATTCCAGTGATAGTCAAAAACAGGCCTATTCATCGGACTGTGATTGATGAGGGAGCTTCTACGTGTATTATGTCGATTCAATGTTGGAGATCGCTTGGTTCTCCTTCGTTGAACCAATCCCCCACCATCCTTAAGGCCTTTGATGGCCGTGGGTTCCGTCCGTTTGGTATTCTACAAGAATTGCCTATAGGGGTCGAAGGTAAAACCGTTAGTCTGGATGTGGAAGTGGTTGATGCCCCTCTAGACTACAACCTTCTTTTGGGTCGAAGTTGGTCATATGCTATGACAGCGGTCGTTTCATCGGTCTTCAGAGTCATTAAGTTTCCACATAACGGTAAGATCGTGACTATTGATCAGCTGACATACTTTTCATCCGACCCAACCTCTTTAGAAACTATCCAGCATGTTGGTAAAACGACGATCCCTTATAGGGACATTGGTGTAGGTTTAGTTAAGGATTCCGGTTTACTGGGAACTTTTCCTCTCCCTCCACTCAATGCAGACCCTTCGTTCGCAACAATTCATATGATCACGTCAGAAAACATTATTTATGATGATCCTTGGTATGTTCCCTCTGACTCTGAGCTAGACTCACTCGGTAATGTTATGCCGTTGAGTCCGTATGAGATTGCTTATGAAGCTCTTATGTCTTTTACCGACTTTCATTCAACCGACCAAATGAATGTGGTCAGTGAAGAGTCACTTTTCACCTCACCCTTAGAACGGATAACGTTTCCCGAAGAAGTGTCATCTGACGAACAACTTCGCGAAATCCTAAGTGTAGATGATCTACCATGGGACGATCTCCATCACAGATCTTCGTTTTTACCTAAGGATGATGTCTTTGAAAATGATTTTTCATCTATCTTTACCGCTGAATATGTCAAAGATCCAACGAAACATTCTGATTCAGAGCTGAATTTAGGGAATATTTCTCGTACTATTCCCATTGACATTTCAGTGAAGCCCGGAATCAAGGAGAACATTCATATAGGTGCCGCATGTACTGACGAAGAAATTGAAACTTACAAGGCCCTATTCCAAGAATTCCGCGACGTGTTTGCCTGGTCCTACGAAGAAATGCCAGGAATCGATCCTGCCATTGTTGTTCATGAAATCAAAACCTACCCGGATGCTAAACCCATTCGGCAACGGTTGCGTCAGATTCACCCTCGAAAAGCAGCTGCAATCAAAGCCGAAGTCGAAAAGCTGTTGAAAGCAGGTTTCATTTATCCGATCCCGTTAACGGATTGGGTATCGAATATTGTTCCCGTCAATAAAAAACAAGGAACAATAAGAATCTGTATCGATTATAGGGATATCAATCGAGCTTGTCCAAAAGACAACTATCCTACGCCTTATATCGATCAAATTATTGATGATTGTGCCGGAAGTGAGATGTTTTCCTTCATGGATGGTTTCTCCGGGTATAATCAAATCAATATTCTACCTGCCGATCAACCAAAAACAGCATTCATTTGTCCATGGGGGACATTTGCTTATTGCAAATTACCTTTTGGCCTTAAGAATGCCGGTGCTACTTTTCAACGGGCCATGTCTTATGCATTTCATGACATCAAGCACATTGTGCAACCCTATCTCGATGATTTGCCTGCTCATTCTTTACACCGAGCTGATCACCTTGTCCATTTACGAGCAATCTTTATGAGGTGTAGGCATTATCGAATTCGGTTGAATCCCCACAAGTGTGTTTTCTGTATAGAAACAGGTCGATTGCTGGGATTTGTTGTTTCCAAAACCGGCATTCGCGTCGATCCCTCGAAAGTCGAGGCTATCATCCAATTGCCTCCTCCTTCGAGTTTGCGCCAACTCCAAAGCTTGCAAGGGAAAGCAAACTTTTTACGCCGATTCATCCCTAACTACGCCGAGGTCACTAAAGGTTTTACACGGTTGTTGAAACAGAATGTACAATTCTTTTGGGACGAGATTGCTCAACAATCTTTTGATGCACTGAAACACGCGTTGACCCATGCACCGTTATTGCATCCTCCCAACTACAACCAGGACTACTTCTTATACCTCGCAGCTTCGCATTCCACCATTGGAATGGTGTTAGTTCAAGAAGATGAATTCAAGGCAGAGCATGTGATATATTACCTTAGCAGAACCTTAAATCCAACTGAGTTAAAATATTCGCATGTGGAGAAATTGGCCCTGGCAGCCGTTCAAGCTGTCCAGCGTTTTCGTCACTACATTCTTCTCCGCAAAACTACTGTTATTTCGGATTGCAACCCTATGATTTATATCTTGACAAAACAACTGCTAGGGGGCAAGTACTCTAAATGGATCGTCATCCTGCAAGAGTTCGACTTGGAGTTTGAGAAGTCCAAGTCTAAGAAATCTTTAGTCTTCGCGGAATTGATGTGTGATTTCCCGAGTGCTGACACAGAGACTGTGGCAGAGGAGTCCATTGCGGACGAATCTTTGTTTCTTATTAGCACTGTAGATCCGTGGTATGGGGATATAATCATCTATCTCCAAACCCAAACCTTTCGGCCTGAAACTTCCAAGGAAAACCGTCGAAAAATTCGGTTTCAATCCCAGCAATACAGAATTATTGGAGATACACTTTATCGCCTGGGGGCAGACTTAGTTTTTCGACGTTGTTTAACTCACGATGAGGCTGAGAGAGTTTTGAATGATTGTCACTCTGGAGCATGTGGCGGTCATATGTCTGGGTATGCCACAGCTCAGAAGGTGTTGCGCGCTGGCTATTTCTGGCCGTCTATGTTTAAAGATTGTATCCTTGCCGTCAGAAAATGCCACAACTGTCAAGTGTTTGATCGCAAGATGCGCGCTCCACCTGCTCCTCTCCACCCTATAATTGCCGCTGGTCCATTCGCCAAATGGGGCATTGACTTTATTACTTGTAACCCTCACTCGGCCGGGGGGCATGCGTATATCATCCTTGCGGTTGATTATTTTACTAAGTGGGCCGAGGCGATGCCTACATTCGACGCAAGCGGCAAGACAGCTGCACTTTTCGTATTCAATCATATCATAACTAGGTTTGGTGTCCCACAAGCAATCATTACGGACCATGGAAGCCATTTTCGAAATGTCATGATGACTGAACTTACAAGCCAGCTTGGTTTGCGCCACGATAGCTCTACACCTTATTATCCGCAAGCCAACGGTTTGGTTGAGTCAATCAACAAAGTTCTAGTCGTCATGATTCGACGGATCATTGGTATCCATCGAACGAATTGGCATAACATGTTATTTTCGGCACTATGGGCATATCGAACTTCAGTGAAAAATTCAACAGGTTTCACCCCTTTCAGCTAGTTTATGGCTTAGAAGCTGTGTTACCTATTGAGTGCGAAATCCCATCACTTCAAATGGCTGTCGAATTACTTCCAGCTACTTCCGAAGAGGAGAAACGGTTGTTATACTTAGCTAAATTAGATGAGACTCGACGTGACGCTACTTTAGCTATCGAGACTCACGCGAAACGAATGAAAGCTCAGTACGATAAAAATGTAACCCCTCGAAGTTTTTCGGAAGGAGACCTAGTACTATTATATGATCAAGCAAACGATAAGCTAGGTGCTGGAAAATTCGTTCCCATGTGGCATGGGCCCTACATTGTAAAGCGAAAGCTAGCAAAAGGGGCTTATGAGTTAGTTGATTTTGATGGGGACTCTTTGGGCAAACCCAGAAATGGACTTTACCTAAAGAGGTATTATGCTTAAAATGGTGGATGGAGAAATTTTTAGATAGGTTAGATTTCCTTTCTAGCTAGCAAGTGTGTTAGTTTAGTCAGTGTGCTTAGCTTAGCAAGTGTGGTTTTTCGTCATTATTTTGGCTCATCTTGGTTTTACTCTTGATATTGTAGATGTCGACGCCTCTCCAAACATACATTGGATTTGCTGATGGTGCTTGTCGTAGTACACGGAATATCTCTTCCGCAGCTTGGGTTATCTATTCGCCCTCTGACGAGTTAGTTTCTATGCATGGGGTAAGCCTCGGTCAAACAACGAATAACATTGCAGAATACAGTGCAGTGGTTGAATTATTATCCGAATCTATTTCATTTGGAATTCGACGTTTGATAGTGAGGTTAGATTCTGAACTTGTTGTATTACAGCTTAATAGAGTTTATGCCATTAGAAATCCTGTGTTATTAAGGTTGTTTTTGAGAGTGCGTCTCTTGGAACGTGAATTTGATTACATTGAATATCAACATATTCCAAGGTCTTTGAATACATTAGCAGATGCAATTGCTTCTCAAGTGTTGGACAGACATTTATAATAATCATGCAAGTGAATTTAAAGACATTTCATCATACATGTTAAACAAGATAAGCCGATAATAGTGATATATAGATATAGATAGAAGTGTGTCCAAAATATATACATCGTCTTCGATCATAGGTTTAACACACCTTATGATCGGCAAAATGATAGTGCAAAAAGTCAAAAATGTCACATGTGACTACAAAAGTGACTAGTCAATCACTGGTGGTGCTCTCTGTACGACACCACTGCGCGGGCTATCTTGCGCAGAAATCTCCTAAACGGTCCAGGGACTGCAACCACGAAGCGCTGAAGCCTCATTGGAATGTCATCCATAGTAGTCTCAGGTATATCTGCCGTGAGACGCTCTAGATCATGCTCCAAATCGGCTAGTACTTCTGCTGTCGCATCCTGTAAGGCCGGTGCCGGTGCAGCTGGATGTCGTCTGTCGTAAGGCCGGAGATTGGCTGGACGCTGTGGTCCAACATCTGCATTTTTAAAATTTTACTGTTACTTTGAGACGATATATATGAAAAATAAAAAATACATAATTAGAAAACTTGTGAAAATGAAAGTACCTCTGTCATCCCATTGTTCTCCCTGTGGAAGAACCATGTCCGGATCACCTCTGAAATCCATTCCGGCATATGGAAAGTCTTGTATCACAAAAAGCTGGCCCTCTAGCCAGTCGAAGTAACTGTCAGAGAATCGAACCACTGCAGCACCCTCGTCAGGATGCCGGGCCATCACCGCAACCCATCGAACAAGCTTTGGCTCCCGAGGACCCAAGTCATCAACTGTGAGTTGCTGAGGGATCAGCATAGGAACTCTCTCCAAGGCAAAGCTCACGACTAGAGGCCCATATCCAAAAGTCTTTAGTCGTCCGTTCTTTGCCTTGGTTAGTTGGCTCTTCATATGAGCCGACACAGCTTCGCACCAGTTGAAGATGGTGCCTTGGTAACAGTCAACTGCCATCCGCATTTGGGATCCGGAAGCAATGTGCAAGGCGGCCGCGCCACAAATCCTAGTGACCGTAAATGCAATAACTCTAAGTTCCGCCAGAGCGATGTGCTTTATCTCCACGCCCTTTTTATGGCGAGTCCCTGGTCTGCACCACTCCTCGCGGAGATCATCAAGGGATTGGCCACCCGGCCTGGTCCCCGCAAGGTTGAGTTGCTCACCTCTGTTTGGCAAGCCAGTGAGAAAGTATACATCCGAGGGCTCTATCTCGAGCTGGTGCCCTCCAATGTAAAAGCATTGATCTTGAACGTTCCATCGCTCAACTAGCCATTCCAAAAATCTTACCTGGCCCCTCATGCCCGGTATGGTCCAATATTTGTACAATCCACATGTTCTTAAGGCATCCAGAGAGGGTTGGTGGTTAATCGCAGCTTCATCGTCTTCTACGTGCTCTCTCTCTCTCCAGTCTAACATGTTTTGGGCCCTGCACATCAAAAGAGTCAATTAGAAATTAATTTGAGAAAATTTGGTGGTTTTTTGAGAGAGTTAGGGTTTTGAAATGCGCCCTTTGCGGAAGACGCACCCCGGCTTTTTAGCACAGGGCGTCCGGACGCAGCTCGCCTGAAGGCGGACTGCGTCCCCAGACCTTTTTCCCGTGTGAGAAAAAGTCGGGGGACGCGGCTCACCCGAAGGGCACCTGCGTCCGCCGAGGGGCGCATTTTGAACCCAAAACCCCCCCAAAAAATGAAACAGAGACCAAAAACAAAAAACTAAACGGATAAAAATGAAGAGTGGGATGTGTAAAATACCTCGGTGAAGCGGCGTTCGATTCCGACGGTCAGATTTTCCGCAGCAACCACGGGAAGTTTCTTGTCAAAAGCTCCTTTTTCAACCTCAACAGTGAAACGGTAAAAATGACATGGTAAAAGGTCTTTTTATAGGTTTTTTGGATGAATTAGTTCATTTTTTACCATGAAAAGATGTTTTCAAATGTATTTTTGCCTATTTTAAACAGGTATGAGTAATGTGTCGCTTTTGTGCAGGACGAAGGGATTTCAAGGGAAATTGTAATTTTTCACAAACAAAATTTCAGAGTCATCTTTTAAGCCCTTTTCTGACTCCTAAAACATGAAAAGATCGCCGAGTGTTTCTTTTTCACTCGTTAAAACGGAATTAAAAGACGGTCCCCTTTTAGCTCTTTTCTGACCGTAAAATCAGGAAAAGATTGCCGGGTTTTTGTCGTTTCAAACTCGATAAGGAAATAAAACGACGTGTCTTTGATCGCTTTTTACTTTTCAGGTCAACGATACTATTATGAAAGTACTCCTTGGTCGCAAGATCAAGCGGTTCCCCCAGGTATTATTTTATACTTTTTCGGGCTTGAGGGACACAAATATACGAAAAAGTTCAACGTGGAGTTTCCTTAAGTTTTTCAGACTCTCTAAAATTGAAAAACGCCGAGTTTCTCCTATACTGGGCTCGTTAAACTTTTACAGTAAAGGACCTGTTCAATTACAAACAGGAACGAACCACTCCTTCCTAGGGTTCGCATTTAAACTAGGTTGGACTCGTCCGAAGGATGAGCTTATAATCAAGCATATGTTATCCTCCTCAAGCTTGTTAAAAATAAAGAGGTACTTGCCAGAAATGGTGGGGGAAAAAAGAGAAGAATGAACCTATTTGTCACCTTTTGCCTCAGAAGAAACTTTATTACCGCTCTTGAACACGACACTTTTCATTCACCTGGATTGGGAAATCTTTTACCTCACAGTTGACTAAATCACTTTGAAAATCTTTAACCGGGTTCAGGGATCAACTTTGAGTTATTCGTCACCAAACCATCTGTTGTGTCGTTATGTGTTCAAGAGGTCTGCAAGCAAAACTTTCATCTGCAAAATACTTGTCATCCATTGACCATCCCTGAGTCAGTCCTTACAGCAACATTTCTTCAACTTGAACAATGATTTCGTGTTGCAGGCTTGCCTGCAACGGGTCGCTTTCTATCGACATCGACACATTATCTAGAAAGATGACTTAGGAATCGACAGTACCTTGAAGTCTGCATGCATCAATGGCAGGTTTCTTGCCTTTGACGTCAGTTTACATCATTGACTTTCGATCAGAGGATTCCGTGAAGTGTTCGACATCAAAACATCTATTCACATTTCACGGGTTGTGCTTGGTACTTTGAGAACCATTGACATTACTGGTGGTTTCTCTCACGCTTGTTAACAGTTTACATCATTGACTGGTAATCAAGTGGTTTCTATCATGTTCGACATCGAATCATTTAATCACATGGCTAGAATCGTACCAATTCGGGAAGTAGAAGTGAAGACCCTGGATCTAGTTTCTACCATCCAGGCTGCGAGGAGTTTTGTATTCATTATCTATGTAGACTAATCATAAACAGATGGCTGCGTCCATACTGTGTCTACAAAAGTCTATAAAAATGATGTACTGCAAGATCATTCCTGTATCAGAATAGTTAGTCCATTAGTTAAAGTTTTGAATCTGAGTATGGGAATGCCTACCTCAGTGATGATATAATCTTATCCATGTATTTTGTGTTGAAAATTGCAGGTTCCAACCAGGCCATCCACAAGGCAATCCTTGAAATGATAAAGCGCTTCACCCTTCCTAGAATTACAAAACCCTATTCTATTCCAGGCTTCGCACTTTAGGGGGCAATCTGTTAAGTCGCCAATTTGTCACACGGAATCTGTCAAGGGTGCGGACACGACTGACCTTCCTAGAAGTCTAAGACATTCTAATGACAAACAAGACAAAATGGAGTGATCTTTCTCTAAATACACCTTTTACAACATGAAAACTACAAGTGTTTAGGCTTACCTTATTCCAAAACGCTATTGTTGAAGTCCGTTCTTGACGATCCGGATGAGCTCCTCCTTCAAGTCAATTCCTGCAACCACAAACAATCAAACAATTACCAAGCACTTGCATTTCATATAATAAAACATATATTCAACATGCAGACCAAGGAACACATGAAATAACTCATTAACACAAGCTATTGAGAAAAATAAACCAGTTTGTATTAATAACGAAACAAAGAAACTCTTACAACCTGGCCTTGGTGTTGTGCAAATTCCTCCCAGGGTCCATCAAGGGTTTTCCTCTACTTTGACAAAGCTCACCCTCTCCCAAGTAGAATCAAGTGAAGACAATCTCTCCTCACAAAGGCTCTAATGGAAGACCTAAATCCTGCAGCATTTACCCAAAGAAAATGTATAGCTCCAACCTCCTCTCCTTCTGGCTCAATGCCTTCATTTATAGTGCTGTAAAGAGGTTATTCAGGTCCACTATCAATGGGATCATCCCCCTCTATGGGTGGGATAGCTCCCTTATTGATGGGATAAGTTCCCCTTAATAGAGATACATGAACCAACTGGAGGCGCATCCATTTCATCGAACCGACCTCTAGAATGTTCTAGAAGTAACCACAAGTAACTTTTTCAAGATAAAACTCGCGCATTTTGCCTTTTACAGAGGGACGCACCTGTCCCTTAACATACAGAGCGTCTATGGACGCGGATTTTGTGAACATGGTCAGCGTCCCCGCAGGTAAGGCTAGAGAGAACCTGCGACCCCAGAGATAAACATGATTTTTACAAGACTTTCTCTCTTCTTTGAGTTTGAGATGGATAACAGAGGCATGAGACTTGCCTAAGAGGGTAGCATGACTTGTTGATTGGAGCCATACTAACTGTAAGTAGTCAAGGTGACATTTTTTAGTGTAACAGTACCCTCCACCGGTGACGCATCTGAAGTTTCATCCGCATGTATTTTCCCCATCAGCATTTGATCCTGGCAGTGACCCATTTGACGCATCAGTTGGACCAGCCGTTTCACCAGCAGTTGATGAACCAGTTGACTACCCAGTTGAACCAGACGTTGACGTTGACTCGAACGACTACCATTCGCGGGGTAAGACTCACAACCAGCAGATGTGGCTCTAGCGGAGAATCATCCAGATCCGGGCTATGTCACCAATCACAATAAACGTACACAGGTCCATTCGGGCTACCAACTCACAACAATCACTGTTTCTGGCTATCACACGATATAGAATCAACACCAGCGGGTACGTCGTCGCTAGCGGCTATCGCGGACTGTGGACACGCCCTTATCGAATCGAGAACAACGCACTCGAGCCATTACTTCTGCTTTCTTTTAATTACGATAGACATGCGGGTTGACCCTTTGATGACCCAGTTCGAGATCGACATAGCCCCCATCGTGTACTACCTAGTAGTGCCAGGTCGAGAGCGTGTACCAGTTTACCTACCGGTCGAATCAACAGTGGCGGCTGACCAATACCAATATGAAGTAAGGAAGGGATAGGTTACTCCAATGCCCTTTAAGGCTAGATTGAGTTACTATTCTGATTTTCATTACATACGTCATTATGGATGGAGATCGCTCTATCTGTCAAACGAAAACACTTAATAAATCACGTTGACCAGTCGAAGAACCAGTCTGGCGGCTCTACGGTGTATGCCGTGCAGCAAGACCAGCAGTGGCCGTGGGGGTCTATCTATACGACTACATATCACCAATCGGGCTCTACTAAGTATCGTAAGTATCGCTCGTCTACGAATCATAATAAGTATCGGAAGGTTAATAAGCGTATGGCTCATCAGTAGAAGTATCGGCAGGCGTGAGGCTCAGTCAAAGGCAAAGCGTAAGTCGGCTACGAAGCAGAACTACTCAAACTCTCACTTCAACGGCAGCTAATGGGTTTAAGCGTCTCGTATTAACACAAATCACAACTCAAACCAAACCAAAACAACCACTGGCTTAACGCGGCTACCTCACACTGGCTTACCAATGACCAAAGAAAAAGAAATCGACTGGCTGTGCCGCTACCAGCAGAAGCTGTGCAACAAACAGTTTTGAAAGGCTAAGAATCTAACTCACTCAATCAATCTGAAGAGTCAGAATAAGTAGTATGGCTACTCTCGCTCTCGTACTGGTCGCTATACGACTCACTGTGGCACAGTCGTCACATCGAATCTCCGATGGTGCACTGAGGCTTCTTCTTCTTCTTCGAAAGTGGGGCCACATGGGTAATTTATTCTTCGAAGTGATATGGCTCAGTTGCCAATCCGAAAGGTTACGTACGCTTGCAATTAAAAGAGGCTCGCTTGCCACACAAATGCGGTAGCTGCTTCTTCGAATGGGAGGCTCATCAGTCTGACTTCAGGCTACAGTGTATTATTTACAAAGTGGTTCGAGTGGCACGCTAGTGGTGCTTTTATTGCGATGTGGGGCAGCTTCTTTAGGGTAGGGCACCAATCTTTATTTCTGCTAAGCTCGAAGCCTTCAGCCTGTTCTTTGGTGTGTGTAGGGTGGCCTTTCCTTCAGTTAAGTTACTCTATATATGATTCCGCACTTCGGGCAGTAACCTCCAGCTACCCTAAGCCCCAGTGAATGAATCTATCCAGTCACTCTCACCGCTGTTGCCCCAGTAGATCTGGTGATTTAGGGCTTCGGGTGCTATACCAATAGCTCTGGGAGCTGTCTTTACAGGTCCAGGTCCAGAAGAGATAAGAGATAAGCCAGCCAATAAGATACATGTAACGTATTCTAATATAGTGCTATTAACGCGGCTATTCAGGAGAGTATAGCAGGAGAGCAGGAGTAGCTTCAGTATTACCGGTTCGAATCCGGCCGATCTCGAGTAAAGAAGGTCATTGCCATCCCCGATATTTGAGATTGTGGCACTATCCATCACTCACTTACTTACCTAGTGGGTCATCCCATCCCACCCACCTACCTTAACTCAGGGAGTCTAGGCACGAACTAAAGCTCACCTACCCTGATTCAGGGATGGTAGGGACCTATCTTCACTCACTCACCTATCCCCTTTCCTTCCCCTAACTCACCTGCCTTAACTCACCACCAGGTTATTCTACCTGGCCGGACCCGGGCTTCTACCTGTGCTTGCTTCTGCCGCTGGTTCCTCCTATGCTTCTACCTGGTTTCTACCAGCTGGCCTGCTTGCTTGCCTGCTTGGCGGATTATAAGAACCCATTACTTCTACCTCCTAATCGGTTAATGCTTCTACCTTGCTTGGCTTGCTTGTTCGGCTGGTTGAGTGAGTGCTTTCCGATTCATGGATCTCTTCTGGATTCGATTCCCCCTCCAGCAACTACCTTCCTGGTCGGGGACCTCCCTACTCCTATAAGGCTGCCTGCCTGCCTGCTAAGGGGAGTTGATCTCACCACCTTTCTCCGGGACCTATGACCTTTAGTTAGCGCCTTTCTCCAAGCCCCCTACCTATGCTCCGCTGCTAACCATTACTGCTCGCCCCCTAGAACTGCCCCTATCAATCAACAGACATAATATTGATGCCCTTCGAACTGTCTGTAGAAGAAGAGCAACTCTCACGCCGTATTTCCTGAATTACTATTTGGTATACTTATTATATAGGGGCCATATAAGAAGTAAAAATAGCGGGAAAGAGCTAACGCACCTTCATAATTCCCTGCGAAGAAGTGAAAAGACTGGGTGCTGGGGGCATGCTGGGGGGCCCAACAATAAGGCGCTTATTCACCCTCCCCTAAGATTCACCCTCCCCTAATAAAATACTCGACGGAATAGAACTACCCCAATGATATACTTGAATGATGATTTCAACTATATCATTTCCGATACCGGGCAGAGGAGACTACCTTATTTCTGGGTGGGTTGGGCAATGAGACGACTGACTAGCTAGCGGGGGAAGAAGAACTAAAAAGAGTCCCCTGCCTTATTCTTTTTGACTGGGAAAAAGAGCGGAAAATGAAAGGGCCTTCAACCCCGAACAAACAAATGGGTAGAAACAATAAGTAGAATAATATCTCCGTTAGCCGCATTCCGTCTAGTTCCATTCTGGATTGTTTCTCACCTCTTCTCTTTCCCTTTGCATATATCCTTCATCATTTCCCTAAGTGTTGGTGTCGCTATCCCAATCCCACTTGGGGCAAGCCACTAACCTCTATTATGTAAGTATCTAGCTCACCCTAAAAAGCATCTACACCATCATACCTCACCCATAGATAGGTGAAACTACCTCCCTCTCATTTTGAATTGAGGGGAAACCCCAAATAGAGGGGCCTGGGTCAACCCAGTAAGGTCCTGATCAACCCGGTCAAGTACTGACCCCCTGACTTAGATAACAGATATGATCTCAGTTTCTATCGCTGTCTGTATTCAGAGTTGGCTTTTCTTCTGGTCAGGTCAATAAATCCTGAATAATTCATAAAGCAAGCTAATTCGCGCTATTCGATGAGCCCGTGTAGTATCAGGTAGTTGGTTAGGTCAAGGCTGACCAAAGTTCATCTCGTTATGTCATCTCTAGGTGGGTGGGAAAAAGCGCGCTAACATGATTCTGTGCAGAGGCTCTAATGAAGCCTCGGGATAGATGGGATTGAAAGAGTAATAGGGTAATAGGGGATGGTTTGGATAGCCGTTACGCAATGATAATAGGGGTTTTCAAGAGGGGCGTGACCATGACCAATAGCGAACTGAAGCGAACCGATGATTCTATTAGCGATGATTCTCTCCTTAGCCAAATGATTCTATTGAAGAGGCGTGAAGGGAGATCTGTCACTCATCCATTATCTTTCGTAGCAAGGTCTCTCCTGCACTTGTTATAACTCATATATAAGATCGACTCCCTGATTTGTGAGGTCATTTGGATACCGACTCCCTTATGCAGATACCTAAAATAGAGACTATATCCTAAACTATTCAGTGACTATAGATCGATGTACTATAGATCTAAGTACGATAGATCAAAGAAATGAAAGAAGTTATCAGTGCCACGACTATCTCATAAACTGGTAGGTGGGTGGATAGAGAGATAGGTGGGTGTACGAAAGGGATGGGCTCGGCCCCCGGAGGGTATTCATGCCTCCTCGCTTCGCTCACTGGGGGATAGACTCACTATACATTTCAGGGCTACACTGAGTACGTATGAGGCTAGACTCACTATTCCTGCCTCTACCGGGTAGCTATCGAACTGGTTATAATGTTGTATAAACCGGGCTATAGAAGCCTCTGCCGGATAGCTATAGAAGTTGGGTAGCTATAGAGTTAGTTGCCGTGCAGCTCGTTAGTTGCCGCAGCTAGTGACGCTAGTCGCCCTAAATAAGCTATTTTTCTAGTCGCCCCCAAAGAAGCTATTGACGCTATAGAATCCCTTGCACTAGGAAGCGCAAGACCCTCCGGACCTTCCGTTCACCCTCCTAAATAAGCTAAATAATCATTGACGTAGCAATTGACGTTCTAAAGCTATTGACATATTAATACTTTCGATTGACGACCCTCATTTAAAGCCCTACCCTCATTAGACCAGGGTGGGGTAGCGACCATAACCTGCCTATCACTACTCCATACATCAGCACGTTTGAGGGAAGGAATGGCACTCGACCAATTGCCATAAAGACCGGTAGTAATGGCCCAATTTACCATACCAATTAAACCTCTATTTATATCTCCAACGGTAAGCCGTCGGTACATACTTCGGTAAGCTTATAGAAATGAGGCTGGCTTGGCTCTTGAACCAGCGGTACGTAGCTGGCTCTGTGCGGTACGTTGTGCGGTATGTAGCTCGGTACGTATTGACCAGCGACATTAGGTTTCCTCGAGGTTCTGTGCGGTACGTAGCTCTCTCTTTCACCATCTCTATCCAATGGTCACTAAATCCATCCATCGAACGTAAGGCGGTAAGGAATGGCATAAGTCATAGGCTTTGCGGCGGGCGCGGGAATCAAAAGTGAATTCCTTCCTTTCCTTTATTACAGATCCCCCTTTGACAAGGCACTGACCCTTAGCGAAGAAGGGTTTTATCCATCCTATCCGGCTCACCTCCCCATTGATCCACCGAATAATACGATTTCTTATGTTACCCCCTTTTCTTATTACCCCATGTTACCCTTAAGCCCAGTCCTACCTTTCGATCAATACTATAACAGGACATGGCACAGCAAGGCACAGGATGTTCAAACCCGTGTTACCGCCCGTATACCACCTGTACAGGCCAATCAGTTCAATCTCAGCTGTACCAATCCCACCTACCCGCCTGGGGAAAGAGCTGAGACAAGCTTAGAGCGATACGGAACATTGACCTACCTCCGCTTACCCTTATCGCTATGGAACAATATCTTTCTTTTCACTACCTGCTGCTACAACTAGAAATAGCCACGAGAGAGACATGCATGGTTGGTTCTGATACGTTCATGTGTGACCTATTGATTTGATTCGGAATTGATGGGATAGGCTTGAATGATGCTTACGTTGATATGCAATGCCGCCATCAGGTTGACCCGCTTGTCCGCTGAGTGTAAGGACCCGGAGGGGCTTGCGCTTCCTGGTGCAAGGACCCGACAGGGGGCTCGACTGATAAGGATGCGTAAGCAGGCTCGACTGTTAAGGAGAGGACCTTTAGGTGCTCGACCATAAGGATGCGTAAGCAGGCTTGACTGTTAAGGAGAGGACCTTTAGGTACTCAACTGTTAAGGAGAGGGAGAGGAGAGGAGAGGTAAATCTTGAAAAACCTCCGCCAAACTAAAACGGCCAAATTAGTTGGGATAATGTCCTCTCCTCTCCCTATGGTCGAGCCCCCTAAAGTGTCCTTAACAGTCGAGCCTGCTTACGCATCCTCTCGAAGGCGGCCCTTATGGTCGAGTACCTAAAGGTCCTATGGTCGAGCGCCTCCGGTCCTCTCCCTCTCCCTTATGGTCGAGTACCTAAAGGTCCTATGGTCGAGCCCCCTAAAGGGTCCTTAACAGTCGGGCCTGCTTACGCATCCTTATGGTCGAGCGATAAAACCCTCTCCTGGACAGTCGAGTGTGCTAACGCACCCTCACCATATGAATAGTGAGTGACCCCTATGAAGAAGTAAGGGCCCTCACCCATATGATGAGTGAGCGTTAAAACGATGGCGGCCCCCCTCTCAAATAAGTAACTAAAGGCAGTCGAGTGTGCTTACGCACCCTCACCATATGAATAGTGAGTGACCCCTAAGTAATAAATATAGGGCCCTCTCCTCTCCTTATCAGTCGAGCCCCCTAAAGGGTCCTGGACAGTCGAGTGTGCTAACGCACCCTCACCATATGAATAGTGAGTGACCCCTAAGAAGTAAGGGCCCTTGTTCTCGGAAGAACAAGCGGCTTCGCTCCTTTGGTGATTCATCCTTTATATACTTAGATTGTGCTCCCTACGGGGGTTACACTCCTTGCATCCTTCCTTTCCATGACCACATTCTGTCGGTTGCACCACTATTGGTAGTCCCTCACCCTCACCCTTGCCTTTTCTTATCTTATCAGTGCGGGCAAGCAATCAATTCCTCAATTCAATTGGATACGCCTTCACTTGGCCGCGAGCTCGTATCCTTCCTTGATGTCGGTAACGAGAGCCAGGGAGATAAGTATAAAGCCAAGGAGATAAGCACATAACTCTTTTCATTTTCCTTATTTCATGAATAAGGTTGGTTTCCAGGCCAAGGTTATACCTTACTTTAATAAGATGAAAGTAAGTAAAGAAAGACTTCGAAGATAAGGCTCTAGAGGGCAGATGGTCCTGGGCCTTAACCTAAAGTCTTTGAGGGGAATAAATAGAAGTGTCATGTGCCGGTGTGGGCGGTAAGATCCTGGCCTTTTCTTTCTTCCCCTCAAGAGCCGAAGGTAAGGGAGAACCTTACCTGAGCATGAAGGTAAGGTCACTTACCTTAGCTCTGCTCAGGAAGATAACCTGACCTGAGCTACGGGAAAGAAAGGGGATAACCTTCTCTCTCTTTTTTCGGAAAGGTTCACACTCTGGAAATATAGTTTTGCACCCTCCCTTAGCGAGAGCTTGTGCTTGATCGCCAAATTTCGAATACAAAACTCCTCGAAACTTATTCCCCAGCACACCGCGGCGTATATATCTGATTTGGACATTTCTACGCAGAGCAGATTCAAGTCGAAGAACGGCGGCTTTGTATGAAGGCTTGTGGTACACCACTGCTTCCGAACGAATTCATCCATGATCGAAAAGAAGTCGTCATGAGTTAGACTTTCTTCTGGTCTGAACCCAATCAGAAATTTGGGTCTATCCGGATACCCAGTAACTTTAGCAATGCTTCTAGCTATGATTAATACCAAAGCAATAAACCCTACGTGGTAGTGAAAGTAGAGTGCGGTAAAGAAAGTCAGAGTGGGTTTTGGTAGAAGTGAGGTTTTGAGTTTCAATGGTGAACGGCTCTTAGTTGAATCTTGTATTCCCTTTGATTCAGAGTAGAGAGAAACAATTGCTCTGATTAGACTATGCACCCAGGTCGATTTAGCATAATAATGAGCATCCGATGTCGATTCAGATCAGAAACCAAATGTGCATATTACATAGTACGATGCACCATGGAAGGTGTTTGCATGATGGATGGATTCGAGTTGATCCCCAACTCACTATGTGCTAGCTAATTTCCCAAGCCACATTTTCGGGGGGGGAGTAGTCAGCGCAACAGAACCGATAGACAAACAAATATGTGCTGCCAAATAAGATAAGGTGGGGGCTATTTATTCTTGCTCCTTCCACGACGTTGCTTAACTGGGAGTTCGAATCGCTAAAGAAGCCCCTCTACAATATGTATCGCTTTGGTGAACTGCTCCGTGACAAAAAGGTATGACCACATTAATTCACCCTGATTCATCTGGTTGAAGTGCATAGTACAAAGTGGAATTCGCCTGCTGGACATCAGCTTTCGTACTGCAGAGAAACTCCCCCATCTAGTATCTCTTTTGACTAGTGTAGTTCCTAATACTTCTAAGTAGTAATTGAAGAGATTTCGTATGATAGATGCACACGTCTGTTTCCGTAGACCCGGCTACGGTACACGGGGCTAATAGGGCGCTGGTCCTTAGCTTATAATTAGGGGTATCCGATCGAAACACCACCTTACGTCTACATGGACGAATCGTTTGACTCCCGCCCATTGCTGGATCTCAATAAAGAAAGCATGGGTACTATGATAGTGGCGGAACCAATAGACACTGGTGGAAAGAGCGGCTCAAAGATTGATTATAAGGCGGAGGCTATGGACTTCTATACTACTCGATCAAAAAGGGAAGGTAGCGGCTTCTTTGACAATCTGAATGAGCCCTAATGAGAAATGTCTTTGAAAAGTGGGTAGGAAATGTCGTATAGCGTTTCCGGTACTATAGCCGGTGTGAGTAAGCCAGTAGATGACTGAATTTCCGCGTACGAGATGGTGAGGTTCGTTAGGTGGCCTACTTTACTTATCACATTGGCATAACGCACTTTTGAATTCACCCGCATAACCCCTTGTTGCATAATCATTATATGGTTATGTTCTTGCACTCTTCGACGGTGTTCTTTGAATTCCTTCTTCAGACAGGCATATGATGTGGCACCTTGGAAATAATGAGTGTCTATTATTATACGAAACAAAATGCTAGTTGGCATAGGGGAAACAAGCTATGGTTGGGCCCGTGCTTTTGGTAGTGCCCTTCCCTGCAATCGCAAAGATGAGTGATAGTGACACCCCACCCCAACTTTGAGTTTCATTTATTACCCTAGCATTTGAAGGGAGTAGCTAGAGAGCTGCATTACCATAGTACTGAAGTTTTGTTCCGTAATTACCACAAATTCCACCAGTGTTGATCCATTACAACTACCACATCTATCTCCCTTTCCCCCGCTTCTTGCTTTTCACCTTCTCCTCGAACAATTAGAACTTATTTAGGGTGATGTTAGCATGTGTGAATTGATTGGTTCAGTAAAGATAAGACCAGTGTCATTTCCCTCCCTCCATATAACTAAAATGGGTATAAAATAAGGGCCCCATATTACTTAGGGGTCGCTCATCCATCCGCTGTTTCGGCCTGTATTTTCATCCTTCCGACGAAGACCTTTACTACTTCGTTTCACTTCCTTGCACTAGGAAGCGCAAGCCCCTCCGGGACCTTCTTTCTGCTTTCCGATTCCGCGTGCCAGGTTCCGGTTAAATGAAGCACCGCCAGGTTCCGGTTGAATGAATGTTTTGGCCTTCCGAGCTTCCATCCAACTCTTCGACGAGCTTCCCTTGCCTTCCTTACTTCCGGTTAGGATTCTCAGGTGATGAGTGAAAGCTTAAACTAACGGACGAGCTTCCATCCAACGACTAGCTCGAACAACTGCCCCCGATTGATTGTTTGGGCATTCACCCTCGGTTCCATCCTTCACCCCCGATAGTCGATTTGTCTTGTCTGGCTGGTTCCATCCCGTGTAGGCGAGGGTCGGTCGTCGAGAACAACTGCTCTGGGGAGAGGAGAAGAGTATTAGAACATCAATCTGTATTTCTGATAGAGGGTGAAGGACGGCTAGTTCTATCCTTACATACGTTATATTGGCCTTCCAGAATATGGATTGTTCGTTCAACCGGAAGGTCTTACCATCCTGGGCTCCTGCTCCCTCCCTCCCGGAAGGAAGGACCATCAGTGAAGTTGACCCCCACTTCTTTTAGGGACCAGCTGGAAGGAAGTAAGTAAGGATGGAAGGAAGGAAGTCAACTCCATACAACTAGATATAAGTTATAGCTCAACCGGAAGTAAACGAGGAGCCTACCTACTTAATGGCCGGCCTACCTGAGCTTTCATTTCCATCGGGTGTGGATAAATCAATGCGACGAGTTCATGGAGGAGTGAACGAGAAGGCAACAAGGATAAGGAGTAGACTAGTGCTATTCCAGCAGGGAGGAAGGAAACTACATTGAAGTAATTGAATTCTACCGGCCCCTCCCTTATTTCTTATCTAGCTCGAGCATGCTTTCATTTTAGCTAGCCTACACCCCCGGGTTCTACAGCGTGAGCTTGATCCAGTTGCCCTGCTACCTGGGTAGCTTTCCCTGCCTCCCGGGAGTTCAGTTACATCTTTCTTTCTCCTTGTCCTCCCACACATAGTTTCAGGGAAGGGACTCCGAACCGGGAAGCTTGTCCTCCCATCCGATTGTACCATCCGAGGGTATATAGGAGGCGGAGGTTTTGATGCGTAATGACATATATAATTCATTCATGCATAATGACATAGAGAAGATCGAAATCTCTCTCCTTCTCTCTCATTCAGAAACCGATAACATAATGACATCTATAATATATCTCATTCCTCTCCCCCTCGATGGCGGCCCTCTCCCTCTCCCTTATGGTCGAGCACCTAAAGGTCCTTATGGTCGAGCGAGAAATCGATGGCGGCCTTAGCAGTCGAGCCGATGGCGGCCTTTTAGTCGAGCGTTCGTTACCTCTCCCAGAGGTCGAGAGTTCGACAGGCTCACGATGGCGGCCTTAGCAGTCGAGCCCCTCTTCTTAACAGTCGAGCGTGCTTACGCACCCTGTCGGTCCTCACCCTGCCGGTCCTCACCCATCGGAATGAGTGAGTGACCCCTATGAAGAAGTAAGGGCCCTCTCCTTGACAGTCGAGTGTACTATGATGGCGGCCCGTTGGTCGAGCAACTCAAGTTTCAATTTACTTATTGGGTGGGGGGGCTTATGGTCGAGCGGCCTGACGGCACCTTATGGTCGAGCCTGCTTGCGCATCCTCTCACTCTCCCCGGTCATCGAGCAAGAATGTCCTTTCCCGTTGGTCATTCTTTATATATGTCATTATGACATATGCCCATATATGCATTGATAAGAAAGCGTAATGACATATGCCCATATATGCATTGTCTGCTAAACCGTAATGACATATATAATGAGCGTCATTCAATATCTCAAGAATGATTCGAAGCCGACCTATATACATGCCGGGGGCAAGGTTCATAGATCACATTCATCCATCGGCGGCACCAGGTTCATAGATCGCATTCATCTAGGCACCAGTTGAAACTGAAAGCTAGGAGTACTACTTTTCACCCTTAGACAAGCTTTTAGTAACCTATTGAAAGCCAGTCGCGTAAGTAAGGCGTAACATAGATATATTGAAAGCCAAGTACACTTCCACCAATTACACGTGCAAGTACACCAAGAAAGTCTGCGTCCACCAAGTCCACAAAGGAAGGAGTTTCAGTCCGCGTAAGCACCGCCCAGTCCGCTAAGTACACATGCAAGGACCCCAAGTTACCAATAGACGAGAGAGAGACAGGTTCATATATGTTGATTCACCGTCCGTGTTATCTCTTTATTTGATTGCGGGCTTGATTTATTTGATTGATGGCCAACAGCTACCGAGGCAGGGTGGTCCAACGGGCGGACGAATAGCAAGGGGTGCACATCACATTATACACGTTCAATCCATACCCCCTTTCACCGGTCAATCCATGAGAGTCAGTACCCGAGAAGAAGGAAACTAACTTACCGATACGGAACCCTAGTTTCCACCTCGAATGGATGGATGGATGGAAGGAAGAAATGAAAATGCATTACATACGTTGCACCATTCAAAGATCATACGCCAGTCATTGTCGATCATTGTCAGCCATAAGTAAAGGCAGATAAAGAAGCAGTGGTTTACTAGGAACCAATTGGTCCGGTCAAAGAACCCATCCTATAGCTTATGGATTTCGAGCCACCAGTAAAGGCAGTTGATCCATCGGTGGACTACCCAACATTTTACCCAGTGTACAAGTATCCAGTTTACCTTGTGGAAGCAGGAGGAAGGGTAGCACCCTGGTAGTTTCACCAACTTAGTTATTATACGTGCGTGCTTGGGTTGGCACTTACTGCTTTGCTAGGATGCGCAAGCAGGCTCGACTGTTAAGGAGAGGACCCTTTAGGGGGCTCGACTGATAAGGCAGCCATTGGGAGCGCTCAAACCTCCGCCTCCTAAAATGGCAAGAATAGGACCTTTAGGTGCTCGACTCTTTTTTTACTTATTTGGGGGGGCCAATAAGTAAATTGAGAGAAATCTGTGATGTGAAAACCTCCGCCAAGGATGCTACAGCAGGCTCGACCACCGGGAGAGGTAATGAGCCAAACTCAGAGGGCCCTTACTTCTCTTATTGGCAGCGCATCCTTTAAACGGCATCAGAAAGCAGTTGGGAAAGTGAATAAAATAGAGATTCAGATGCTGCCGTAATGACATATATAATGAGAGTGATTTCCTAAGGAGCTTGCTCTCTGTTTCAGTTCCGGGGCAGAATTATTGTATTCTTGCAAAAAAGGGCGCCCCCCATCCATCAGTTCGGGGTGGGTAATTCCATCCGATGAACAGAGAGAGGTAGTTCTCCTCCCCGTGAGTTGATTATATTTCTTTTTTCCTTGCACTAGGAAGCGCAAGCCCCTCCGGGACCTTGATTTGTCAGGCATGATCATCATTCTCTCAGTGGGGAAGCGGGAGGTTGAGCCATGATTTGCAGTGCTACTTTCAACGATGTCCTGGGCCCCGTAGGTAACCGACTCAACACGCTATGCGTCAGGGGGGCTGAGTTCGCACTGACAAACCATGGATTTCCTCAATGTCTTCCCCTTCGGTCTCATGGCATATGACATTATATATGTTGCGGTAGTTTAGTGTTTTCATCTCCTATTTTCTTTTCCAGTTAGTTTGATTTTGGTAAGAGATCGGTTTGATGACTCTCCTTTCTGACGAGACTATTTCATTTCATTTCGGTATCGGGAAAAGACTCCCCTAGCCAAAGCAGTCCCCGGAAAATACTACCCATAGAGGGGGGGGGCGGTCCAACGGACGCAAACAGCACACATCCATCAGTCAGAGCCAGGAGGTCGGTCATTGCCGAGAAAAGGAGAAGTGATAAGGAAAAGGCACACATCACTAGTCGACAGGATATATGTACCCCATGTGCCATACGAGAGAATGGATGCATGGATCAATTTGTTGCTAGAGTGAGGAGACCTACCTAGGGGGTGAGGCAAAGGGACTATTTTTCGTTCGACCAGACTTTTGAAAACCTTCTCTTTCGACAGTTTCCTTGAGATAAACCTTGGCTTCATGGGGCCCGAGGCAGAGATCTATATCATTCGGGCACTGAAAGTGAGGGCCTCCGGCTCCTCATACTCGTACCTCATATGAGTGTTTTATTATACAAGAATGACATTTCATGTCGTTTCCCCATGATTGGCGGGATGGAAGCCTTTACTTTTTGGTTTTGCGCCTTGATGCTTGCTATTGGGGGAAGTGCTTCACCGGACGGAAGGAGGTAGTAGTGAACCGAAAGAAAGCTCGGTTACACCTGATGCGGTTTCACTTTAGCCCCCACAGTTTTCGAATTGCCCCGTTCCCCATATCCACGAGACAATCTAGTTATTGAGGTTATCAACTTGCCACAAGAAAGAGACTAAGTTATTGAGTTTTTTCTTCCCTAGTTTCCAACATATGCGGAAAATTATGTTTCCAAGTTTCCGCCAGATGAGAGAAGGAACACAGCAATGGCCGAGAGGAAAGAAAAGGAGGACCCTATTGAACCAACATAACCGAGAGATGAGAAGGACCCCAGAGCAAATGGCTTCTTTGTGTAGTGAGTAGTGAATGTCATGCAGCGAGTGAGCGAACAGCTTATGTGAATGGCTTCGACCACTGGCTCTCGGCTGACCTTCTGGCATCGACTCAGCCTCCTGGCGCTGACTGGGGCTATTGGCAATGACCCTATGGCTACTCACTACCCGTACCGTACCGTGTTGGCTATAGCATGTTTTGAAGGTGACTCCGGTATGTGGGAGCATGAGGTAAAAGAGTCTTATTCCAGAATATCCTACAACAAACCTTTGAAAGAGAAAAGAAATAGGAGGTAGACTCCTGTCCTTTATTGCGGCCGGATCAAATCCTTTTTCTTTCTGGCATGGCGAGTCATCACCAATAGTGAACTGCTCACCTTTCTTTATGTTGATCACTGTAATCTGAGAGGAGGTGTCGGTGCTTTTTCATATGTCTAGTAGCCCCAGAATCTACAATCTATCATCAAAGAAACAAAAAGATACGAAGCCGGGAGTCTCGGAGAAGAGAGGATCCCCCAAAATTCTTCTTAACCACACTACTCCATAGATTATTGTCATTGTTTCTTTATACATTGCTTCTATTATGGAGAGATAAACTATAGGTTTCTTTTTAACACTCTAAGCAATTGCTGAATAACCCAAGTTGAATAAGTACCCTGAAGTTGATTCATTGTCATCCATGAAACCTACCCAATCTAAGTTTGTATAACCAATCAACCTAAAATCCTATGTAGATCTATATATTAAACCATAACCAATGGTACCATGCAAATACTTAAGATTCTCTTAACTAATTTCTATTGCAATTCTTGGGGTTATGACATGAATCTCAATACCATATTAGCTGCAAAAGATATATCTAGTGATCTGAAATGACCATATACTAAATACTAATGTAGAATTGATTAGCGATTAAGGATTTGAATGTTAACAGAAAGCACGGAAATTGAGGAAAATTGTTGGAGCAGAACACTTTACGACAGGTGAGAAACCATAATTAAGATGCAAAACAAAGGTGAAAATAGAAAAAACACAGTTATACCAGACATCAATATTTATTACGGAGTTCGTCCCTGATAGACTACGTCTCCGGGTCCGCTTTCAATATGGGCGACCGTTTTATTAGGAATGAGAAGAAGTCGATTACACAGTGATTTGGATAGAAAGAACTTACACATAGGAAATTCTAACCTCTGCCATTAGATATCTCTCTGAACCAGCTTTCCAACGTTGCTTACGGTTTCCAAATCCGACTCCGGATGCTCCCGAAACACTGAAAACAAAATCGCCTCTAACCTCCAGAACCTGCATACAAAAGTTGAAAACCACTCAAGCTATTCTTTAATGAGAAAATATGCCTCTTATAGGCCTGCAGGTACATAATAACTGTTAGTTCCTATATTTACCTCAGGCTGAAAAGGTAGGATCCAGGGCCAACATCAAACCACGCTCAGCCTCGTAGCTAGCCCTACGAGGACAGGAGAGGGCTCTCTCCGGGTCAATCTCAGCGAATAATGATCTATGGGGTTTGAGATGACTGAAATATCTTCTGATATTAGGCTAGGTATAAATGTGAGAGGTTTTGATTTGATAAAATGGAGTTTTGTTGGATTTGATGGAAAGACGGTTTTGGGTGCGGGGATTGAGGCTCAGTCTTGCAGAGGTCTCAATGGGGCAAGGTAGGCAATTGTTTTTGGCACTTTAAATTGAAGGAGATGGTAGGAATAGATAGGTGAGGTGTTGAAGAGGGCAAGGTAAATCATGGATCCTCCCCAAACAGCTGAAAACATCAAATAACTAAAGCAAACTTCAAGTAGAGCACTGCACTTTCAATGGATTCTACTTACATTCTTGTTTGTTTAGTTAAGAAGAAATTAGAAAGAGAATGGCATACATAAACACATAATCAAATTCACAATTACAAAGAGAAATTCTGTACCAAGACAAATGCCACATGGATCCCAAAGAGTGCTGCAAATCCTGAGCTCAAATTCCTTAGCCCAAACTGCTGAAGAATATTTACAATGAAGCCCAAGGCTTTCTCAAGAGTCCAACCATGCTAATGAGTGAAAAACAACATAACATAGACAACCATAGCTCATCCTAACCTCTAGGGGTCAAGCTCACATGTTTTAGAAGCTGTTTCAACCAATTCTAAGCTGAGAACTAGAAATTAGGCAACATAACAACATGCCTCTAAAAACAAGGGAACTTATCCATTCAGTTTCAAACAACCTTTGAACTGATGAATCAACCTCTACAAGTGGAAATTTACCATATTTACATCATAATCCATCATTTTTCATCAAATTACATCATAAATTTATCATTTGGAAAGTCAAAAAGTCAAACTAGGCGAAACTGGGCAAAAAACTGAGCAAAACTGGGTCAAACTGTCAATTTTCCTCTATGCGCCGTGCCTGATTCTCTATGAACCGTGCCTGTTTGGACCCACTTTTGGAGGCCTTCCCGATGTCCAAATGAGCTCTAGGTGTGCTTTCTGGAAAGGTCTGTCCGTCTACTTTCCAACCCAAGTGGAATTTTTCAATTTGGCCTCCATTTTCCCCTCCAAAAGTCCATTCTCCCAACACTGCTTTCTGTGTGTCAAAATAGGGGCAGTGAGGTCATTTTTGAGTGTTTTTTGACCTTTTGAGGACTCAAAACATGCCCAAATTTCTTGGCCATAGGTAGGAAGATGTAATTTTGCATGAAAAATCCAAAAATGCAAATTTTTTGTGCTTTGGAGCCCTCTAGAAAAAGCGAGCGCCATGTGGCGCAACGCATAGGGAAGGAAAACCCTGTTTTTTGTGCACAAAATTTCCAAAATGAAAAAATTTTCTCCAAATTTCTTGAAATTTGCACTGAGGCTTCTCTATCAAGTGTTGTGATGGGCCAAGGAAGCCTCTACCAAAATCTGAAGTCCTTCATCTTCTTCTTGCCCCTTGGATGCTCTCTTCAACTTAGCTTTCAAAATTCTGATTCTCGCTTTGCACACCAAATTCTGGGACAAGTAATGATATGACAAGTTTCTAAGCATATTCTTCTCGTTGATGGCCTTCACTAGCTTACACTTCAAGTGGGAATTAGCTCTTTCAAGCCATGACTCTCTATCCGCATCAATTTGTTGCTCAAGTGAAGTGAACTCCACCCTCCTCCTTTGGGAAGCTAGGCGACTTTCCTGAATGTTTTGCAATTCCATGACCACCTGATGATACTCCAGCTGCTTATTCCTCTGCTCCAAGTACTGTATAGTCCATTGGGATCTATCCAAGTTAGTGGACAAGGCATCAATGTCCACTTGCTTCTCTTTGATGATCTCTCTAAGGTTTGCACTTTGTAGGCCCATGTCAGTATCATCACCCTCAACAAGGATGAAATCAGTCTCCTGTTCACCTAATGGTCCTACCTCCTATAGAGGCATCTTGCCTCGGTCCTGACCCTATACTGTGTTGCTGACGCTGGCAACGAGACCCCTTCCACCCTAGGTGGAGATAGTACTCGTCGCGCTGCTGCAAACAATCCTCTCATGCCTCTCTGATAGGTGACATATGTCGGCACACTAGTAGTCTCCACCTCCTAACCTCCATACTGATGTGAAGGTTCACCCACCTCATGGGAAACCTCCTGATGAGCTGTTGAAACTGTGAAGAACTCACGGGAGATGAAGTCTCCCCATGTAACACCCTGTAGACCAAGCTGATGTACAACAATGATCTTGATGAGCGCATAGTGGTAAATGTTGTTGTACTTCTGTTCAGGAGTCTTCTTCTGTACAAGAGCAGTCATCCTCTCTATGTTTTGGCACATGAAATAAGGAATGTTCATCATCCATACCCGAGTGAAATGCATCAGCAGCGTGATGTGGTAAGCATACAAACGGGAGAAACGGCCCTCACAGTTGAAATACTTCATGATCAGTTTCATTAGAGGAGCATATTCATCCATGAGGTACCGAAAAGGAAACACTCTCTTGAGTTGCCTCAGAAAGCCGGATTTGATGTAGGGTTCATAGTGCTTCCAGTCAATTTTCTACCTCTTGTTCCATGGTTCTCCAATGTTTGGTATGTCAGTTGCAAATGAAATGGTTTCTGGAGTTAATGTGAAAGTGACACCAGTAAGAGTGGCTTGATCACCATGCAAATGCAACACAAATAAGCGGGCCAACTCATGATGAAACTGAATAGTAGCGACCTTCTTGCAAAATCCATAACATGACTGACGCTGAAAACAAAAGGTGGCAAGCGAGCAGGCCTATAACTCAACAAGAGTGGTTGGTTCCTCTCTGATATGTTTGCCACCTCTATGAGGCCTCCTGGGTGCATGTGCTTCTATCGGTGAGTCACTATGGGTTTCTTCTTCATAATCATATGAAGAATCTGATGCCATAACTACTGGTAGACAACTTGCCTTGAAGAAATAAGAGCTGATTTGTCAAACTGCGTTGGACTGCCTTTGATAATTGTTTGACCTCTGCTACCAAGGGAAAATATTGAAACAAAGGACTGTTAAGAGAGGGAAAAATAATGGGAATTTAGGGATTGTTGGGACAAAGTTAGCTAGGGAAAAATGGATATAATGGGAGTTTTGTATGGGGTTAGGGTTTGGGATTTTACAATTAGGATTTTGGGAAAGGGAACTTGGGATATGGGATTAGTGAATTTAGGAGGGTTGGGGAACTTAGGGAACAATGGAATTCAGGGATAGATGGGATAGGGGAGTAATGGAGGAATGATGAACTTGGTAGCAAAATAGATTTTCAAAACCCTAGGCAGCAATGTTTGTTTGAGGAATTTGAAATGGTAGGGTTTGATTATTTGTTAAAACACTCACCACATCAACCATCATAACATAAACACCACACTTGGATAAACAACAGAGGTGAAACTCAACCTACTTGGAACAGGGTGAACTCGTGCGATTTTGGCGATTGGAGGTCGTTTTGGTGTTTTTCGGGCTTCCTAGTTGTATGCACCGCGCAGCATGCCCAGTGCGCCGTGCCTCACCAATGCGCCGCGCCCGTGTTAGTTTACACTAGGTTCTAAAGCCCAATGCACCGCACCGGATGAGTGTGCCACGCCTCTCGCCCAGTGTGCCGCGCCGGTAACTTGCAGCAGTTGTTTACCCAAACTTCACTCTCACTCACTCAAACCGTCTTACTTTGGTTGTCTTTTCTCTTGGAGTGAAAATGAGCTTCAAACCCTTGGAGAAATGATTTATGCATGAGCTTTTCAAATTTATTTTGCCAAAACCCACTTTTATAACGTTTTGCAAATGGTTTTGTCTTCAAACTCTATTTTTGGACTTTTTCACTTCTTTTTAGCTTTGCCATGAACCATATGACCCGAGCTTTGCTTGTTTTGTAGGTAATGGAGCTTCTAGGGCTAAGGAAGGAAACTAGGATCACAGATGAAGAAATTTACAATGAGAAAAACAAAATTTTCATGATTTTTACAATAAAGACTAAATACTTTGTTTTTTCCTCAAAATAGGGTTTTGAGGAAAAACACTTTTTCAAATGCTTGATGATGAAATTTATTGATGTTAAAACATCCTCATGGCCTGCTGGCAATTATTGAATACTCTGACACATTTTTTGACGAAACCCTAATAAAACCCTAGACTTAAGTGACCATGAAACCCTAAAGACAACTTTGTAGTTTTCAAGATAAAATGGGTTGTATATGTTTTTTAAATGAACAAACATGAGCCAATAGGTAGATAACATGAGGGAAACTGGAGGAACGCCACTACCGTCAGATGATCTATGCACCTAAATGGAATGCAAATGACTGGGCGAGACACCTAATATGAAATGCAACAAGAGGATTTCATCTCTGACGGAGGGATGAAAATACCGAATCTAACAATAACCTCCATGGGTTGATTAAAAGATGAATTGGTTGCTCCATGATGATTTTGGGAACTTGGTCTTATGGTTTTGTGCCACCTAGACTAGGTTGGCATGATCACCGAATTAAGTTTAACAAATAAATTGTTTGAAAACCCAAAAACGACCGTAGTCTACCCCGAAACCGCAAACAGTCATCATGAATCGGGTGGTTTGGATAGCTCATGTGAGCGCTGGAGTTAAACCATTTGAAGGGTGGTTATCTTGGTGACTTTCTCTCCGGCAGTTCTGTTCTGCGGAGACATGTCACATGCTAACGGTTGCATGCAATTCCCCGCATGGTTTGGAGCTACGGTTTGGGTTAACCTGTGAACCGTTCACATGTTGTGGTTACGGTTTGCTAACTCCTGCGGTCAACCTCTGATGATCCCGACGTGGCTTCCAACTAATGGTTTAGATAATCGTGGTTGCTCTGAACTCCACTCACATGCTATACCGCTAAATGTTTAATGCTCATAACCCGCACGGTTAACTCTCGAAACTCTGATCACATGATCCCACTACAGTTTAGAGACCCCATGTGATCTAGCCACGGTTAAGCCTGTTATATGGTTTTTTAATGTAAATGTATTGTTTTATACATAGGGATTAGGCCGAGAGGTATGTATTAAAGTTGTGATGTGTTTAATACATAGATTTTGATGTATTTTTGTAATACATGGGTTTGATTAGAACTTAGGACTAGGGTTTTAGGGTAGGATTTGATGCATGGCTTTAGAACTTAGGGAAAAGGTGTTTAGCATAAGATTTGATTTTAGGCATAATGCATTAGGGTTTTAGGTCTTAGGTTTAGTCATTATGACTTAGATGTAGGATTTAGGGTTTTAGGTCTAGAATCTTAAAAACCCTTTTACAATCTTTCGTCATAATGTGATATAAAACCACACACGATGACAAAACCCACACACATCATCGACTCCAGTTGTCTTTGCATTGAAAACCCGAACAATGAACCTATGCCACGGATGACACCCTGATGACATATCAAACCTCTGCGATGGATGATACAACCATGTTGATACCAACCCTGTTCGTTGAACGACAAAACACATGTCGTCGACCAAACCCTGGGGAATTGTCGATGAACTCAAGTCTACAACCAGGTGCTAAGCCATCTCTGCTAAACGCCATGAAAATTACTACGAACATTACCTGAACAACCTAATCATAGCCAATATTATCGAAACTGAACGACACCCATAAACTGAGGCAATGATGATACTGAACACTGATGACGACACTTTAGACACTTGTGTAATTGGATCAATGGATCCTCCTGCATCATTCCTCTCCACTTGAAAGATTTTGGACCACAAAAGTTTGACTAAACAAACAATCGATGAGAGTAGAACTCCCTCTCTTTCCATCTTGACCTGATGATGTACCAATACGTTTGATCAATCACCTACAAGTGATGACCCTGATGATGTTGACCATGATACCTTTTAATTTGGTGATCTGTTTCTTCCATCCACAGTATGAACAACTTGTGACGATGGGCAACCAACCTGTTATCAACGTGGCAATTGAATTCTTTCCACGAAGAATTATGAGTTAGTGATTCAAAAGCATATTTGAAAATAATATTTGTAGAAATTTGTTCAATACATCTGATGGGTATTAACAATCTACTTTCTGAAATAACTGAAATATTCAAAGACTCCTTTGATTTTGACTACATATCAATTACTTGACTTGATTTAATTTCCTATTGACTGATTACTAAGTGAACTTGCTGCCCATAACTCATCCAGCTGTGATGTAAAGACTGCTGAAACTTAGTTTTATTTTGAAAGTATCTAAGTAATTGTTGATTTACTTGAATCACTATTTCTTCATCTATTGACTGATATTTCCTCGATTTCTGCATTTTCAGTTAACATTCAATTCTTAGATGGCTAATCACTTCTACATCAGTTTTTAGTATATGGTCATTTCAGATCATATAATCTGAAACCAATCTCTGATTAGACTGACATGTACCATTCCCTGTAATACACTGCTGATGATGATAGTTTCTAGAATTCAGTTGAATGAATGAATTGAAATTCATTGTGTCTTCAAGAAGATGTTCATAGGACATTAAATGTATCTCATGTTTCTTATCTTGTTCATGAATAAGATTTCTTGGAAAAGAATTAACCACTGATCCGAATTGGATCCTAGAACACTCTCCAAGTTTTCATGAACTCTATAAAATTCATGCCAAAGTTTCGAAGCCTTATAAAGATCAAGCTTATTAGAAGTATCCTCATAACAGTTGCAATTTTTTATCAGCGCAGAGCAACGAGGACCCTCAGTCAAGCACGTAGATCATCGGCCCATGGTAATGCGCACTGACCCAAATTAGCAGAACGGGAGGTCATTTCAAGAAATGGGGGCATTTTCTGATATGCGATTAGCGACAAGTCGCTAATCGCATATCGTAGGACAAACCCCTCAAAGAAGGATAAGACCCAAGCACCCGTGTCATACGAAACGAGTCGATTTTGCAAACAAGACCGACCTCCCTAGTATCTAATGATATCTAGTGACAAGCAAGCCAATCAAAAAATATCTTTCTCTAAATATGTAATTTATAAACAAAGGAAAACAAGTGTTTTAGGCCTACCTTGGGTCCAATGCAAGTTTGTGGAAGCCTCGCTCCTTTGATCCAAATGAGCTCCCTTGTAGCGAATCTGCAAACACAAATAAGCACACAAATTAAATAGCACCTGAAAAGCCAATATCATAAAGCATACTTATCATAATGATCAAGGAATTCATGAAATAAATGACATAAGACAATTTGTTGAGAAAAATGAATCTGATTGTATTAATTCAAATCAAAGAAGAACTTTACAACCTGTGCCTTGATGTTGTACAAGCTCCTCCCAGGGTCCAACAAGAAATCTCCTCTACTTTGACAAGTTTCACTCTCTTCCCAATGAAGCTAAAAGGTATGTGATCTCTCTTCTCAAGCTTAACTAGGAAGTCTCAATTCCACTAGCATTTACCCTAAAAAATGTTCAGCTTCTAACCTCCCCAGCAACTAGCCCAATGCCTTAATTTATAGTGCAATGGAGGGAAGTTACTAGGTCCTCCTTCAAAGGGATAAAGCCCTCCTTCAAAGGCATAGCTCCTCTCATCAAGGGATTAGCTCCTTCTCTTTTGGGATGCATGAACCACCTAGGAGCGAACAATCCGCATCAAAATTCCTTCTAGGATCATATAGAATTAACCCAAAGTGAGTTTTTTAGAATAAACTTGCGCCTTTTTGACTTTCACAGGGGTCCGCACCCACTCCTTTAGAGACAGAGCGGGCAGGTCCACAGGTAATATGAACAGGGGGTGCGGGATTGCAGCAAATAGTGAGAGAAAGTGCGAAACCAGAGCTTTATTGATTTTTAATGTCTTTCTCTCATTTTCAAAGCTTGACATGAAGAGCTGAGGTCTGATACTTGCTTAGGAGGACAATATGAATGATGATAGACCCATAGTGACTGCAAATAGTCATGGTGACAATATTTTGTGTAACAGATTGCCCCCTAAAGTACGAACTCTGTAGTAGATGAGGATTTCATTTATCATCTAGGAAGAGTGAAGTACTTTATCATTTCAAGGATCATCTTGTGGAGAGCCTGGTTGGAACCTTTAAAAAACATTCAATGCAAAATATACATATGAGATCATATCATCGCTGAGGTAGGCATTCCCATACTCAGATCAAAACTAACTAGAAAAATAACTACTGCTCTGATATAGGAATGATCTTGTACTACAACACAAGCATAGACACATGTAGACACAGTATGGACGCAGCCATCTGTTTATGAATAGTCCACTGTATAATGAATACAAAATTCCTCGCAGCCTGGATGGCGTAAACTAGATCCAGGGTCTTCATTTCTACTTCCCGAAATAGTACGATTCTAACCATGTGAATGAATGTGTCGAAGTCAAACATGGTAGAAACCACTTGATTACCAGTCAATGATGTAAACTGTTAACAAGTGTGAGAGAAACCACCAGTAATGTCAATGGCTCTCAAAGTACTCAGTACAATCCATGAGATGTGAATAGATGTGTTGATGTCGAACATGTCACGGAATCCTTTGATCAAAGGTCAATGATGCAACCTATCATCGAAGGTGAGAAACCTGCCATTGAGGCATGCAGATCCCAGGGTACTAACCATTTCTAGATCATCTTTCTAGATAATGAGCTGAAGTCGATAGAAAGCGATCCGTCGTAGGCAAGCCCACAACACGAAATCATAGATCAAGTTTGAAGAAATTTAGTTGCAAGGACTGACTCAAGGATGGTCAAGATGGATGACAGATATTTTGTAGATGAATGGCTTATTTGCACTTACCTCTTGAACACATAACGACATAGCAGATGGTTTGGTGAAAATTGATCCAATGTTAATACCCAGAAACCGGCTGAAGACTTTCAATATGGTTTGATCAACTGTTAGGCAAAGGATTTCCCAACCCAGGTGAATAAAAGTGTCGTGTTCAAGAGTGGTTACAAAGTATGACAAACAGGCTCATTTTTCTCTCTTTTCCCCCACCATTTCTGGCAAGTACCTCTTTATTTTTTACAAGCTTGAGGAGGATAACATTTGCTTGATTATAAGCTCATCCTTTGGATGAGTCCAACTTAGTTTAAATTCGAACCCTAAGAAGGAGTGGTCCATTCCAACTTGTAATTGAACAGGTCCTTTACTGTTAAATTTTAACGAGTCCAGTATAGGAGAATCTCGGCGTTTTTCAATTTTAGAGAGTCTGAAAAAACTTAAGAAAACTCCATGGTTTTCCTTTTTCGTAAATTTGTGTCTCCCAAGCCCGAAAAAGTATAAAATAATACTTGAGAGAACCGCTTGATCATTACGACCAAGGATTACTTTTCGTAATTAGTGCCACTGATCCGAAAAAGTAAAAAAGTGATCAATGACACGTCGTTTTATAACCAATATCGAATTTGAAACGACAAAAATCCGGCAATATTTTCATGTTTTTACGGTCAGAAAAAGAGCTGTAAGTGGACCGTCTTTTTAGTTCCGTTTTAACGAGTTTAAAAAGAAAAACTCGGCGATCTTTTCATGTTTTAGGAGTCAGAAAAGAGCTTAAAGGTGACTCTAATGTTTTTTCGTCGAAAATGACCGATTTCACCTGAAAAATTTGTTATCCTGAACATAAACTCAAACATTACTCATACCTATTTAAAATGGATAAAAATGCTGCAAAAGTTACCTTTCTAAAGTGAAACATAAACAAATTAACAAATCATTTATTCAAAAAACTTATAAAAAGGGCTCTCGTCAATTCATTTTTACCATTTGAGTTTTGGGTGAGAAAATAGAGCTTTTGGTCAGAAACTTACCTTGAAGATTACGAAAAATCCGTCCGTTGGAATCGAGCGCCGTCTCCTCCAGGTAATCTACATCATCCTACTCTTTAATTTCATCCATTTCAAATTGATTTTTAGGGTTTCATTTCATTTTTTAGGAGCTTTTAGGTCAAAAAACCCGCGCGCGGGGGTCCGCAGGTATAACACAGGGGACCTGTGGACCCCGACTTTTTTGCAATGGGGAAAAAGTTAGGGGTCCGCACCTGCCGTGAAGGCAAGGTGCGGATCCATGCACTGTCTCTAACAGAGAGGGTGCGTACCCCGCGCAAAGGTTTTTTAAACCTAACAAACTCAAATTTCACCCAGCAATTTCCATTTTACATATTCTAATTCGCCTTTTTACTGAATGTAGGGTATACATCATGCTTGATTGGCGAGAATGGGAGCACGAGGATGTAGATCTTTCCGTGATAAATCATCAACCTTCGATTGATGCATTGAAGGCATGCGGCTTATACAAATTCTAGGCCATACCTGGCATGAGGGCCCAGGTGGACTTTCTGCAATGGCTGGTAGACAGGTGGAGCATACAGGACCAGTGCTTCTTCATTGGTGGTCACCAGCTCGAAATGGAGCAGGCAGATATATACTTTTTGATTGGTTTGCCTAAGAGAGGTGAACACTTGACTCTATTCGGGACTAGGCCAGGTGTGTTGGGTGTGGAGCCTGATTATCTTCTATAGTACCGGCATATTGGACCCCAGTTCAAAATGGGGCGGCAATGCCGCCCGTAAAATAATCGCTGCCCTGGTTGGGAGCCCCCCCCTGGCGGGGGGTTTCAGGGGCAGCGCCCGCGAAGCTAAAAACAACTGTAAAATTGCCTTGTAAAAGTATAGTAATTTCTAGTCAATCTGGGCCGTTCATTAGGCGGATGATCTGACGGTAGAACTTATGTTTAGTTTAGGGTTTTTTGCCCTAGAAGGAAACCCCTCTCTTTATATGAGGGCATTGTATTTGAGGCTGTGAGATAGATGTGTATTCAGTGAGCGAGAAACATAGAGGTGAGCCTGTGAGAGAAAACAGAGGATATTACAGCGGTTTTGTTGTAGGTTATATCTCTTCATTTTGCTGGATAATAGAAAGGAAGGACTGGCTGTTCGGGGTGGACGTAGCCCAAACTGGGTGAACCACGTATATCTGTGTCTTTCTTGTTTTGTGCGTTTTCTGTGTTTATATTTCTGCAATATTTTATGTGTTCCATTGCTCCGTAATATATAATTTTCTAACAAGGTGGCCAGTCTGTCGATAGCCTCCGGCTAGAGTTCTGTAACAACCAGACTAGAGACAAAGGGACAGACATCAAACCCATATCCCTTCCTGAACTCATGGTAATCGCGTTTACTTTTACCAGGCTTTGCGGGAGTGCAGCACTACATATAGCCACCGGATCCCAAATGCAGATCGCAGTTGACTGCTTTCGAGGCACCATCTTCAACTGGTGCAATGTTGTGTTGGCTAATGTAAAAGACCAACTGACTAGAGCCAAGAACGGACAATTGAAGACTTTTAGATATGGTGCTTTAGTTGTGAGCTTTGGTCTGGAGAGGGTCCCAATGTTGGTCCCACAGCACCTCACTGTTAGAGCTGGACTTCCTCGAGAGCCCAAACTGATGCGATGGGTTGTAGTTATGGCCCGTCATCCTGAGGAGGGGACAGAGGTCATTCGATTCACTCCTGAGTATTTCCATTGGTTGAAAAACCAGGTTTTTGCTATTCAGGACTTTCCTTACGCTGGGGTAGATTTTCGCGGTGACCCAGACATGGCTCTTCCACCAGGAGAGCAATGGGATGACTCAGGTAAAATCATTTCAACATTTTTCTAAGTTAATTTTTTTTTTGTTTTTATCTCGTTCCAAAATTGATAGTAAAAGTTTCAAATGCAGATGTAGGTCCACAGCGACTAGCCACTCTCCAGCCTTACGAGAGGAAACAACCAGCTGCAGCGACACCAGCCCCACAGGACGAATCAGCAGAGACCTTGGCCGAATTGGAGAGCCATCTAGAGCATTTGACATGAGACATTCCGGAAACCGGCATAGATGACATTCCTCTTCGACTTCAGCGTTATGTGATTGGGGTCCCAGGACCTTTCAGGAGGTTCCTTTGTAAGGTGGCCAGTACAGTGGTTTCTTATCGAGATCATCACCAGTGATAGGATGATCGCCTATTGTAGACACATATGATGTTTTTTCTTTTTGTACCATTGTTTTTGCCGATCATAATGTGTTTTTCAACCTATGATCGAGGACGATGTATATTTTGACACACTCCTATATTATACTATATCACTATTACCGGCTTATCTTGTAAAACATGTTATGGAATGTTTTTTTTTTTAAATTTACATGTATGATTATTGCAAATGTCTACTTAACATTCGAGAAGCAATTGCATCTGCTAATGTATTTAAAGATCTTGGAATATGCTGATATTCAATATAGTCAAATTCACGTTCCAAGAGACACACTCTCAAAAATAATCTCAATAACACTGGATTTCTAATGGCATATACTCTATTAAGCTGTAATACAACGAGTTCAGAATCTAACCTCACTATCAAACTCCGAATCCCAAATGAAATAGATTCATATAATAACTCAATCACTGCACTATACTCTGCAATGTTGTTTGTTGTTTGACCGAGGCTTACCCCATGCATAGATACCAACTCGTCAGAGGGCGAATAAATAACCCAAGTTGCGGAAGAAATGTTCTGTGTATTACGACAAGCACCATCAGCAAAACCAATGTATGTTTGGAGAGGCGTCGACATCTGCAATATCAAGAGTAAAACCAAGATAAGTAGGAATAATGACGAAAAACACTCTCTAAGCTAAGCACACTTTTTAAACTAAAACACACTAGCTAGAAAGAAAACTAACCTAACTAAAAATCTCCACACCCAGATTTTAAGCATAATACCTCTTCAGGTAAAGACCATTTATGGGTTTACCTAAAGAGACCCCGTTAAAGTCTACCAATTCATAGGCCCCTTTTGCTAGCTTTCGCTTAACAACATAGGGACCATGCCACATAGGTACGAATTTCCCAACGCCTAATTTATCATTTGCTTGATCATACAATAAGACTAGGTCTCCTTCCGAAAAATTTCGAGGGGTCACATTTCGATCATACTGAGCTTTAATACGTTTGGCATGAGTTTCGATCACTAATGCAGCATTACATCGATTCTCATCTAGCTGAGCCAAGTATAACAAATGTTTTTCCTCTTCGGAAGTGGCTGGAAGTAATTCGATGGCCATTTGCAATGACGGGATTTCGCATTCAATGGGTAACACAGCTTCCAAACCATAAACTAGTTGGAAAGGAGTGAACCCTGTTGACATTTTTATTGAGGTTCAATACACCCAAAGCGTTGAAAATAGCATGTTATGCCAATTCGACCTGTGAATCCCAATGATTCGTCGGATCATGATGACTAGAACTTTGTTGATGGCTTCAACCAAACCATTAGCTTGTGGATAATATGGAGTTGAATTGTCGTGACGCAAGCCAAGTTGGCCTGTAAGTTCAGTCATCATAACGTTTTGAAAATGATGCCCATGATCAGTGATAATCGCTTGTGGAACACCAAACCTAACAATTATATGATTGAACACGAAAATCGCAACTGTTTTGTCGTCTGCCTCAAATGTAGGCATCGCCTCGGCCCACTTGGTAAAATAATATACCGCAAGGATGATATACACATGCCCCCTGGTCGAGTGAGGGTTACATGTAATAAAATCGATACCCCATTTTGCGAAAGGACCGATGACAATTATAGGGTGGAGAGGAGCAGGTGGAGTGCGCATCTTTCGATCAAAAATTTGGCAGTTGTCGCATTTTCGGACCACGTTAATACGATATTTAAACAAAGACGGCTAGAAGTAGCCAGCGCGCAATATCTTTTGGGTTGTGGCATACCCAGACATATGACCGCCACACGCTCCAGAGTGACAGTCATTTAGAACCCTTTCAGCTTCCTCATGAGTTAAACAACGTCGAAAAACAGAGTCCGCCCCACGGCGATAAAGAGTATCTCCAATAATTCTGAATTGTTGGGACTGGAATCGTATTTTTCGATGTTCTGACCTTGAAATTTCTGGCCGAAAGGATTGGGTTTGGAGATAAACGATGATATCCCCATACCATGGATCTAAAGTGCTGATTAGAAACAAGGATTCGTCCACAATGGGCTCCTCCGCCACAGTTTCCATGTCAGCACGCGGGAAGTCACACATTAACTCCGCAAAAACTAAAGATTTCTTCGACTTAGACTTTTCAAATTCCAAGTCGAACTCCTGCAGGATCACAATCCATTTGGAGTACTTGCCCCCTAGCAATTGCTTGGTTAAAATATAGATCATAGGGTTGCAATCAGAAATTACTGTAGTTTTATGTAGTAAAATGTAATGACGAAAACGTTGGACAGCTTGAACAACTGATTTAAAGTTCGACTAAGGTAATATATCACATGTTTAGTACCGAATTCATCTTCCTGAACTAACACCATTCCGATGGTGGAATGGGAAGCGGCGAGATACAAGAAGTAGTCCCGGTTGTAGTTGGGAGGATGCAATAACGGTGCATGGGTCAACGCATGTTTCAGTGCATCAAAATATTTCTCAGCTATCTCGTCCCAAAAGACTGGAGTATTCTGTTTCAACAACCCGGTAAAACCCTTTGTGATCTCGGCATAGTTAGGAATGAATCGACGTAAAAAGTTTGCTTTCCCCTGCAAACTTTGGAGTTGGCAAAAACTCGAAGGAGGAGGCAATTTGACAATAGCTTCAACCTTCGAGGGATCGACGCAAATGCCGGCTTTCGAAACAATAAACCCCAGTATCTGACCTGCTTCTATACAAAAAACACACTTGTGTGGATTCAACCCAATCCGATAATGCCTACACCTCATAAAGATTGCTTGTAAATGGATGTAATGAATGAGCAGGCAAATCATTGAGATAGGGTTGCACAATGTGCTTGATGTCATGAAACGCGTAAGACATGGCCCTTTGAAAAGTTTCCCCAGTGTTCTTGAGCCCAAAAGGTAATTTGCAATAAGCAAATGTCCCCCATGGACAAATGAAAGCCGTTTTTGGCTGATCAGCAAGTAGAATATTGATTTGATTGTATCCGGAAAAACCATCCATGAAGGAGAATATTTCACTGCCGGCACAATCATCAATGATTTGATCGATATATGGAGTTGGGTAATTTTCTTTTGGACAGGCTCGATTAATGTCCCTATAATCGATACATATTCTTATTGTCCCTTGCTTTTTGTTAACAGGAACAATATTCGATACCCAATCCGTTAACGAAATCGGATAAATGAAACCTACTTTGAGTAATTTTTCAACTTCTGCTTTAATAGCAGCAGCTTTTCGCGGGTGGATCTGACGCAAATGTTGCTGGACGAGTTTAGCATCCGGGTAAGTTTTGATTTAATGAACAACAATTGCGGGGTCAATTCCTGGCATTTCCTCATATGACCAGGCAAACACGTCGCAAAATTCTTGAAATAGGGCCTTATATGTTTGAATTTCATCTTCCGTACAAGAGGCACCTATATGAATGTTTTCAACAATTCCAGGCTTAACCGAAATATCAATAGGAATAGTTTGAGAAATATTTCCCAAATTTAACTCTGAATCAGGATTTTTCATTGGATTCTAAGGTTCCTTGACATATTCAGTCGTAAAAATAGATGAAAAATCATTTTCAAAACGATCAATCTCAGGTAAAAATGAAGATCTATGATGAAGATCTTCCCATGGTAAGTCATCGACACACAGGATTTCACGAATTTTGTAGAGCTATAAAAAGGGTCTCTTTCACCTCTAATTACCTCACGTTAATGTGTCAATCCCGGAGCGTTTGGTTATTTCAAAGAGTGACTCAATCTGAGGTTATTTGTCAGAGTAATGCTAGTAGTACAGCGTCCTACAAGAATACAAGAGTAAACTAATGCTTGTCTATGACTAAGTTACTTCAAATGACTAAAGCACACACTCTTAAAGCTACGCAACGTTATCAGTCAAGGGTTCGACAGCAATAGTCCATCCCTTTGGAAATTGATGGAAAGAAAACTAGAGCATGGACCACGGGTCTGGGAGCGTGGCAGTAAATGCAGAGGCTCACTACAGCCACAGATCATCTCTCACACCAAATGCGAGTAAATGAAACAGCAGATAAAAATGGAAGGACAAATAGGAAATTGAACATCAAATCTAGAATGGAACAACAATGCTTAAAATGGAACAACAATTCTAAAATGGAACAACAATCGCTATAACTAAACCTCGTGAGCAAGAATCAAACCTTATCCTATCAACTCAAACGCACTCATTGCAATCCAAAACTCCAATCTTTCATTCTCCAAGCAAATCACACAACCAACTAATGGAACAACATTAATTACTAATTATGGAACAACATGTGGAAATCATACACGCATAACACTCTGCAGAAGTAATCTGATTTAACATCAATCATCAACAGGAATTACAATTGTGTTTCAAAATGGAACAGCATGAATCCTGAATCATAAAGAACACACCTTTCAGATAATTTCCTTAACACACGTACACAGCATAAAATCTCTGTAACACAATGATAACAATGTTCAATTAAGTCTAATAATATTGAATCCACTCTGAAAGTATTGATGATATAATGCAGAGTCAATAGAAAGAAAATTAACGAACGAATCTTAGCATAGCATGTGATGTAACTTGTAAAGAATATCAGATTACCAACTAGTGACGATAAACAAACCACGCAGAAATCAAATCGTAGTGATACAGAAGCAAGTGTCCTCCGGGGCCGGGCCCTTAGCCTCAAGGGTACACCGCTTTAAGCTAATCCAGATGCAGAGATAAGATAATCACCAAGTTTATATTAATGCATAAAACAGAAAGTACAATGAGCCAAGTTCAACGAGACTCGATGATCAAAGTTCAATCTTTAACAAGAAGTTACATAAAAGCATCGTCCCCCAAGACTAACAGTGTCGTCCCTTTATATAAGGGTAACGGCGGAGATGTCTAAGCGATAAGATAAATAAAGCAGCGATCCCTCAGGATCGAAGATCCTGAGGGATTCGCCAAACTGTTAATCCTTAATCACTTTTTTTCTCCTCCGCCGAGCTGGTGCCTTCTCCTCCTTTTCCGGACCAGTTTGCTTCAGCCTGCTTTGCCTCGTTTGCACTCGGTCCTTCGTCAAAGGGATAGCAGTTACCCTGTTCTTATCTTTTTCTTTGGAACAGCAGCTCCTCATTTTTACCCTTTCCTGCACAGGAGAATGACAACTATCAGCGGTTAAGTCTTGCATACTAATTCCACATATTTTATCACAATTCTCTATTGTTTTCCACATTCATGATGTAAAAGATTCACAAGTCCCACTGAAAAGCCACTGAAATGATCATTAAAAACATACCTTTTTAGTACTCCACACACCCCCTTGCTTACCCTGTTTCATGCCCTCATGAAAACATTGTAGTTGACATGCAAAGCAGTGAGAGAATAGGTTGGAGAAGGAATCTCATGCGGAGGCCTACAGCCATGGTGAGTGACTAGGTAGTCAAAGAACTGGCCTGTTTGACCCTTAGGCATCTCATATAGGGCTTGATATCCGGGTGCAGGGTGCCAGATAATTGGATTGCGGAATCTATATCCTAACCAGGATGGCCCTGCCCTCAAAATGCTTTCGCCATAGAGGTTCAAACGATTGGCAGCTAATTGAAAATTCTCATACTTAAATGGCTCCCTGAGCTGGATGTTTGGATTAGAGATTCGGTACCGGAATTTGGCTGCATCAATGGCGAGGTCTTTGATAGAAAGAAAATATTCTAAACTTTGTCGAATGAGTGCCTTGTGCATGGGTCCTAATGTTTCGATGACACCCAGAGTTCTCATAAGGTTTCTATGTGCTTTCCATAACCGTACTGGGTCCCTAGGCTCAGCCCTTACCCACAAGTCTAGGCCATTTTCCTGTCTCTGGAAAGTGTTATAGGCTTTGAGCCATTTAATCTGATTAACCCCGAATGAGATGAATGCTTGCAATTGAATGTCCCCAACAAAAGGGCCAGGGTTCAACTCAGTCTCCTGATCTAGCACGAGGTTATGCAAATAAAATTCACATAGCAATCTCTGGACCTTCACCCCATAATGTTTACAACAATCTATAAAGTCATTGACAGTGTTAATTTGTATCGGGGCGCCTGCTTTAACAGCCTTTATTTTTAATTGTAAGTATCATTCCAATAAAAACATAGCATAGTTTTTGGCAGGGGCCCTACATGCTAAAACGTCATTGTATAAAGAACACAAGGTATCCATCTGTTTGATAACAGTATCTAGCCTATGGGTTACCTTTGCGACTTTCTCCTGTTCCTTTTTCCACCCTTCAAAGGCCTAGCTTTCGGATTGGTTGACGTTCCTTAGTTGCTGTTGGAGTTCTTCATACTTCTCACGAGGGACTGTCTGCTCTCTAAGCTTCTCCATTTCTTGCTGAGCTTGTTTCAATCCCTTATGCAAGGTCCTCGTCTTTGGATCTCTTTTCCATGCATCAGTGGAGGCCGGGAGTTTTACCTGAACTTTCTTATTGCGTTGTTTCGAGTTCAGAACCCTTATCACCCCTGAGGCTGGTGCCTCTGTTTGAATCTCCTTGTTGTCCTTTTCTTTTTTAACACGAATACCAGCTTGCAGCTGTTCCTTTTCGAATGGAACAATAGTCTATCCCTCGGCATCATTTGGAACAGCAGCTGGACCTTCAGCTTCCTTTGGAACAGCAGCTGGGCCTTCAGCTTCATTTGGAACAGCAGCTGGACCTTCAACAGGGTTTTGATCAACAGAGTGATGTTTAGTCCTCCGTCGTTTTATCCTGTGGATTCTTACTGCAGTGGTCATCTGTTTATTCCCGGCGGTCTTCCTTGTCCTCTGCCTCACTTTTAGGATCCTGATCTGCTGGTGGAGCTGGGCTATTATGCTCAATAACCTCCGTTGTTCCTTTCTTAATTCTCTAATTTCCAATGTTTTATTAGAAGGAACAGCAGGCTTTTTGCTGCGTTCTGGGTCGTGACTAGTCCCTGGATCTTTCTCCTGGGGTGTTTCTTCATTGTTTTGTGCTGGCTGTTCTGGGGTAAGAACCCTAACTGGTTCCGTGGCTTCGCTTTCTATCCTCACTTCCTCTGGAATTTCCTCTGGTGCCGTGGGAACAGATTGTTCCCTCTCAGTGTCTCCTATCTCCTTTTCATCATGAACAGGCATATTTCCTTCCTCTACCTCTTCTGCATGTGGTTTTTCAAGTGCATCTTCTTCCTGGGGTTTGTCGCGGAGGTATGATGGGGTGGAAGGTTGGCCATACTCACCCATATTGGCCAAGATTGAGTCCAATTCCTCTTCTCCCACTGGGTCCTGTGGTGGGCTACTTACCTATTGTCCCATTTCCTCCTCCTACCTGGATTGTCCATCTTCTGCCTCAGGATGCTTAGCTTCCATTTCAGGATGCTCAGCTTCTGTCTCAAGAGGCTCAGCTTCTATCTCAGGAGGCTCAGCTTCTGTTTTTAAATGCTCAGCTACTTCATCATTTTCCTCTTCGGATTACTCAGCCTCCTGGGCCTCTCCTTCCTTTTCTCCTTCAACTTGTTCTTCTTCTATTTCTGGTCATGAGGGTTGCTCGTCCTCAATTACCACTGGCTGGCTGGTGCTTTCCTGGAGTTTTTCCAGCCTTCCTCTTATCCGGGCTAACCGGACTGATTTTTTGCGTTTCTCTGGCTGTTCTGGTGTATCAGTGTCATGCTTACACTTTGCTGATTCCTGGCATGTTTCTGGTCGTTCGAATGTGCTTGCAACATGTTTTTGTTTTCTTAATTCTCTGCGTTTTTCTGGACGTTCTGGTGTGCTTGTAGTATGTTTACGTTTTGGGGAAGGTGTTGTCGCTCTCCCCTCAATTATTGCAATTAATTCTTCCCAGCTGCTTTGCTGCTGGGTGAGGCTATGACTAACTATTAGTCGGATTAATCCATGGTGGCTGAAAACTGACTCTACATGCTATGCCTTTTGCAAGCTTCGTGCGACGTCATGAAGTAAAGAATTCAAAAGTGCAGGAAGATTTACAGAGCATTTCTGTTTTAAAATAGCTAAGAGTTTAAGGTGTCATGGCCTTACCACGTCTTTTCTCCCCTCGCAGGTGATGTAGCTTTGCACTGTTCTTGCTAATTCTGCCCAGGGTTCTCCTAGTGTTGCTGGCAGAACTCGCTTCCCTTTAATTGTTAAGCTCTGGCCTTCGTCCTGGAAAATTTCCATGACCTTCTGGAGTATTTCCTTCTTTAATGTCCATATAGGTCCGGTGGCTGGTAGTCCCGAGACTTCTGCAATTATATCGTCGGTGAACGCTATTCGCTTCCCCCGCACCGTGGAGTGATCCTCCTGCAGGTTCTGCAGAAATTCCATCGCCACTGTTTCATTGGACTCCTGCAGGCGACTGAGATAAGTCAACCATCCTTCTCTTTCTAGGATCTCCCGAGCAGCAGTGGAGATTGTCAACTCCTGTGGTTCGCTTCGAATTGCCCTGCCTCCCATGGTTTCACTGTGGATTCTCAATCAAACAACAACTGTTTGTGCTGTTTTGAAACACAGAGAGGGTAGTAATCGTCGGATTTAGAAAAACACAGAGTATGCAACAGAAATGACTTATGAACAGCAACTTGTATAGAAAAAAATAGAAATGTCATGCCGTTAAACCGTGCCATTTCCTGGTACACTATCTTTCCCGAATAGTGAGCTGACACATAACCCGGGGAATAATGAGGTTAACCTCCCCCCCACAATGCGATAGGCTGCCCCAGCCGTCAAAGAAAGGAGCGGCACCCGATCTGTAACCAAGTCATAAAGGAACAGCATATGAAAATATGCCATGTTTAGAAAAACAACGGATTGCCGAAATCAAGGCATAAAGTTAGATCGCGTATTACGTAAGAGGCTGCTGTGATATGATGCAAGGCCGGGAGATAGGACGTCTGTCGTACTTGCCAAATCTCAAGTGGTCATTGTCACCTCCTTTGCCATGATTGGTGTAATAAATGTTCATGCGGTATATAAGTCGGGAAATAATGTATGATTAGTGCCTAGGATATAAGAAACAAAAGAGTATTAGTATCCTACCTATTGGTGTAATTAATGTGACTTCGATACCATTAACAGTGCTCTGCTGCCGACAGGTGTCCATAACCTTGGCAGAGCTATTTATTTCACCCTCGGAACCATGATCCTTTATGTGCATATTAAGGAATGTGATGTCAAAGTGTAGGCCATTATGCTGGCTTGGTAACCAGTTAGCCATAATGCCATTCACGAGGAGGGGGCGAAGAGTGGGCAGGCCTGCTTGTAATGATACCTCCTGTTCCAAGGTTTGTTTATTTGCTATACCTTTTGGACCATATCCCTGGTGTGGTGGCCATAGTGGGAATGCCACTTTGCTTCCATCCTCATGATCATGGTAGGATGGCTCTTGATGAGACCCCTTATCCTGCATTTGACAATTTATAATTCATTTGCTTTTTCTTTCTCTTTTTTTTTTCCATAAATCACTTTTCCTTATATATCCACAAAGGGTGGTTCAACACTCCTTAAGAGTAGGAATGGTGGAAGAAGTCTTATCATCTCAATAGGAGGATATAAACCCTTTGCTCTTATTCCTGAAAAAAATCAAAGGGAATTAAAAAAGAATGGCATGATAAAGATAACCAATCAGGGCAAAATTAGTAAGACAATGACAACAAAAGATAAGTACATCCTTCCTTCTGTCCTCTTACCAATACATAGCCTTATAAAGATAGCGATTTATAATTGTCTGATTTCAGTATGTTGTGATTTTGTATTCATTGCATAAGTGCATCGCTTGTCTCTAAAATACTTTGAAAGAATAGGGGCAAGAAGCATCCTCAAACTTGGACTAGCAAAAGATAAGTTGTTTCACAAAAAGTATGCTAGAACAACAAAGGAGCATAGGTTTCAAAAGTGCAAATTTCGTTCCTTTTGAAAAAGGAACAACAGAACACAACAATGTCGTTCCTTTTGAAAAAGGAACAGCAAAACACACCAATGGCATTCCTTTTAAAAAAAGGAACATCAAAAATCAAAATGCTGTTCCTTTTAGAAAAGGAACAACAAGACAAGCGAACGTCGTTCCTTTGAGAAAGGAACAACAAAAATCAAGCGTGCTGTTCCTTTTGAAAAGGAACAGCAGAAAAATCAAAATTGCTATTCCTTTTGAAAAGGAACAGCAGAAAAATCAAAAGTGATGTTCCTTTTGAAAAGGAACAGCAGAAAAATCAAAAGTGTTGTTCCTTTTCAACAACAGAAAAATCAAAAGTGATGTTCCTTTTGAAAAGGAACAACAGAAAAATCAAAAGTGTTGTTCCTTTTGAAAAGGAACAGCAGAAAAATCAAAAGTGTTGTTCCTTTTGAAAAGGAACAGCAGAAAAATCAAAAGTGTTGTTCCTTTTGAAAAGGAACAGTAGAAAAATCAAAAGTGTTGTTCCTTTTGAAAAGGAACAACAGAAAAATCAAAAGTGTTGTTCCTTTTGAAAAGGAACAACAGAAAAATCAAAAGTACTGTTCCTTTTGAAAAGGAACAGCAGAAACATGCAAATGCCATTCGTTTTAGGAATGGAAAAAAAATTGAAATCTATATGTGCACAAACGAGTTTGAAGAAAAGAAATTATGTACAAATTGTGAAAAGAAATGAATTCCTTAATGAGTTACAGGTGAGGAAGATTCCTCTTCCTCTCCTAAAATCTCCATATCAGCGTCTCTGCGTAGCTGTTGGCAGAAGGATTCCCGAGTGAGTGGTTTACAATAGAGATGAACTCGATGGCCATTCACTTTGAAGGTATATCCAGAACCATCAATGGTGATTAAAGTGATGGTCCCATTTTCATGTACCTTCTGGATTTCGTATGGTCCCAACCAATGAGTCTGGAGTTTCCCAGGGAAGTCCTGAAACCGAGAGTCATATAATAGGGCACAGTCTCCTTCGTGGAAGAATTTGTTTTTGATGAGGGCATCATGCCATTTAGCTCGTTGTTGTTGAATCAATGTTGTATTTTGTAGTGCGGAGAGCCTAATTTTGTCTAATTCATTGATCTATTGTAGTCGATTAATCTGTGCCTCTATTAGATCTAAGCCAACTTCCTGTGTTGTTCGTAATGTTTGGATTTCAAATTCTATAGGAAAAATGGGTTGTTTTCCAAACACTAATTGATAAGGTGAGTAACCAGTGGTGCTTCTCCATGTTGTTCTATAGGCCCAGAGTGCTTCAGGTAGTCGGGCAGCCCAATCACACCTATGTGACTCAATGGTTTTTGTTAGGATTGATTCTATTACCTTATTGCTGCTTTCTACTTGTTCGTTCGCCTACGGGTGATATGGAGTAGTGATTTTGTGCTGGACATGATAATTATTAAGTGTTGCCGCTAATCTATTGCCAGCAAATTGTGGTCCTCCATCTGTAATTATTTCCCTTGGAAGGCCATAACGTACAAATAGATGGACTAGGAATAGTATGACAGAGTCCTCTGTGGCTCTTGGCAATGCTTCTGCTTCAAACCACTTGGTGACATATTCTGTTGCCACCAAGATATATGTTCTCTGATTTGATGAGGGGTTGATGGGTCCAACGAAATCAAGATCCCATCGCTCGAATGGTTCGATGACTAACTGTGGTTTGAGAGGCATCTCGTCAGCTTGACCAGGACGTCCTGCTCACTGGCAACTGTCACAGGCTTGGACAAATTTCTTTGCAACTCTGAAAATCGTGGGCCAGTAATATCCTGTTTGTAATACTTTGTGTCCAGTTCTATGCTCAGCGAAGTGTCCCCCACATGGTCCGTCGTGACAGGGTTTTAGGATGTCAAAGATTTCATCTTCTCGAACACATCTCATGATATGCATGTCTACCCCTGTATGAAACAAATAGCCCCCAATCCAGGAGAATCGAGTACTCTTCTGAACATTCTTTTTTCGCTCATTAGGGGTTAAGTGTTTTGGTAGTTTACCTACTGCAAGGTAATTGGCAACATCGGCATACCAGTGTGTTCGAACGGCAACAACAAACAGATGTTCGTCCGGAAATTGATCTTCAACTGTTGTTGCATCGATTGGCTTTGGCATTCTCGAGATAAAATTGGCTACAAGATTCTCTTTGCCATGCCGGTCCTTGATTGTGATATCGAATTCCTGCAATAAAATCAACCATCTAGTTATTCTAGCATTTGTGACAGGCTTATTTGCTAAGTATTTTATGGCTGAATGATCTGTATACAAAATAACAGGATAGCCTGTAATATAATGTCTAAATTTATTGACAGCATGTATTACAGCTAGGAATTCTTTTTCAGTAACAATGTAATTTAATTCAGCAGGGGATAAATTTTTGTTGATGTAATAGATAGCATATGGTTTTTTATCCTCTTCCTGCCCAAGGACTGCGCCAATGGCTGTATCTGAGGCATCAGCTGATATCTGAAATGGCAGATCCCAGTTTGGTCCTCGTAGGACTGGGGCTGTGGATACAAGCTTCTTTAAATCCTTGAAAGCACGTTCACATTTTTCTGTCCAAAGAAAATCAACGTTACCAGTTAGTGCATATAAAGGTGCAGCAATATGTGAATAATGTTCTATAAATCGTCTATAATATCCAGAAAATCCAAGAAAGCTGCGTACCTTTGTTTGAGTAGTAGGAGTGGGAATAAGCAAAAGTATTTGGATTTTGGTTGGGTCTACCTGAATGTCGGCTGCTGAAACATAGTGTCCTAGAATAAGTCCTTCAGTCATCATCATGTAACATTTTTCGTGACTTAAGCAAAGCCTGGTAGCTATACAACATTGTAGGACTTTTTCTAGGGTATTTAGTGCTGGATCAAAATCATCTCCATAGGGTGTAAAGTCATCCATATACACTTCAAGTCCATCATTTATTAAATCTGCAAAAATGCTAAGGATAGCCCTTTGGAATGTGGCGGGAGCATTACATAGGCCAAAAGGTAGAACTCGGTAGGCAAATGTCCCCCAAGGACAAGTGAAAGTTGTTTTGTCCTGGTCTTCAGGGGCAATCTGAATCTGATTGTATCCACTGAAGCCATCCAGGAAGGAAAAGAATTTTTTTCCTGCCAAAGTATCTAGCACTTGGTCTATGAATGGGAGTGGAAAGTGGTCTTTTTGTGTTGCTTTATTGAGTTCCCTATAATCCACACAAATTCTCCATTTCCCATTCTTTTTTGGTACGACCACAAGCGGAGAGACCCATTTACTGTCAGAAATAGGATAAATAAAATTGACATCTAACAGTTTCTGAAGTTCCGCTTTCACCACATCCTTTAGATGAGGATTAAGTCTTCTCTGCGGTTGACGGACAGGTCTAGCATCTTTTTCTATATAAATGTGGTGTGTACACAAATGTGGGTCGATTCCTTTCATATCAGGGTAATCCCATGCAAATGCCTGTTGATATTTTCTTAACAGATGGATGAGCTTAGTTTCTTGTTCAGATGTGAGGTTGGCATTGATATTTAAAGTTTTTCCCGGTTCAATTTCCACAATTTTACTATTTGCGACAGAAGTAACAGGTATTGTTTGATCATGTGTGTCTTTCAAAGGATCTTCTTCTAATTCATTATCAAATGCTGCTTCTATCATGTGACATTGTGTGCAGGATTCAGCTTCAGTTTGACTAATGAAATTGTTAATGGCATCATCTTTTGTTTGGTCTTTAAAATCAAGTGCCTCTTGTAAAGTCAATGGAGATCTAATGTTATCAGTAAGGTATGATACAGGATACTTGTTAGTTTTAATTATTGTGAGACTTGGCTGCGCTGGAGGGTATAGAACCAAATTCTTAATATCAGGTCCTTTAGTTATGGTCATATTTCCTTGCCGGCAACCAATGTAAGCATCGGCGGTGGCAAGCCAAGGCCTACCTAGGATTAGCGGGTGTCCATCAAGTCGGGTTTTTGGATTAATTATCAGGAAATCGGTCGGATATTCCCAGGAATCTATAGAGACCATGACATCGTGTAGAGTACCATCTGGTCTAATCACAGATCAGTCAGCCAATTCTAACAAAGTAGAGGTAGGTTCTACAGATGTAATGTCAAGTTTTTGACAGGTGGTGGTTGTTCAAATATTGATTGCAGCTCCTAGATCAACTAAGGCATTAGACAAGGTCTGACCGTAAATCTGAACAGTTACAATTGGGTTTCCTGGGTCTTCATATTTGATGGGTGTTTCTTTCCCAGATAAGAGATCAGATAAAGTACCGACTACTTGGACTCCTGGATTAGTTGTTATATTCCTCCTTGGTTTCTTTATGCACAATTCTCTAATAGTTTTTGCATATATAGGAATGTCTTGAATGGCTTGGAGGAACGGGATTTTTATGTACAGATTTTGTAATTCGCCCAGAATGTCAAAGTCAGGATACTGTAAAGGTCGAGGTATGACTAATCGTTCTGGGAATGGAGGAGAGGATGTGGTTGCTTGATTATGAGACTGCTGCTTATTTACATTCTCTTGTTGCAACTGATGTTCTCTTACTAACTGATCTTCACTATGAACTGTTTTATCTCCCTCATTTTCAATGATACGTCCAGATCGTAATTGAAGATCATTACACTCCCGCAGGTCGGGTCCTATTTCTGGTGATTCTATGATTTGAAGAGATTGGACCGGTATGTTATTTGGATTGGGGTTGGGTTGGGCTGGGAGTTGCGGTCTCAAATTAGACTGGGGATTTTGTTGTAGAGCTGGCAGAGTAGGTTGAGGGAGAGGAATAGTTCCTACTGGCTGTTGCATCGGTCTTTTCCAGTTTTTCTGCCAAGGTGAACCTTGTGAAGTAGGGGGAGTCCATTGCGGAGGATATGGGCTATTTTTCCAATATGGTGAAGTATAAGGGAAATTCGGCCAACCAGATTGGTTTGGCTGATTCAGCCATGGGTTTGAAGAAGGAAACGGTGGTGGTGACCAGTTTGAGAATGGGGGTGGGGGATGATTTTGCCACATATTATATTGTTGAGCATTATATTTTGGAGGCTGAAAAGAAGAGGTTGGGTTTGAAAACATACCAGATTTTCTTTGCTGCCACTGGCGGTGCTGGTTGATCAAGTACACCGACTCTGGTTCTTCCTCTGCTTCCTTGTATACTGCTTTTAATCCAGGAAGTGAGGGGCATCTTTCCGTAAGATGATCATTTGTACAGATGGCACATGTTTGGACTGTATCCAGTGGACACTCCTTGTGAATATGTTTTTTTCTGCATCGGGGGCAGAAGATTTCCAAATTCTTTTCTGCCTCCATCTGCTTCTGTTTGGCCTGCATAATATCAAGTTGTGTAGTTAGTGTCCCTAGAATATCAGTTTTAAAATTTTCTAATAAATTTCCAATCTCCACATGTGTTACTCCTTCTGTTGATATTTTATTATCTCTTGCAAACCGATCATATTCTGCCGGTTTTATTCTTGTGCTGCCTCTCGAACTCCTGATGCATAAATCAATAATGTTAGCAAAATTCTCTTGATAAATATCCCCTTTTCACATAATGTTTAATGTTTTGATCCACCGTTCCTTCATGCCCCTTATCGATGCAGTTTTTAGCACATTATCTTGTAAAGGTAGTGATGCATAAGGAGATCTTTGTAAATTATATTGAAAACGTTCCACATATTCTTCTAATGTTTCGTTTGGCTTGGCTGTCATTTGAAATATTTCGTCTTTCAATTCTCTAGACCTACAATAATCATGATATTTTTTTAAGAATGATTCTTTCATTTGATCCCAATTGTTGATAACCCCGCCACCTAGTCCCATAAACCATCTTAGAGCAGCACCCTTTAATGTCGAGGGGAATAATTTCAATTTCTGGGGATCGATGGTGTAATCATATCCCCTACACAACACGTAAAATTCGAATAAAAATGCATCCAGATCTTCTGATGTGAGACCGTGAAAGGTAGGGATATTTTGAAGAGGGATAGCTTTCATGGGCGCATTTGCTGCAGAATCCACTATAGGATATTGTAATGTAGAGGTTTTAGTATTTGGTTGATTCTGAGCCATAGGATCGAATATATGCCAATAACCTTCTGGGATATCTAGGAGGGTATTCCTAGGTTGAGAGGGAATGATTTTAGCAGGGATAGTTTTAATGGCACTTCCTTTATCTGGGATAAGAGGGATACCTGATGTCTGAAGAGATTGAATTCCTTCAACAATGATTTTCGTAGCGCTCCCATTATCTGGGCTGTTTAATGGCTGATCTGTTCCAATGGGAGATTTTGGTTCCTCAGTTTCCCCTGTTTCTCCTTCTCCTTCACAAAAGTTGCTGAAATTCCCTTCTTGGAATAGTTCTGGAGTAGAATTTTCAATTTCCTGAAAGTTTTGCTCTTCAATTTGACTATGCACCTCAGCAAAGGCTACAGATGGTGATCCTGTGGCCTGAAGGGAACTAGTAGGCTGTTTAGAAATGATTTTCCTGGGACCTACTGATGGCTGAGATTCTGTTTTCTTATAGATTTCATCTATGAAAGTTGTTCAGCCAAGGGTCACCGGCCCCTTAGCTTTTTCAGGTTTGGATGAAAGCTTGATATTCTTTTCTATTTTTTTTCTACTTAGTCATGCACTCAAATGAACTGCTAAATTCTATTCAATCAAAGCAAGAGAAAATCTGTTAGCAAAGTGGATAGTGGAGAAGGGCTTTTACATGCTCCGCACGCAGGTTCTTACCTTTCGTTTTTAAGATCCAACTCTTTCCTAGCAGGTTCGTACACTACTCTGAAGAAGACAAATGGCTACACTCTTTCCCCGGCAACGGCGCCAAAATGTAGAGCTATAAAAAGGGTCTCTTTCACCTCTAATTACCTCACATTAATATGTCAATCCGGGAGCGTTTGGTTATTTCAAAGAGTGACTCAATCTGAGGCTATTTTTCAGAGTAATGCTAGTAGTACAGCGTCCTACAAGAATACAAGAGTAAACTAATGCTTGTCTATGACTAAGTTACTTCAAATGACTAAAGCACACACTCTTAAAGCTACGCAACTTTATCAGTCAAGGGTTCGACAACAATAGTCCATCCCTTTGGAAACTGATGGAAAGAAAACTAGAGCATGGACCATGGGTCTGGGAGCATGGCAGTAAATGCAGAGGCTCACTACAGCCACAGATCGTCTCTCACACCAAATGTGAGTAAATGAAACAGCAGATAAAAATGGAACGACAAATAGGAAATTGAACAGCAAATCTAGAATGGAATAGCAGTGCTTAAAATGGAACAACAATTCTGAAATGGAACAGCAATCGCTATAACTAAACCTTGCGAGCAAGAATCAAACCTTATCCTATGAACTCAAACGCACTCATTGCAATCCAAAACTCCAATCTTTCATTCTCCAAGCAAATCACGCAACCAACTAATGGAACAGGATTAATTACTAATTATGGAACAGCATGTGGAAATCATACACACATAACACTCTGAAGAAGTAATCTGATTTAACATCAATCATCAATAGGAATTACAATTGTGTTTCAAAATGGAACAGCATGAATCCTGAATCATAAAGAACACACCTTTCAGATAATTTCCTTAACACACATACACAGCATAAAAGCTCCGTAACACAATGATAACAATGTTCAATTAAGTCTAATAATATTGAATCCACTCTGAAAGTATTGATGATATAATGCAGAGTCAATAGAAAGAACATTAACGAACGAATCTTAGCAGAGCATGTGATGTAACTTGTAAAGCATATCAGATTACCAACTAGTGACGATAAACAAACCACGCAGAAATCAAATCGTAGTGATACAGAAGCAAGTGTCCTCCGGGACCGGGCCCTTAGCCTCAAGGGTACACCGCTTTAAGCTAATCCAGATGTAGAGATAAGATAATCACCAAGTTTATATTAATGCATAAAACAGAAAGTACAATGAGCCAAGTTCAACGAGACTCGATGATCAAAGTTCAATCTTTAACAAGAAGTTACATAAAAGCATCGTCCCCCAAGACTAACAGTGTCGTCCCTTTATATAAGGGTAACGGCGGAGATGTCTAAGCGATAAGATAAATAAAGCAGCGATCCCTCAGGAGATCCTGAGGGATTTGCCAAACTGTTAATCCTTAATCACTTATTTTCTCCTCCACCGAGCTGGTGCCTTCTCCTCCTTTTCCGGACCAGTTTGCTTCAGCCTGCTTTGCCTCGTTTGCACTCGGTCCTTCGTCAAAGGGACAACAGTTACCCTGTTCTTATCTTTTTCTTTGGAACAGCAGCTCCTCGTTTTTACCCTTTCCTGCACAGGAGAATGACAACTATTAGCAGTTAAGTCTTACATACTAATTCCACATATTTTATCACAATTCTCTATTGTTTTCCACATTCATGATGTAAAAGATTCACAAGTCCCACTGAAAAGCCACTGAAATGATCATTAAAAACATACCTTTTTAGTACTCCACAAATTTTCTCATCAGTGTGAACAAGTTCGGAAAACGTTGTTGAATCCGAGTTTGATGTTGAAAGTGATTCCGCATGGACCACATTCATTAAGTCAATTTTGGTTGAAGATGGGTCGGAAAACGATTGCACGGCTTGATACGCAATTTCATATGGACTCAAAGGCATAACATCACCAAATGAGTCTATCTCAGATTCAGAAGGTACGATCCAAGGATCATCATAAACAATAGTGTCTGACGAAATCATATGAATGGTTGCAGTAGAAGATGATGCGTTGATAGGAGGAAAAGGAAAAGTTCCTAGTAAACCAGAATCTTTAACTAGTCCTACTCCAACATCCTTATACGGGATAGTTGTTTTGCCGACATGCTGAATACTTTCAGAAGAGGTTGGGTCGAACGAAAAGTAAGTCAGCTGGTCTATAGTTACGATCTTTCCATTATGAGGGAACTTTATAAGCTGAAAGACCGATGAAATGAAAACTGTCATAGCGTAAGACCAACTACGACCCAAGAGAAGGTTGTAATCTAGAGGGGCATCAACCACCTCCACATCTAGATTAACAGTTTTGCCTTCAACCCCTATAGGTAAATCCTGTAGAATGACAAAAGGATGAAACCCACGGCCATCAAAGGCCTTTAGAATTGTCGGGGATTGATTTAGCGAAGGAAAACCAAGTGATCTCCAACACTGTATCGACATAATACACGTTGAGCCTCCCTCATCAATCACAGTTCTATAACAAGGTCTGTTTTTGACTAACACTGGGATCTGGAAAGCCATTTGATGAGGTAAGCGCGGTGTACTATTTTCTAGATTGAAAATTATAAGGTTCGAGTCCTAAACGTCAATAGCTCCTATAGCTGACAATAGTAATTTACGTTGTGCTAGACATGATTGCAGCACTTCCAAAGCCGACATTGCTGAAGGTAAAACAGCGAAATCTTCAACAATGTTATAGTTCTAAGCCGCTCTCGCATGTGGATTGAAAGCTGACTTTCGAAGTATACCCTTGGCGGGCGGTTTGATTACTAATTTTGGGTTAGGTTTCTCGATCTGTAGTGGATCGGAACCGGGAGCTGAGGTTGATGGGTTCGAATGAGAAGATTCTGCTTCCTTACCACCAACAGGACTTTTACTGCCATAATATTGCGATCGAGTCGCAATCCTAACATGGGACATCATCATTATGGGTTCTTTGGAGGCATTTAAGGAAGAACCTATCATCTTACTGTCTTGAATTGGAAAAGGATCCTTCAAAACAGCAGGCGTTTGGGAACCTTTGACAATTTTCGCAACCTTTGCTCGATGAGGGCAGTCTCTTGTAAAATGCTCTTCGTCACAAATGAGATAAGGATAACGAGGTTTGCGTTTCTCATCAGTTGATTCCGCTTTTTCTAGTTTCTCTTTCGAATTTTTATCTGTTTTATTTTTATTCTTCCCTTTCATCTTACCGCCGGATTTTGATTTGGCTGTAGATGACTCTACAACATGAATATCGACAGAAATTTCCGCGGAAGAACCTCCTGTCGAGGAATCTGGCAAGGTTATGATAGGAGAAGAATTCTTGGAATATTTCTTCTTACTTTTGGTATTAAACGTACCAATCATACCATCAGCGGCATGAGACCCTGAAGGGGCTGCAGCGATTTGATTTTTCTTAGGAAGATCGGGGATTTTCTCGTGTAACGTACCTGACTGCGTATAAACTAAGTCAAGGTACTGTGCTTGAGAAATTACTTGCTCCTCAGTAACAACTCCAGCCTTAGCTACATCCTCAGTGATCTTCGGAAGTAAAGATTTTACAAACCATTCAGCTAAGATCTGATCCGGAATAAAAACCTTCACTAAACGCCGTCGACGTCTCCATTCATGAATGTGATCTAAAATGTAAGTGGACATTGACTGCTTTAAAGAAGTTAATAATTTCGTGCCATTGTCATATCTGACTGGCAACTGAAAATGAGTAAAAAACGAAGTAGCTAACTAACTAAAGTTATAAAAAGTGGCTCGCGGTAACTCAATGTACCACTTGGCCGCAAGACCAATTAGAGTGCGCTGGAAAAGCCTTAAACGGATTGAATCATCTAAAATGGAATTAGACGCACACCAGAGGTGATAAGTCATCACATGGTTCGACGGGTCCTCTCCTGATTTTCCTTCAAACTTAGGAATATCACTGGGAAACTTATTCGACATTGGCGGCCAAAACGGAAGATAGTTAATTGGATCGTTCGTAAGGCGCGACAAGTCAGGCAAATCCAAAGTTGTGATAAATGGTAACTAACGATTAGGGTCCCTGAAACCCTAGGTCATGAGACCAGCCCCAGGAGGAGGATATCCAAGATAACTAGGAATTGGAATTGCATTTGGGATATTATATCCTCCCGTAAAACGAGGATTAACCGAACCGTACTGGGGTTGTTGAGGTTATTGATATGTATACCCAGGGTATGGTTGATACTGATAGACTGGCTGCTGCACAGCTGGACCGAATTGGTACTGTCCCTGGTACGGTTGATAAGTAAATTGAGGTTGACTTGTGACAACCGTACTTGGACCAGGTTGTCCTACAGGCATCTGAACTGAAGTTTGAATTGTGGATCCAGGCTGAGGTAAAGATGTCTGAGGAGTTGATACAGGAACAGTAGAAACCGGAGCTGTAGATACTCCAGAAGTAGGTGGGGTAGATTGAACAAATGTTGCAGCAGTTGCAGCAGCCGTTTGAGGTGGAGTATGAGGCGTACTAGGCCTAGGCTGAGAAACTACAGAAGGTATAGAAGTTTGAATAGTAGATTGGACAGGTTGCTGGGGTGAACCAGAAACCAAGGGTTGTCCAGTTTGAGATGACAACTGTACATTCGGTTGCAAGACCTGTTGAGTTTGAGATGGATCCCACACTAAGTTCATTCCGGGGTACGGACCCATAACAGGTTGAGAATATTGAGGACCATAACCAGGTTGAGGGTAGGGTACATTTCCAGTTCCTTGAACATATGATTGACCGGAAGGTGGTTGGAAACCTTGGTTTGGGTACTGACCTTGAGGTTGATAACCTTGAGGCACGTACTGATACTGGGGTTGACCTTGAGGTACATATTGATACTGGGGTTGACCTTGAGGTACATATTGAGTCTGGGGTTGACCTTGAGGAACGTACTGTCCCGTAGGTATGTACTGTCCTTGAGGTTGCCCCCTAGGTGGAAATTGGGTACCTTGAGGTTGCCCCCCAGGTGATACTTGAGGACTTTGAGGCTGCCCCCCAGGCAGTAACTGGCCACCTTGAGGTTGAGGATTAGGAATAGTACCTGACATCATGAGAATATCTTCTACACTCAATGGCTTAGTTCCATTATTTCCAGTTAATAACCCTTGTTCAATAGGTTAAGGAGATGCTCCCGAAAAAGTACCAGTAAGTGACTGATATCCAGAGGGAATAGAAGGATCGCCGTACAAAAAGGTTTCTGGAGATTGAGAAAACATGGACGACTGTCTTGACATATTTAACGGAGGATAGTAACCTCTAGGTGTTGGGTGAAAAGGAATGTGAGGTGGTGAAAAACTTAGTCCCGGGTTTTCCAAAAAATTGGTCAATGAAAGATACCAAGCACTGCTCCTAGGTGGACTGTAAAAGATTGATTCACGCTCCCTAAGTTCTATAACATGTTGATTTTCAGGGATAGGGATACCTTCTTCTTTCGGAGAAGCAAGTTCTTCAATAGATATAAGTCCAGAAGGAAGATTTTGGGTAATTATTCTTTCTACCCTGGGTGAACCAGGACCACTAGAAGTTGGAGAGGTAAATCCCGATGAGTAGCAGCAAATTCAGTTTCAAGTTCAGATATTTCAGGTTCCTCACCTAAATCACTAGTATATGAAAAACTACCAATAACTTCGGAAACAAACACAGATTGTGGATTATAATCTGCTACTAGAGCTTGATAATCAGGATGTACCACTAAACAAGATTCTCCTTCTTCAGGTGACCCAACTCTACTGTCTCTAGGAGTTACAAGGGCTCGTAACCCTTCAGGCTGGCTCGGTGAAAACTCAGGAGGTTGGCCCAGAAGTCTACGAGACTTCCTCGGTAATTCAGCCACGATTAAATATTTTAACTACTTCACACGCACACAAAGAAAAATCTCAATAAAAACCACCTAAAGCCTCTAAAGAACCAAAAAATTTTGAATCACACGCCTAAAGAATCTAGGAGATCAAACCACACACAAACAGAACACTAGTTGGTGATGAAATCCAACGTCGCAGAGTTCAATATAGAAATGGCGGTTGGAACAGTTACCCCGGAAACCTGCTTAATGAATAGACTAGCACAAGTTTCTCCACTAAACCGTCTCGAGTGAAGAGAACCCCCCAGAAAATCCAAGTGAGTCTAGCCGACGTCTGCTCCAGGTACAGTGGGATCTTCCCTCCACCGTCACCTTTGGAAGAATCCTATAGAATATATGGTCACTATGGTTACCAACGGAAACAAATATACCTGAGGGAACTGTCTACGATCCGATACGCACGCAAGGGCAGAGTAACAAGCTCAATCCCCTTGAAGGCTCCTTGACATAATCCAAGGTTTACCAACAAGTCACCCCAGGCTCCTCGACAATGGTTAATCCGAGGTTTACCATTTTTAATACGTGAATATCTGGCATCATTCCTAATGAGGAAGGATTGATTCCCACACTGGTTCGGACACGATCTCATGCTTCTCCTTTAAGAGGAGCTTTCCCAGAGCATAGATGTAACAATTGGATTTTTCTCCTACCGCAAGATACAGCTACTTGTTTGTTTTACTGTCTTGGAGAGTTAATTACTCCCTACTCCAAGACACTAGCCTAAGCTATGTTGGTGTAATAGAGCCCTAGAAATAAAAAGATTACTAGATAGATTTTACTTTAAGCGTTATTTTTATTGGTTTTTCTTTAAGTCAAGAGGTGCAGAGATGAAACTTATGGTGTGAAGACTCGACTCGAAATCACTAAAAAATGCACTTAAGATGATAAGAAATCTTTTCCCTTCAATGAATTTCTAGCTAGGAAAGAGTTTGAGAATGCAAATGCTTGTAAACAGAAATCTTTCTTAACAAACAAATCAAAAGAAGAGCTTTTTGTCTTTTCCAATGCACTCAAAGCGAGACAACTAGTTATTTTCACAAAAATTTCCCTTTTCTTTCAAACAATCGGATACTACAAAAACAAACTTTTTCCAAAAGATATTTTTTTATTTTTTATAAAACACTCAAAACTATGGAAATAACTAATCTTGAGATCTATAAACTATAAAAAACTATTTGAAGTAAAAGCTTACAAGATTTCTTTTCAAGGATGTTTTACTTAGCTATAAGCAAACTAAGGACTAATTTGTCCAGAATCAAAAATCAGTCAAAAAACAACCAATTTTTGTTTTCCTTTCTAAAAATGAAATCCAAAACTCTTAACATAAGTCTTTTTGAAGTTTCGCAAAGAGAAAACACAAGATGGATTCCTCAACAAAGGTAGATTTTACAAATGTTCAGACTCATAAGAAGGCCATTAAAAACCAAAGTGATCTGAGGCTTCTACAACTTCTAAGCTCTGAGCTACTACAAGACCAAAATGAAAACCAAGCCCGGCAACCAAAACTTCTAGGAATTTCACCTAAAACCCTAACACCAATGGAATTAACCTAAGAAAAGTTCTTGACAAGTCACATGCAGGTCTGGGCAGGGGATAACAACATCTAAACAAAAACTAAGCTGACTAAAAGAGAAAATCTTAAGTTTTCCAAAATTTTGACAGGGTCCGCAGGCCCGCAGTTCACACAGGTGCGGTACCGCTCTGTGTGAAAAGCAAAAGTGCGGATAGGTCCGCACTGTGTTGCAAGCCGAGGGTGCGGTCCTCTCCCAAAGTTATGAAAAACAAAAAATAATCCAAGATCTACTAAATCTACCCAATTCCACACACAACAAGCCAGAAACAGAAACAAAAACATAGTTTCTCAAGTCAAAGTAAAGCAAATCAAGAAATCAAGTCCCCATTGGTGTTGTGGGGAAAAATGCCTATGCAGGACGATCCTATCCACCTAATGTGTGACAGCGCCTTAGCAACAAACAAATACAGCTATTATGATTTCTTCCTTTATGAAATGGGAAAGAGGGGAGATCGGTAGACTTACCGTTGTCTTCCGGTTGTCCCTCGAACTAGATCCTCTTCTCTTTGTGTGTCCACAGCTACTTGTCTCCTGGCTTGCTCAAGAGAACATCTACTTGAATCCCACGAGATCACAAGAGAACAGCTACCTGTGACAAGAGAACAGCTACTTGCGACAAGAGAAGAACACAAAACAAAGGCAAATATACATATTCATAAATGATTCAGGATTAGAAGTAAATCAAATATACTAATGCAATCATACAAAGTACACCAGCATATAGGAAAGAATCAAGATAGCTTTATTGATTGATAACAGGGTTCAGGAAGAGATACAACCCATAGGGCTCCAATCCAGCATCTCGTTCCCAGAAGAATGGAATTCCTTCTTCAGCTCCCTTCAAAGCATTAAGCACCCAATGTCTCCAGCCACAAACCAACAGCAATTCTTTGCAATAACCAAATTCCAGCCTTTGGATCTCATGGAGGAGAGATCCATATATAGATGTTTGGAGAGAGGATGAGTCAGCTTGAGATCTGACTAGTGTCCTCTCCCTCTCTCAGTTCTTGAGTCCACTTGGAGGTTCTTGCTTCCACTTGGAGATTTGGAACCTCTTACTCATCACCAGTCGAATTCCTTGATGCAAGTGTCATTTTGGAAGCTTCCTGGGCATTGACACCTTGAGGAATGACTCTGCCACATGTCCAAACTCGCTCAGCGCAGGTAGCTAGTGTTGGAGTTGACATTCAACGCAGGTAGCCAGTGTAGCAGTTGACATTCAGCGCAGATGCTCAGTGGAGCAGTTGACATGATCCAGAATTGGCTTGTTTTTGAGTGTTTTCAGGTGGAGAACTTCTGTGAATTGCTGTGGTTGGTTTGCCTTGTTCCTCTAGGGGTAGGAACAACATGTTTAGGGACTTTGGATCCCTTAGATTATGGACATTTCATGCTCGAGGCTGTAAGGCACAAAAATGTCTATAACAGTTGCCCCCTAAAGTATGAGGCCGTTTATCGGGTGAAATGCTTTATCCAGGAGGGTCCGAAGTTCATCCATCTGCTGGGAGGAGACCTGTAATAAAATACAATACAATACATTATGATTCATACTACTTTCATGATCTAGCTGAGGCGGGCATTCCCATGCTCAGCTTTATAAATTCATTTTTGTACATAGAACAGACAATCGTCTGATGGTAGACTGATAATTTTGGCGAAATTATCATCCTTTGAGTAGGATGATCATCTGCTACAATGATGTACATGTCAAATGTCTTTATTTTTCCTGAATATATATCACAGCCCGGATGGATGAAACTAGATCCAGGGTCTTCAAACTCGTTCGATCTTCACTCTAAGTACAAGTCGATCCATGTGAGAATTGTGCTGAAGTCGAACATGGAAAGACATCGCTTGATTACCGGTCAATGATGTAAACCGTTAACAAGCGCGAGAGGAATCACCGATAATGATAATGACCCTCAAGGTACTGCAGTACAATTTACGTGGTGTGAATAAAGGACTTGGCGTCGAACACCACGCAAAATCTTCTGGTCAAAGGTCATTGATGTATACCTGTCGCCGGAAGTGAGAAACTTGCCATTGAGGCATGCAAGCTTCAAAGTACTGAAGGGGGTGTTCCTAGATAAACTTCTTGGATAATGAGCTGATGTCGACAAGAAGCGATCCGTCACAGGAGGACCTTAATGAATCCCACATCAGTGACACGGAATGGAGGTAATGATTTTAATGGAGGTGAAAACGATCTGTGACATATGATTGAGGGTGGCGGTCATGAATGGATGAAGGATAATGTATGGCAGTGGATGGGACCCGGTTGACTCTTTCTAAACGACTTCTCTTGAACATATGGCGACACTGATGCGATGGATCGGTAGCATTACCCAAAATATGGATGGTATGGCGAGACCATGGTGATGTGACCGGTGAATGAAACAACCCAACCCGATTGTGGTACGGAGGAAAAGTGTCATGTTCAAGAGCGACCTGCTACCATCAAAGTTTTCTTGATTTTTTCCCAATTTTTCCCCAGTCATTGCTGACCAGTACCTCTTTATTTTTGTCAAGCTTGAGAAGGATAACATATGCTTGTTCTATAACCTGCCCTTCGGGCAAGCCCATCGCTATGTTTTAACGAGCCTAGCGATAGTGAAACTCATTCTCGTCTAAAGACAAGTTTGTCGCTATTTAATAATTTTAACGAGTCTAACGACAAGGATAACTCGGTCCTTTTCATTTTTAGAGAGTCTGAAAAGGTACATAAAGTTAACTCCAAAATTCCTTTTTCGTCATCTAATCCCTTGAGTCCGAAAAAGTATAAAACAATACAGAAGGGATGAGTTTTCGATAACTTTAACGAGCCGAATAAAACAAGCGCTCGACCTTTTTGTGCAATAATCCCTCAGGTCCAAAAAGATTAAAATCTAGAGGAGGGATAGCTCTTCCTGTCCTTTAACAAGCTGGAAGGCTAAAACTCGGCAATCTTTTCATATTTTACGAGTCAATTGAAAAGAGCTTAAAGAAGACTCGTCTTTTGAGGAACAAGTGATAAACAGGGATAGCAACTGATTCCAGGTACAGGTTGGAATTTTCCAATCACGGCAGTGTCACAAGGATGGCTAGGTGAAATCACTCTTCGCAGCTGTTCCTCAAAATGGGTAAACAATCATATGGAGGTGAACGATCGGCCAAATGAAAAGTGGAGGCGGCAGGTGCAAACACGACCAAGGCTTTTATGGCTGATAAATTTACATTCACAGTGGTTATTTACCGGGATAGGTTCATTTTTTAGTTAAAAATGAGCTTAAACACTGGAGGAAACTCTGCTCACTGCTTATATTTATTTTTTAACGAGCATGAAGACCGCGTTAAAACTGCTCGGATCTTGCGTTTATTTTTTAACGAGCATGAACTTTATGCTAAAACTGCTCGATTACCCAGTCATATGATAAGAGTGTCTCATGAAAGATTCCATTTTTTATAGAGCTTGCGCCTTACCAAAGCTATGCTCCCTCTCCTTTCCTTATGCAAGTTCGGAAACGGCTAATCCTACGAGTTTAAAGGGTTAGACCTACAGGTTTAAAGGGAGGACCTAAAAATTTAAAAAAAATAAATAGTCGCCCCTTGCTTGCACTCCGAAAGGTTTGCATGCCCCCAGGTATAAAGTACGATTTCAAGGTTACCCCTCAATTTGCAGATAAAACATTTGTTTTATCGGGAGAGGCCTACCTCTTTCAGGTTACCCAAAGATTGTCTCGTTAATCTTTCAAACAAAACACTTCCTCAGCAATGTCTACCGAAATAGACAGAGGTGGGTGAAAAACAGGGTATTCCACCCACATAACTTTGACAAAATAATCCTATTCCAGAACAACCCCTCTTCCAACCACGGACGGGGTACGGACTAGTCATATTCTCCCGCGGAAACCTACCCTATACCCAAAGTTTTCCTGCCGAAGCAGACCAGGATGCATGCCCCCTGGGTTCCAGTCATATCCTCCTAGATTACTCGTGCTCATCAGGAGGACGGACCGTGGGTTGAGACACTTCTTGCATGAATAGACCATTTAGGTATGGCACATGACTATTTGCGACGTGTGATCCGGGAAACGAAAGTTGGTCTACGAGCTTGACCACTCTTCCTTCATGCAGAAAACACATTACTATAAAGAGTGAGGAGACAACAGCTCCCATGCAATATATATAGTCTCGTCCAAGGAGTAGGTTATAATCCAAGGGTCCTTGAACGACCATCACGTTCATTTGAACGGTCTTCCCTTTCAATGTTATAGGCACATTTGGGAGGATCCCTAAAGGTCGACTGGTCCCTTTATCAAAGCCCGATAGACTTCTCATCTCAGGCAAAAGCGCTGGCGAACCAAGCGCTTTCCAAGCAATAGAGGAAAGGATACTCATAGATGCCCCCTCATCAATGATAGTGCCAGCCATTACCATTCTGTATATTTGACAAATAATTCTGAATGGTATACTGGCTGGCAACCGGGGTTTGCCTAGTTGGTTCCAATCAAAGGACACAACCAGGTTGCTTGGTGGTGGGACCGAATATACGGTCGGATATTGCTCCGATGAACTTCCTTCCTGCGATAAAGGAATGGTGGCATTGCCCCCTTGATCATCAGAGTCAGTGCTGATGAAGAGAATCTGGACGGTGTCATCTTTATTCTACTCTGTGATGGTGTCATTCGAAGATGGAGCCTCTGAAGGCAAAACCGGGTCAACTGTCGTATCAACCTTTTGACTTTCGTCAGGCATGGATCCAAACGGTTCTTCTTCAATGACAGGTGCTTCGGCTGAACACCTAAGTGGCTCAGCCGGATTCTCAACTAGTGAGGGACTTGGCAGGATTCTTTGATATCCAGGAGGGAGATGTGCTCGTAAAATCGGGCGATCTTCCAGAACTCTTTTTGCCTTGTCTAAGAAGGGACAACGGTGGATGGCGTGATCGCCTTCACACAGCCTGCAGGGAAATTTAGCTCTCCTGCTCTGTCCTGGAGCTTCACTCCCACTAGTTGACAGTGAGCAGTCGACATGGCTATCAGAGGTCGATGCTCCCGAATTATGCAAACGGGGGGAGCAGTCTCTTAGTATCCGTGGGATACAGGGACAATCTCTATGGAAGTGGTCTCCCTGGCATATGACGCATGGCGATTTAGGCCTTACGAGTGCGGTGTGTGGATTTTTGTTAGATGACACTTGTTTGCCCCCAGTCGCTTTAGGCTCCTTCTTCTTCTTTTCTTTCTTCTTCTTCTCCTTCTTCTCCTTAGGAACCTGGTTTTTAATTCGACCAGTCCCTTCAAGCGAAGAGGAAGGAGGGGAGGAAGATGAAGTTGAAGGCTGGGAGGAAACTCTTGTCTGATCTAACTGTTGACTCGACTGTTCAGGAATGGTGGTGTTCTGAACGACACTGGTTGAAAAGAGCCAAACTGGTAGGCCAATTGTCAGTCCTGGAAGCGAAAATGTGGCCATGTGGGGCGCACCAACATCTCCCCAAGAGGAGAAGGGACTAGGATTTCCATCAAGAGGAATTCCTTGGTTGGTGTGCTCCATCTTTTCAACCTAAAGATCAATGCAGGATTAAAGGGTGATTGTTCCGTTTAAAATAAATTGTTAACGACGCTTTAGACACAACTTGCTTTTTCAGTTTTAAAGAGTCGAGAAAAAGCTAAAGATGACTCTAGTCTCCTTCGATGTTTTAATGAGCCCGAAGTGACAAATGCTCGGATGGACTTTTTCTGTTATAGAGTCTGAAAAAGGCCAAAAGAAACTGCTCTGGAGTTCTAGGCAGAGGGTGTGCCAAACTTTTCGCAAAACCGCAGAATACTTTTTAGGGCACGGGCGGTCAATCTTCGTGAATGTTGTGTTCACTGCATTGCGATCAGTAGGGCGGCCGACATGGCTTCCTAAGGATAAAAGATATATGCCTATAGGGGTCTCCCAATATATACGTGACGATACGTGGGAGCACAATCCATACTAGCGCTATCGTCCCTCAGGAGGAATCACCCACCTTCCACGAGATCGACAGTCACTAGGCTTAACGACGCCGGAACACGTCTCTAGCCTAGACCTCTATGTTGTGCGTTATGTTACAAAGCGTTGTTAGGTTCATTCAGTTTATTTTAGGTTGATCTTTTTAAATTTTGCCTTTCAAGGTTCACCACGAGATGTATGATACAACTTCCTAACTGCAGTCTAAGATGATAAGCAAGATTTATTATCTTTCAACTTTGAAAATCCTAGCTACTAAGGGAAAAGAATAACACTATCTTTTCTCAAAGAGCAATCAACACACTCTAATGCACTTTCCCTAAATCCAACATGCAAACTATCAAATGAAAAATGCACAATGCAGGTGTTTGTTTTCCACTTTCTTAGTATAAATGCCTACAAAGAAAGCTTTTTGCACAACTTTGAATTTGCTTTTAAAAAGATCAATACAAACAAGTTCACTTTCTTCGAAATCAACAAGGGTAGAAGAGATTACAATCACTTTGCGATTTTCGAAATAAAGACTTGTTTTAACACTTTGAAAGAGACAAATTCAAACCAATAAGCAAAAGTAAATCTATAATCAATCTGAAAACAGCCAATGAACTCTCTTCTAAGATCACTATCAAATCTGATCCGAATCAAAGGCTACAGGATGACTACTTTACTCATGCAAAGGAAAACTGTAAATGACGCCACAAACACATAAAAACATTCACAGTATTTTTGTACAAAAGAGAGGCGGAATCTAAGCAAAGAAAAAGGTTTATCAGACTGGTACCTATGCTGGTTAAAGGCTGCAAAAAACAGAGATCAAAACAGGGCAATAGACAGCAAAGAACCCCAGTTGCACAAAGCCACACTAGATCAGCGCAAGTCTAACACTGTGGAGTTGACATTCAGCGCAGGTAGCCCACACGGGACCTGCGTTGAAATGCAGACTGCCTTCACAGTGCCTGCGCTGAAAGAGAAACTCTCGTTTCCCTTGGTTTCTGGGTCACAAAATGCTCAAAAATCAACTGTTTCAGGCCAAATCAGAAACACAAGCAAGGTATAAACAGAGGGATGCTTTGAGAGGGTACTAAAGACTATCACAAGGATCAACAAATCATTTGTGGATCTATTTTAGATCATAGACAAGTCCAGCAACTGGATCAAAGCAGCAACTTTCTACTTTGTATCCGGGAAAGATACAGTTCGATAGTTGCTGTCAAGTCTATGAAGTAAACAAATGACGGAAACACAAATGAAATGAATAAACAAGTTCTTCCCCAATGGAGTCGCCATTTTTTTGTGGGGGGAAATGCCTATGCAGGATGATCCTATCCACCTAAGGTGTGACAGCGCCTTAGCAACAAACGAATACAGCTATTATGATTTCTTCCTTTATGAAATGGGAAAGAGGGGAGATCGGTAGACTTACCGTTGTCTTCCGGTTGTCCCTCGAACTAGATCCTCTTCTCTTTGTGTGTCCACAGCTACTTGTCTCCTCGCTTGCTCAAGAGAACAGCTACTTGAATCCCACGAGATCACAAGAGAACAGCTACCTGTGACAAGAGAACAGCTACTTGCGACAAGAGAAGAACACAACACAAAGGCAAATATACATATTCATAAATGATTCAGGATTAGAAGTAAATCAAATATACTAATGCAATCATACAAATTACACCAGCATATAGGAAAGAATCAAGATAGTTTATTGATTGATAACAGGGTTCAGGAAGAGATACAACCCATAGGGCTCCAATCCAGCATCTCCTTCCCAGAAGAATGGAATTCCTTCTTCAGCTCCCTTCAAAGCATTAAGCACCCAATGTCTCCAGCCACAAACCAACAGCAATTCTTTGCAATAACCAAATTCCAGCCTTTGGATCTCATGGAGGAGAGATCCATATATAGATGTTTGGAGAGAGGATGAGTCAGCTTGAGATCTGACTAATGTCCTCTCCCTCTCTCAGTTCTTGAGTCCACTTGGAGGTTCTTGCTTCCACTTGGAGATTTGGAACCTCTTACTCATCACCAGTCGAATTCCTTGATGCAAGTGTCATTTTGGAAGCTTCCTGGGCATTGACACCTTGAGGAATGACTCTGCCACATGTCCAAACTCGCTCAGCGCAGGTAGCTAGTGTTGGAGTTGACATTCAACGCAGGTAGCCAGTGTAGCAGTTGACATTCAGCGCAGATGCTCAGTGGAGCAGTTGACATGATCCAGAATTGGCTTGTTTTTGAGTGTTTTCAGGTGGAGAACTTCTGTGAATTGCTGTGGTTGGTTTGCCTTGTTCCTCTAGGGGTAGGAACAACATGTTTAGGGACTTTGGATCCCTTAGATTATGGACATTTCATGCTCGAGGCTGTAAGGCACAAAAATGTCTATAACAATTGGAGTCGCCATTTTGTCACATGGAACGAGTCGATTTTGCGGACAAGACCGACCTCCCTAGTATCTAATGATATCTAGTGACAAGCAAGCCAATCAAAAACTATCTTTCTCTAAATATGCAATTTATAAACAAAGGCAAACAAGTGTTTTAGGCCTACCTTGGGTCCAATGCAAGTTTGTGGAAGCCTCGCTCCTTTGATCCAAATGAGCTCCCTTGTAGCGAATCTGCAAACACAAACAAGCACACAAATTAAATAGCACCTGAAAAGCCAATATCATAAAGCATACTTATCATGATGATCAAGGAATTCATGAAATAAATGACATAAGACAGTTTGTTGAGAAAAATGAATCTGATTGTATTAATTCAAATCAAAGAAGAACTTTACAACCTGTGTCTTGATGTTGTACAAGATCCTCCCAGGTTCCAACAAGAAATCTCCTCTACTTTGACAAGTTTCACTCTCTTCCCAATGAAGCTAAAAGGTATGTGATCTCTCCTCTCAAGCTTAACTAGGAAGTCTCAATTCCACCAACATTTACCCTAAAAAATGTTCAGCTTCTAACCTCCCCAGCAACCAGCCCAATGCCTTAATTTATAGTGCAATGGAGGGAAGTTACTAGGTCCTCCTTCAAAGGGATAAAGCCCTCCTTCAAAGGGATAGCTCCTCTCATCAAGAGATTAGCTCCTTCTCTTTTGGGATGCATGAACCACCTAGGAGCGAACAATCCATGTCAAAATTCCTTCTAGAATCATCTAGAATTAACCCAAAGTGAGCTTTTTAGAATAAACTTGCGCCTTTTTTACTTTCACAGGGGTCCGCACCCACTCCTTTAGAGACAGAGCGGGTAGGTCCATAGGTAATATGAACAGGGAGTGTGGGATCGCAGGCAACAATGAGAGAAAGTGCAGAACCAGAGCTTTATTGATTTTTAATGTCTTTCTCTCATTTTCAAAGCTTGACATGAAGAGCTGAGGTCTGAGACTTGCTTAGGAGGACAGTATGAATGATGATAGACCCATACTGACTGCAAATAGTCATGGTGAAAATATTTTGTGTAACAACCCAGACCCGAAAAATCATGAAATGCAACGGATATTGCGTTGATTCCATCAGAAGTGGGGCCCACAAAAACTAGCAGAATATCAGAAGGGTTTCGAGCGGTAAGTTGTTTCATCCGAGTCTCGCCCGATGCCACACAATGGGTGCCATGCATTTGTTGGAAGAGAGAGAAAACCGCTCACATCGAACGGGTAAACATCATGTTACTTACCCGCCCGATATGGACAGAGACGTAGGATTTGGAGGCTCCAGCTCAACGGCGGAGATGCGTTTTGATGGATGATCAGACCTGATGAGGTAAACAGACAGAGTTGTATAGGATTTTAGGTCTGACGTGGATGATGCGTTGGCAGAAGATCGTGTTCACGAGCATTCTTGGAGCTAACGGAATAAACAGTCATTTTGAAAACGTCCAAGAGAACTAACGCTCAGTTCGTTATGAAACAGGTGGCCACCTCCCTGTGAGGAGTTATATAGTGATGATTACATAGAATAGAGGGATTTGAATAGACAGAGGTAGGGGAACTAGAAAGTCGGGAAGTGGAAACGAACAATTAGAAAGCAGATTGGCTTTAAAGCCACGAACTGACAGAGAGACAGGAAAGAAGTAGAGGAAGCGAAGAGCAGTAGGCAGTAAGCCGAAAATAGAGAGAGTCAGAGAGTCTGTGTACTCCAGAGAAGGCTTGAGAAGTTCAAGCGAACTCCTCTGTATACCTGTCATGCATTGAGTCTCAGATTGGGCTCATACTATTTTAATTGACAGAGGTCAAGGGTCAGTAAGTAGAGTCTGTGTACTTCCGAGACTTGGGGAATCCAAGTACAGTCTTACTGATTTGTACCTGATGAGTGAGGCTTGAATTGAGCTCACCATTGTAAAAGTTCTGCTTTGAAAACATAATAGAGAGGCCACCACTGAAGGCTGGACCAGGAGACGTAGCCCAGGAGTATTGGGTGAACTCCTTATTAAACTTGTCGTGTATGTGTTTGCTTATTATGTTTCTCTTACTGCTTCATTGCCTGTGTATTTTGCAATCTTAACAATCAGTTGCATAAAATAACATAGGCACATCCATGCACATGAGTCTGTAATACCTTATTAATTATTGAATGAGATGGAAAACTCTTTGCTAGCTAAAAGGGCAAAGTGTACAAGGCTACATTCAATAATTTAGAAAAAGAGCTTTGATTCTAGGAATTTCTATAGAATCAACTGAAACTCTGTTGAAGCATATAGGTGGTCTACACAACTATTTAAAGCACACCATTCTCATGTTTAATCCCACTAGCATAGATGAGGTATCCATTCAGCCTACACATCTAGAGGCTAGAGGAAAGAATGTGAACCCAGAAGTTGGGGGATCATCAAAACCCATGACAAGAAAGAACAAGGAAAATAGAAAATAGAAATGGAAAGAGAAGAAGAGAAATGTTGTACAAAAGACCAAACCTTCATGCACTCACTACAAGAAGGATGGGCATGATGATGAACACTGGTGGATTCTACATTCGGAGTTGAGACCCAAGAATTTTGATGGAAAAAAGAAGAAAGTTGTTGTAGCTATTCAAAAATATTTGGGGTCAAACTTAGGAGATGAAACAACAATCGCAAGCACGTGTATAAAAGGTAAAAATTCTAAAGCATCTACTATTAATTCTGCACAATCTACTGATAATGAAGAAAATGAGAGGAAAAGATATTCGAGTTATTTCCAAGCATCAAAATATTGATACTTTGTTTGATAGTGGCTCACAAGTAAATTTAATTTCTGAAGCAATTGTAAAGAAACTGGAATTACTAACCACACCTCACAAGAAGCCATCTCCATTAGGTTGGTTATGTGATAAAGCAAAGCTACAAGTGACTAGACAATGTAAACTTAGGTTTTATTTTGGGTCAACATTTGTAGATGAGGTTGAGTTAGATATAGTTCCTTTGGATATATGTGGAATTGTTTTAGGAAGTCCTTACTTGTATGATAGGAAAGCCATTTTCTATAGCACTAAAAACAAGTATCAACTCGTTAAAGAGGGAATCAAATATATTGTAAGAGCTCATAAGCTCAAGAATAATTATACTCTCATAAACTCAGGGCAGATGAAACGAATTGTAAATTCATGCAAACAATTTTTACTGATGGTTGTAAAGGAAAAGAAACCTGATAAAACCAATATATTTGAGGGCTGTAATGCTAAATAGCAAGCTGATTTAGAAAAAGTTGTTTCAGAATATGATATACTATTCCAAGAACCTAAAAGTCTGCCACCCCAAAAGGAAATAGTACATGATATTAATTTGCAACAAGATGCTCCATTGCCTAACATCAAAATGTACAGGTTGTCCACTTTAGAGAATGCAGAAATCAAGAAGCAGGTATAGGAGTTGCTCGAGAAAGGGTTCATAAGACCTAGCACATCACCATGTGGGTCTCCAATTGTCTTGGTGAGAAAGAACTATGGCTCATGGAGAATGTGCATTGATTACCGAGCAATGAATAAAATAACGATAAAAAATTGTTATCCCCTTCTTCGCATAGATGATCTACTAGATCGGTTGAAAGAGGTTGTTTACTTTTCCAAGTTGGACTTGCATAGTGGCTACCATTGGGTCAGAGTTGCAGAGCAAGATGCATGGAAGATTGCTTTCAAAACAAAGCAGGGATTATATGAGTGGTTAGTTATGCCTTTTGGCTTAACTAATGCTCCTGCTACTTTCATGAGAGTAATGAATGATGTACTCAAACCTTTTATTGATGATTTTGTCATTGTATATTTAGATGACATTCTTATATTTAGTAAAACATGGGAAGAACATTTGAAGCATGTCAAGCAGACTCTAGATGTTTTGAAAAGAGAAAATCTCTATGTTAAGCTCTCAAAATGTGAATTTGGCAAAAAATCTTTGATTTATTTGGGTCATATTGTAGGGGGTGGTGAATTGAAGATAGATCCCTCTAAGGTTGCAGTCATTGTCAACTGGCCTAAACCCAAATCTGCTACGGAAGTTAGAAGCTTCCTAGGAGCAGCACAGTATTGGAGAAAGTTTATTGCTAACTTTTCCTTGATTGCAGCTCCCTTACATGATTTAACAGGATTGAATAAGGTGTTTCAGTGGGGAGGAAAACAGCAAAAAGCTTTCGACACCTTAAAAGAAAAGATTAGTACAGCACTAGTACTAGCACTGCCCGATCTTCAAAGACCATTTGAGATTGAAACGAATGCCAGTGATTATGCCATGGGAGCAGTGTTGATGCAGCACGGTAAACCCATATGTTATCATTCAGAGACATTTAATTCTACAGTAGTTAATTATCCCACATATGATAAATAATTGTATGCATTAGTACAGAGTGTGAAAAAGTGGAAACATTATTTAATGGGAAAGAGACAGTTATACATACTGATCATCAACCACTTCAATATTTACACTCCCAAACTAAGTTGCAGCAATCAAGACACTATAGGTGGATGGGTTTTCTACAACAGTTTCATCTTGTCATCAGATATAAAAAGGGCATACACAATAAAGTTGCATATATGTTGTCCAGACCAATCATAAATGCATCTACTATACTTAAGCATAATTCAGTATTGCATGGAAGCTACATTGAACAGTATGCTCAAGATATACATTTTAAACATGTATATGCAACTTTAAGTCATGGCAAACAAGTACAAGAATTGGATTATCATGTTAAGGACCAACTCTTGTATCATTTTGGAAAGTTATGCATTCCACAAACTAAAAGAGTAAAGATAATTCGAGAAGCACGCACTTCTCTAATATTAGGTCACTTTGGTGTAAGTAAAATAGTTTCACAACTGCAAAGATTTTGTTATTGGCCAAAAATGAGTGAGAAAGTTTCTAGATATGTAAGAGGGTATACTATGTGTGAAAAAAGCAAGCCCAACGATAGAAAACTAGGCTTGTACACTCCACTACCAGTTCCTTCTCATCCTTGGTTAAGTGTTTCCATGGACTTTGTTGGGGGACTGCCTAAATCTAGAAAAGGTCATGACTATTTATATGTTATTATGGATAGGTTCAGCAAAATGTGTATTTTAATACCTTGTAACAAACATATTACAGCTGAACAAACATCAATGTTGTTCTTTCAGCATGTATGGGTTCATTTGGATTACCCACTTCCATCATATCTAATCGAGATTCCCGGTTTGTTGGGAAGTTTTGGTCGAGTCTGTGGGAATTGATGGACACCAGACTGAAGAAGAGCACAACCTTTCATCCACAAACAGATGGCCAAACAGAAGTGGTCAACAGGATAGTGATCCAGTTGCTCAGAGGCTATTGCAGCAAGCATCCCAAGTTTTGGGATGAACATTTGTGTTATGTGCAACACGCTTACAACCGTGCTAAACATTCTTTTACACAAAGATCTCCTTTTGAGACCTATTTTGGTTTCACACCAAGGTCTCCCTTGGATTTTGTCTTTGGTAAAGACATAGTGGTTGATGGACACAGTGATGTGGACAAGGCAACCAAGTTCATTGAACAAATCCAAGAGATTCACCAGGTAGTACAAGAACAGCTGGAAAAGAGCCAAGCCAAATACAAGGCAAGGCACGATAAACACCGGGTGGTGCACAACTTCCATGTTAGCGATCAAGTGTGGTTGTATATCAGCAAAGACAGAATGCAAGGTGAAGGTAAGAAGCTGAAGCTAATAAGGTATGGACCTTTCAAGATACTTGAGAAAATTGGCGAGAATGATTTTCGCCTTGATTTGCCAGCTTACATGCACATCTATTCGGTAGTTAATGCAGAAAGCTTGAGACTATTTGAACCCTCATTGATTGAAGATCCCAAAGAGTAGAGTCAATTTCCTTCTATTGATGATCTGTTACCTGAATATCTCAATGAATTGCAAGAAGATATAGTTCTGGACAGGAAGGTGAGAACTACGCGTAGAGAAGATGTTTAGTACCTCAAGATTGGACTCAAAGGTTCAAAACCAAGCAGTGCAAAATACATAGAAAGTGGGCAAGCGAGGAATCTATACCCTCACTTGATTGATGCTTAAAAACCAACTTTTGGTGGTCCAAAATCTTTTTCATTGGGAAGGTCGTGATTCGAATTGGATCCTAGAACACTCTCTAAATTTTCATGAATTTTGTAAAATTGATGCCAAAGTTTCGAAGTCTTATAAAGATCAAGCTTATCAGAAGTATCCTCGTAACAGTTGCAATTTGTGATCAACACGGAGCAATGAGGACCCTCGGTCAAGCACGCAGACCATCAGCCCATGGTAACACGCGTTGACCCGAATTAGCAGAATGGGAGGTCATTCCAAGAAACGGGGGTAGTTTCTGATATGCGATTAGTGACATATCACAGGGAAAAACCCTCAAAGAAGGATAAGCCCCGAGCACCCAGACCCAAAAAATCATGAAATGCAATGGATATCGTGGTGATTCTGTTAAAAGTGGGGCCCACAAAAATAGGCATAATATCGGAAGGGTTTTGAGCGGTAAGTGGTTTCAACCGAGTCTTGTCCGATGCCACATAATGGGTGCCACGTGTCCAGCGAAAGAGAGAGAAAACCGCTCACATCGAACGAGTAAACATCATGTTACTTACCCGCCCAATATGGACGGAGACCATAGGATCTGGAGGCTCCAGATTGATGGCGGAGGTGTGTTCCGATGGATGATCAGACCTGACGAGGTAAATAGATAGAGTTGTATAGGATTTGAAGTCCGACGTGGACGATGCATTGGCAGAAGATCGTGTTCGCGGGCATTCTTGGAGCTAATGGAATAAACGGTCGTTTTGAAAACGTCCAAGAGAATTGATGCTCAGTTCGTTATGAAACAGGTGGCCACCTCCCTGTGAGGCATTATATAGTGATGATTACGCAGAACATAGGGATTTGAACAGACAGAGGCAGGGGAACCAGAAAGCCGGGAAGCGGAAACGAATAGTCAGAAAGCAGATTGGCTTTAAAGCCACAAACTGACAGAGAGAGAGGAAAGCAGAAGAGGAAGCGAAGAGCAGTACACAGTAAGCAAAAACAAAGAGAGTCAGAGAGTCTGTGTACTCCAGAGAAGGCTTGAGAAGTTCAAGCGAACTCCTTTGTATACCTGTCATGCATTGAGTCTCAGATTGGGCTCATACTATTGTAATTGACAGAGTCAAGGGTTAGTAAGTAGAGTCTGTGTACTTCCGAGACTTGGGGAATCCAAGTATAGTCTTACTGATTTGTACCTGATGAGTGAGGCTCGAATTGAACTCACCATTGTAAAAGCTCTGCTTTGAGAACATAATAGAGAGGCCACCACTGAAGGCTAGACCAGGAGACGTAGCCTAGGAGTATTGGGTGAACTCCTTATTAAACTTGTCGTGTATGTGTTTGCTTATTATGTTTCTCTTACTGCTTCATTGCCTATGTATTTCATAATCTTATCGATCCGTTGCATAAAATAACATAGGCACATCCATGCACATGAGTCTGTAATACCTTATTAATTATCTTAGATCATTTTCGTATCAACCACGTTGACCAATTGATCTATAAACTGAATCATTGAGGAAGGAGAGTGGTTTTCGAACTTGAACCAGTATCAAAAGTTTTACCTGTCATAACCATGGTAGTTATCCTCCTTTCATCACCTGAATCTGAACCTAGATCCTGCTGGACTACTGCAATGGCCTTCTTTTCATCCTTCGCCTTAAGGAACTTTTTGGGCTTAAGTTATGGATGAAGTTTCCAGCACTTCGATTCATCATGACTGATTCTCTGGCAATGAGAACAAGTAGGTCTTTCCTTTTGAACGATCGCTGATTTCTTTCTCTTCGAAATGTTCTTCCCCTTACTGTCACTAGAATCTCTGGTTTCCAACTCTTTGGATGACTGAGATGACAACTTGAATGGTCTGCCACCTGATTCAATATGTATGGCCTGAACAAACACCTCATCAAAATCAACAGGACTAAAAATTAATAAAGTATGCTGCAAATATGAATGTAAACTGCCGATGTATTTTAACAAAGTTTTACGTGTATCCAATGAAATACCAAGCGCCAATTCTTTCTTTCTGAACTCCTGAGTAAACTCTTGAACACTCTACCCTTTACCTTGCCTCAGATGCTACCAATCAATAACAACTTGTTGCATGTATCCTAAAGGATAGAATTGTTTCCTAAGAGCTTTCAAAAACTTAGACCATGAAGAGATGACTTTTCCTTTACGCTTTACATCTAGCTGAGTTTTACTTTCCCACCAGATTAAATTTGTTCCCCCCATTCTAAGTGTAGCTAACTGAATTTTAGTTTTATCTTTAGAAATGTTCTGAATGCGACAATACACTTCTAACTGCTTTATCCAGTTATCTAGATTTTCAGGATTCATTTCGCCATCATAAACAGGTAACTCAAATTTAACATCAAGTTTCAAAAGAGATGTTTTCTTAGGTTTCTTTTCCATTTCAGATTCTGCACTGGAAGAAGAAGAAGAAGAGGATGATGGAGATGATGGAGGTGAAGGTGGTTTATCATTCTTCCCTTTACCTTTGTCCTTCTTCCATGCCTTTGAAGAAGAAGCTACATCTCTCGCCTTCTTGTCTTTGTACAATTCTCCCAACATCTGCTGCCTAGTTAAGAACACCTACTGAAATTGTTCCTCGCTCACCTTAGTCTCAATGTTTTCACCTGCATCAGGTCCTGACATGGTCGATTTCTGAACAACTCATTGCTTTCCAATCTCTAGATCAATTTTCTCAAGGATTCCTTCTCCTCGTTGCGACTTAGACCTAGTTAACATTAAATGGCACATTATACAAGCGAAACCTGCTATGATGCCAAATTATATGATTTGAAATGACCATATACTAAATAGTGATGTAGAATTGATTAGCCATTGAGGAGTTGAATGTTAACTGAAAGCACGAAAATCGAGGAAAATTGTTGGAGCATAACACTTTACGACAGCTGAGAAACCATAATTAAGATGCAAAACAAAGGTGAAAACAATAAAAACACAGTTATACCAGACAACAATATTGATTACGGAGTTCGTCCCTGATGGAATACGTCTCCGAGTCCACTTTCAAGATGGGTGACTGTTTTATTAGGAATGAGAAGAAGAAGTCGATTACACAGTGATTTGGACAGACTGAAATTGCACATAGGCAATTCTTACCTCTGTCATTAGATAGTTCTCTGAACCAGCTTTCTAATGCACTTACGATTTCCAAATTCGACTCTGGATGCTCCCAAAATACTGAAAACAAAATCGCCTCTAACCTCCAGAACCTGCATACAAAAGCTAAAAACCACTCAAGCTATTCTTCAATGAGCAAATCTACCTCTCATAGGCCTGGAGGTACATAATAACCTCCATGGGTTGATTACAAGATGAATTGGTTGCTCCATAATGAGTTTGGGAGCTCAGTATTATGGTTTTGTGCCACCTAGACTAGGTTGGCATGGTCACCAAATTAATTTTAACAAATAAATTGTTTGAAAACCCAAAAATGACCATAGCCTACCCGGAAACCGCAAACAGTCAGCATGAACCAGGCGGTTTGGACAGCTCATGTGAGCGCTAGAGTTAAACCGTTTGAAGGGCGGTTATCTCGGTGGCTTGCTCTCTGGCGGTTCCAGTCTGCGAAGACATGTCACATGCTAACGGTTGCATGTAATTCCCCGCGTGGTTTGAAGCTACGGTATGGTTAACCTGCAATCGTTCACATGTTGTGGTTACGGTTTGTTAACTGCTGCAGTCAACCTCTGATGGTCCCGACGTGGCTTCCAACTGACAGTTTAGATAACCACAGTTGCTCTGGCCTCCGCTCACATGCTAGACCGCTAAACATTTAAATCTCATAACCTACACGGTTAACTCCTGAAACTCTGATCACATGTTCCCGCTGCGGTTTAGAGACCTCGCACGGTCTAGCCACGATTAAGATTGTTATATGGTTTTGTAATGTAAATGTATTGTTTTATACATAGGGATTAGGCCGAGAGGTATGTATTAAAGTTGTGATGTGTTTAATACATAGATTTTTATGTATTTTTGTAATACATGGGTTTGATTAGAACTTAGTGTAGAGCTGTAACTAGGGTCTCTCACACCGCTAATTATTCCACATTAATAAGTCAATCCGGGAACGTTTTGTTATTGCAAGAAGTAGCTCAATCCGAGGCTATTTGTCCGAGTAATGCTTAGTAGTACAGTGTTCAGAAGATCCAAAGGAAAACAGATGCTAAGCTGTAACTAAACTAACCCAAAAGATGGAATCACACAAAACAGTTGATCAGTCAAGGGTACGGAAGCAATAACCCATCCCTCTAGAAACTGATTAAAGAAGGGAAATTAGAGCATGGACTTATAGGTCTGGGAGCTAAGCAGCGTCTTGTTGAGGCTCACTACAGCCTTAGGCCTTCTCTCACACCAAAACAACAAAGGCAGGTAAATGAATCAACGGAAAGTAAAATGGAACGGAAATGGGACAGCAGTAAATGGAACAGCAGTAAAATGGAACAGCAATAATCAAATGGAACAGCAATCCTTAATGATTTATGGAACAACAACCATCACCTGTATGTACATGTTCTACACTAATATAGCAATCTTACAATATTGGATGATATAACTATGTTTCTAAACACAATGACGCTACTCTCAAATCCCACAAATATTGTTTCACATAAATCCAATGACAGTAACATTCATACCAGCACTCCGTTACAGAAATGGCTGAATAAAGATACAATTCGACCCTGTGTAAATCCAATTATACAGTGCAGAGTCCTTACTTGGAGAGATCATTCATTCATTGATCATAACAGAGCATAGTGTATCATATAAAGAATTTATCAGATTGCTAAGTAATAAAGATAAACAAACCACACACAAATCACCGTATAATGATACAAAAGCAAGTGTCCTTCGGAGTCGGGCCCTTAGCTGCCAATGGTACACTGCCTTAGATTACTCCAGACGTAGAGACGGAATAAATACCAAGTCTTTTATATTAATCGCATCCACAAAAGTATAAAAAAATCAGGTCTCAGTGAGACTCAATGATTAAAGTTTGTTCTGGAACTGTAAAATTAAAAAAACAGTCGTCCTCTTGCTTAATGATGTTGTGCCATTATATAAAAGAAATGACGGAGATATCTAGATAATCATAGATAAGTAAACCAGTGATCCCTCAGGATCAAAGATCCTGAGGGATTCGCTAATCGTTCAATCTTTCTTCGTTCGCCGAGCCGGTATCCCGCATTCTTTTCCTGGACTATTCAATTCCGATTTTGCTTGATCGTGTCCGCATCCGGTTCCCTACTAGAGGAACAACAGTTATTTTTCCTCTGCTTCTCGCTTTTGGACGGGAACTCCTTGCTCGCACATCTTCCTGCATAGAAAACGTCAATTATTAGCACTTGAGCTTCCTTTGTCTATTTTTGCACGTTTTATCAAAATCCTTTATCTTCTTTGAATTCCTAATGCAGAAAAGGTTACAATTATTACTGAAAAACCACTAGATTGCTTGTCAAAAGCATACCTTCCAAGTGCTCCACACACCCCCCTGCTTACCCTGTTTCATGGCCTCATGAAAACATTATAGTTGACATGCAAGGCGGTGAGAGAATAGGCCGGAGAAGGGATCTCGTGAGGAGGCCGACAACCGTGATGAGCAACTAGATTATCAAAGAACTGATCTATGATGATGGACTCACCTAGCTAGTCCGAAACGTCGGTTTCAAAAATTGCTCACAGGTTTTTCCATTATTTAAAAATACTCTTCCAGCCTGTATGGAATCTCTCTTCAACAACTGATCTATTTGATCTGCAGGCATCTCATACAAGGCCTGATATCCGGGTGCAGGGTGCCAAATAATTGGACTGCGAAATCGATACCCCAACCAGGATGGCCCTGCTTGCAGAATCCGTTCCCCATAAAGGTTCAATCGGCTGGCAGCCAGCTCAAAATTCTCATATTTGAATGGTTCCCTGAGCTGGATGCTTGGACTAGAGGTCCGGTATCGAAATTTTGCAGCATCGATGGCAAGATCTTTAATAGTCAGGAAATATTCCAGACCATTTCGGATCAAGTCTTCGTGCATGGGTCCTAATATCTCGATGACACCTGGGATCCTCATAAGACTCCTATGCTCTCTCCATAGCGTCACTGGGTTTCTAGGTTCAGCTCGTATCCACAAGTCTAGGCTATTTTCTTGTCTCTGAAAGGTGTTATAAGCTCTGAGCCATTTCAGCTGATTAACCCCAAATGAGATGAAGGCTTGGAATTGTATATCGCCAACAAAAGGGCCAGGATTTAAATCAGTTTCTTGGTCTAGCACAAGGTTGTGCAAGTAAAACTCGCACAATAACCTTTGAACCTTAACCCCATAATGCTTGCAACAGTCTATAAAATCATTAACAGTGTTGATGTGGATAGGTGCTCCTGCCCTAACGGTTTTTATTTTCAATCTCAAATATCTTTCAAGAAAAAATAAAGCATAATTTTTAGCAGGGGCCCTACAAGTCAAAACGTCATTATATAAGGAACACAGAGTGTCCATCTACTTAACAACACTATCTAATCGACGAGTTACCTTAGCAACCTTTTCTTGTTCCTTCTGCCATCCCTCAAAGGCTTGGCTTTCGGATTGACTAATACTCCGAAGTTGCTGTTGTAACTCTTCGTATTTCTCCCGGGGGATTGCTTGCTCTCTTAGTTGTTCAGCTTCTTGTTGGGCTTGCTTCATCATCCTGTGCAAGGTTCTCGTTTTTGGATCCTTTTTCCATTGAGCCATAGAGGCCGGGAATTTTGCCTGAAACTTTTTATTGCGCTGTTTAGAGTTCAGAACCCGAATAACCCCTGAGGGTGGTGCCTCTGTTTGGATCCCCTTATTCTCTTTCTCTTTCTTGACACGAATGAAAGGCTGCTGAGGTCCCCCTGCCATTGGAACATCTTGTTGTTCTTCTCCCTTAATTGGAATGTCAGTTTGTTCTCCAGGGTCATGTTAGCGCTTGGAATTCACCTAGGCTGAGATAGACAAACTCTCAAGGCTACATCAAACCATTTCACCTCGTAGCTAGCCCTACGAGGTATGAGAAGGCTCTCTCGGGTCAGATTTGATAGATCTTTCAATATGATTAGGCTGACCAATTAAGAATAAAGATTTTAGGCTAGTAAATTGATAGGGGGGTTGGATTTAATGATTTTTGGGGTTTTTGGTGGCAATTGGAGGGAGTGCAATTCAGGGTGCGGGGATTGGGCTCAGTTTTTGCAGGGGGTTCTTTGGGGCAAGGTAGGAACTTGTGCTGATGCCTTTGGCTTGGATGAGTGATCAGGGAAGAAAGAGAGGAGGTTAAAGAGGGCAAACAAGGACTTTGAATCCTCTTTAAACAGTGGAAAACATAGATATTGAACAGAATTAAAAGCTGAGCATGGCATGCATGAATTCAAACTTTATCACTTCATCTTGTTCAAATAGCAGCAAAGAAAGAGATATGTAACACATAAACAAACTTACAGTAACAATTAGAAGACACACCATCAACACAATGATCCACAAGAATCCACAATGAAATCTGCAAAACCCTGGCTTTCCTTTCCTTAAATTTGCAGAAATAGATGTACAATACACAATAATGTTTCTCCCACAAGAGTCCAACCATGAAAATGAGAAGGAGAGAGCATAATATAGACCATCTAGACCATCTAACTCCTTTCCCCACCTCTAGGGGTCGAGCTCAGCTTCCTAGGGGCAGTTTGAACTAATTCTAAATTAAGCACTAGATAATAGGCAGTCCAACAACTTGCCTCTATTACTTAGCTAACTGATTCATGCATTAATTATTCACTTTTTACATCAAGGAAGCTTCTAGAAGGGTAAAGACAGATAAAATCTATCAAAGTGCCATGAAAATATTACATTTATCCATCATCTACAAGTAAAAATGGTCAACCATAGTCAAAACAGTGTTTTTTGACAAAAAAGGTCAATTCTGGTAAAGCTGGCTCGAATGGTCGCGCCCCCTGTTCAAATGGTCGCGCCCCTTTGCAGCAACTTTTGAGTGGGTTCCACTGGTCCAAATCAGGTGCAAGATGGCTCATTGGAAAGCTTGGTCTGTCTACTTTTCATCCCAAGTGGAATTTCTGAATTTGGAGTTGTTTTTCCCCCTCAAAAACCATTTCTCCCAAGGTCACTTTCTCCAACTCAAAAAGTGGGCAGAAAGTCATTTTTTTGATGTATTTTGAGCTTTTGGAGGCTCAAATCTCAAAATCAGGCTTCTCCCAAGTATTGGTAATTTTTATCTTTGCATGCCCTTTCCAAAAATGCCAAGTTTTCAAAATTCCGAGCAGTCCTCCAAAATGGTCTCACCCGGGGTGAGACCATTCCACGGGAAAAACCTGTAATTTTACCAAAATTTTGCAAAATGCTCCAAAATTCTCAAAATTTTCAGATTTTGATGCTAGATCAAGGCTGATCAGTACCATGATGAGTGAGGGATTCCTCAGCCAAGATACAGAGTGGGTTTGTCCTTTTCTTCTTCTTCTGGGCCTCTGACAGCTTCCTTTGGAGAATTTTCATTTTAGCCTTGCAAACATGCAATCTTGCCCAATAGTGTGTTTGATGTTGCGTAGCAGCTCTTTGTCACGATTTGCCTTCTCCAACAATCTCTCCAAGTGTGCATTCACACTGATAAGCATGGACTCCCGATCAGCAGGCAATGGGTCACCGGGCCTCCTACGGTTCAAAGTTCGATCATTGCGGATCCTCCATAGCTCATCAAGTTCTTTTTCTCCTTCTAATTGTTTGGTGCGCTGTTCTAGATAAGTGATGGTCCATTGAGACATTTGGAGCTTTTGCTGCAACACGAGGTTCTCCTCCTCTCTCTGCCTGATAATCGCATAAAAATCTGAAGGAGGAGAGCGGGCATCACGACCAATGAAATCATCATGTGCCTCGCCAACTGCCTCATCCTCAACCATGGGCTGCTTGCCCTCTCGTACTGCCTGTGCCGATGAAGAAAGCGAGGCCCCTTCCACCTGGTGTGGAGATAACACTCGCTGCTCTGAAGATGATGACGAGACCCCTTCCACCGGCTATGGAGAAAGTACTCGTCGAGCTGCTGCAAATAAGGTCCTATGACTTCTCTGATATGTGACCCTAGGAGAAGAAGCCATGTGTCTCGGAATGCTGGTCTCGGGCTGATGTGATGGCCCTCCCTCCTCGTGAACTGCCTCTGGCTCTGGATGTGGCTGTGTAAAAAACTCTCAGGAGATAAAATCTGCCCAAGGAATGCCCTGCTGGCTCAGCTGATAGGAAACTACTAGCTGAATAAGACCATGATGGCATAGGCTCCTAAGTTGCTGTACTAGGGTCTGTCTCTGAAAGATAGAGACCATCCTCTGAGTGTCGTGAAATAAGTATGCTGAGATGTTCATCATCCTCACTCTGGTGAAGTGCATTAGCATGCGGATATGACCAGGACCTACCCGTGAGAATCTCCCCTCGCATGTGAAGTAGTGCATAATGAGTCTCATGATATCTACATACTCTGCTCGGAGGAACTTGATAGGAAAGTTCCTTGTCAAGTTACGCACATGTGTAGGCCTGACATATGGCTCATAGTATACTAGATCCAGCCACTTGCGCTTTGGCCACACCTCACCCACATTGGGTATCCCGGTAGCCTCTGTGATAGCCTCTGGAGAAAACACAAAATTCACCCCTGCAAGGGTGACCTGCCTGTCATGGAGATGTAGGACAAACAACCGGGCCAACTCTCTGTGATGCTGAATGTGTGACAGCCTCTCACAAAACTAATAACAAGCCATGTGCTGAAAACAAGCCACTGCCAATGGGCAAGCCTGCAACTCTGTCAATGATGTGGGCTCTTCTCTCCTGTGGTGACCACCTTTGCCTCCCCTACGAGGCTTCCGCTGTGTCTCAATCTCAGAAGATGATGATCGGTCATCACCTTGCTCATTAGTCTCAGTAGTTGACATGGTGTTGTTATTGAGCAAGGTGGAATAAACAAGTCAAAATGACCGCTGCCCTGCCTGCAAAATGCTGTGAAGTATGCTGTTTTCAAGGGGAAACATCATGAGGGACGTGTTAGGGGAGGGAATTTACATATAGGAAAGGGAAAAATATATATAAGCAGGGAATTTTGAAGGAAAACATCACATAATGCTAAACATGTCATTCCATCTTTCAACATTTGCAAATCAATACTTTATTTAGGGAAACTGTGTTTTTTAAGCATCAAGGGAAAGGACAATGAAAATCTTCATGATGGAGGGGAGGATGTCATGGGCATAGGGGGATAGGGCAGCATCACTTATGTACAAGTAACAGGCAGCTCATTTCATTTTGCTTTTGCATGTCCTTGAGGAGCATACTCTGTTTTTTATAACTTTTGGAATGGCCATTTGATGCTTTGGGAAACAGGGAGTTAGGGTATTTGATTGCAAGAGGAAGGGAGAGGGGATTGCTGTGATTATGTTACAATGGAAGGGAGAGGGAATTGGTAATTTGGGAATTAGGGAAAAGATAGGATATTAGGAATTAGGTTTAGGGGGACAATGAAACCTTTTTAATAATCACTGCCAACTAATTTTTGAACAGCAATTCATTTAGGACAGTGGCAGCTCCATCATGCTTTTACCATGGGGAATTAGGGTTTCACTGTGTGCTTTGATCGTAGGGAGGGACATTCAATTTGCATAAGGAGTTTTGCATGAAGGGAAATGCAATTGAATTAGGGTTTCAATATAGGGAATAGATAGGGAAAAACAGAGTTCTAGGAAAGGGAGATGATACCATGTTACTGCAAACTCTAACCACAGCAAGACTGCTCTTTTTGGATAACTAGCAGCTGATACCTTTAATGAATTTTATCATGAATTTTACACAACTTGTAACCTTTGACATCATACAGCAAGATGACATTTTTCTTTATTTTTTTTAAGGCTATGCAAATGGTAATTTTCACTGTTTTTACGATTTCTTGTGTGCATGCCTTGTCATCACTTTTCTTTTTGTTTTTTACAATGTTTTCCTTTTTACTTTGCTGTGTATACTAGTGTTTAGGTTTTGAGCATATAACATGGTAAAAAATTAGGGTTTGAAATGGTTTAGAAGGGGTTAGGGTTTCATAGGATTTGGGGGTAGGGTTTATATGGTTAATTTGCAAATATGATTAATGAATATGACATTTTAACACTTGTGATTTAACATGGGAAAATAATGGAAGGGAATAAAGGAAAAATCACCTTGAAAAACGAACAAACTATCAAAGCATATGCTTGCAAAACAACCATCATTTAACCTATTTTTCATTGTTTTCTTGCATGACAAAACATGACCATAAATCTCCTTTGAAACCATGACACACTCATAAACTTGATAAAGGAGGCATACCTTGGAAAAAACCCGAGCAAATTTGGAGAAATTTGGAGTTTGGATGAATTTTGGTGAGTTTTCTGTGCAGGCGGACCAAATGGTCGCGCACCACCCTGGAATGGTCGCGCACCACTGGAATGGTCGCGCCTGTGTAAATTTACACAGGGAAATGCTCGTGGAATGGTCGCGCACCACCCAGGTGGTCGCGCACACCTGTGGAATGGTCGCGCACCTTCCCAAGCGCTGGATTTGCAGAAAATTGCCACGAAATCGCCTTCTTTTCCTCTAGCACGAAATTTTCACTTTCAATTGCACAATAAGAGTGACTAAAGAGGGAAGTTAGCTTTTATAGGGTCATTTTTAAAAAAAAATTAACTTTAGAACCCACTTTCTAATGTTTTCAACTTGCTTTTCTTTTTAACACTGTTTAGAGTCTTTTTGTCCTGAAATGAGCTCTTTTGATGCGTTTGACTCCGTTCTTTTTGCAGGTTGACCGCCTGATGGATTGTAGTGAAGGAACCAGGGTTGTTGCCGGCACTTTTACAAATTTTTGGAAATTTCTTTATTTTTACAAATTCCTCATGGCCTTGGACTTAAAAATAGGGTTTTTTAAATCCAAGGCATAAAGTGAGCTATAGCTGAAGAAAATGATAATGAAACATATGTACAAAATTCCTTCCGGCTTGCTGGGCACTTACTGACCATGACTCATTACCTTGAAATGATTTTGACTCAAAACCCTAGACCTAAGACCATGGGATCTCAAGACAAAAAAAATAAGAACAAGCATGACTCAATTACATTGTTGTATGACCTGATCCAGCAAAGCCAAGAAGGGAACAAAGACCAGCTCCTCCATTCAGTGTTATGGCATGCCTAGTGGGATGCAAAATTGACACTGATGAGACACCTATAAATGCATATGCAAAGAGTTATTGATCACTGATGGAGGGCTCAAGACCGACACTAACATTGGCTCCAATGGGGATGGCAGCTCTTTGGAGGTGCCAAGAACTTCAGACCTCTTGGGAGAGCAGACCAGTGCTTTATTCATTGGGCAATGGAGTCAACTAATAGAAAAAATAACCAACTCAAAAAGACTTTATTTGACTTTGACTATAAGCGGAAAACCATCAAAGGACTATGACTCAGACCAACTGACTTTTTTGCAAAAAATAAACAAACTGAAAATCCCACACCAACCAATCTTCATGCTTGGAATTATAGCCTTCACTTCGGGCCCCAAACCAAGAATGAAAGATCAGTTCACACTTGCTGTAGTAAAGTAAAATGATATGTACAATGAAGATGATTTAGAGCAGCATTGCTCAAGCATGATATTTCTTGAGAAGTCGGCCATTCACCGACCCACCGGGACATTCATCGCCATTCAATTCCTTAAGAATGAAAGCGTTAGGACCACGATATGCAGCAATCTTATAAGGACCTTTCCACAGATTATCAAACTTACCGTGCTTACCTTTGTCCTCATTTCGAGCATCCCATCTCAAAACAACATCCTCTAGCTGAAAATTTTCTGATTTTGCCTTCTTATCATAGATCTTCTTGATGCGTTCTTGCAGTTTCAAAGAGTTTTGGAGGACTTCTTCCCTTGTCTGCTGTAGGTGGACCATTTGACTGATTCTCCGTTGCATTGGATCCATATCTTCTCCCATTTCTTGAATTAAATTTGCGACCGGTACACTAAGTGATGTAGGAAAAACCGCATCAACTCCGTAAACTATCTCAAATGGCCACATTCCTATTGATTTCTTTTGGCTCACCCGATCAGCCCACAGTGCATTGACCAACTTCTTGTGCCAACTTTTCTTGTTGATCTCCAGCATCTTCTTGATAATGTTCACTAGTGACTTATTTGATGATTCAGCCAGCCCATTACCTTGCGGATGATAAGCGGTGGAGTGACCCAAACTGATATTGTACTTATAACAAAAATCCACCATCTTTTTTGACTTGAAAGCAGCTGCATTATCTGTGATCAATTTGAATGGACAACCAAAACGGGACAAGATATTAGTTTCAAGAAAGGAGATAATTACCGAGTCTGTGGCCTGCCGAGTAGGAATTGCTTCTATCCACTTAGTGAAGTAGTCGGTAGCGGTCAAAATCCATCTATGCTGCCCGGATGAAGGTGGGTGTATCTCACCAATGAAATCAAGGCCCCACTGCTGAAAAGGTGCACTAATTTCCACCGGCTTGAGAGGCAATGGCTGCAATCTTTGTTTCCCTTGAAATATTTGGCACTCATGGCAGCTCTTCACCGCTTTGTACACATCAGAAAAAAGAGAAGGCCAATAAAAACCAGCTCGCAAAATCTTGTTGGCTGTAGTTTTCCAAAATAAATGACCTCCACAGTCACCTTTATGGAAGTCTTCTACCGTCGCTTTTGCTTCCTCTTCAACCAAACAATTCAGCAGGATGCCTCCGGGATCTTTCCAATACAATGCTGATTTCATGATGCAAAATTTAGCGGTCTTCAATTTCAAAGTCCTTGCTTTGTTCTTTGACATTCCAGGAGGCGCGGACACATTCTGAAGTACATACACTATATCAGCATACCAAGGAGAATTAATGAAAATATCTGATACCTGAACTGCCGAATTTTCTCCTTCACCATCAGACAAGGCTACAATCAAGTTGATGTCAAGCGCATGTAGGTTAGTTTCAGCCATTAGTTTAGCAAGTCCTTGTCCTTTAATCAGCTTGGTGGGCTTGATTTCAAAATCATACTCCAAAAGAGCAGCAATCCATTTACCTCTCCTACCTTCCGGCTCTGTTTGTACCAAGACATCTTTTACCGCTGCACTAGGAACATAAGCTAATACATGAGAATGAAGAATATAAACCCGGAAATCTTTCAATGCCTTAATAAGGGCCAGCGCTTGTTTCTCAATGATGTTATAGTTTAATGCCCCATCTCTAATGATCCGGCTGAAAAATGCAATTGGCCTTTCAACACCCTCTCTCTTTTGCATTAATACCGCTGCTAGTGTATGCTCGGAAGCGAAAGAAAACAATATGAAATCCTGAGTATAATCAGGGCTGATTAAGGTTGGGGCTGAAGATAAGATTACCTTGATTAAGTTGAAGGATTTGACCGCCTCCTCGGTCCATTTAATCTCGCTGTCCTTCCGAAGCATGTTGGTCATTTCCCTTAAGTGCTCTGCAAGATTAGGAATGAAGCGACGCAGAAAATTTAATTTACCATTAAAAGATTGTATCTCCTTCTTGTTTCGGGGCTGTTCTAGCTGCTGAATTGCCTCCACTCTTGCGGGATCAATACGTATACCATCTTTGGAAATGATATGTCCCAACAATTTACCTTCACTCATGGCGAAGAGACTCTTTTTTGGATTTAAAGAAATGCCATATTTTCTACATTTTTGAAAAACTTTCGTCAAATGAAAAAGATGCTCCTCATCGGATTTGGAAAATACTGTTAAGTCATCAAGATATACCACTAAGAATATGTCCTTTTCATTGGCAAAGGCCATATCCATAGCTCGCTGAAATGTAGCACCTGCATTCTTCAAACCAAAAGGCATTTTAGCATAATGAAATGTTCCCCAAGGTGTAGTGAAGGCTGTCTTATCACGGTCATCCTCATGGACTAAGATCTGATTGTAGCCGGAGTATCCATCTAACAATGACATCTTTGAGGCACCTACTACTCGCTGCAATATGTGATCCATCTTAGGCAGCGGATAGTTGTCCTTTAGCGACACTTTGTTTAAATTTCTGAAGTCTATGCACAAGCGAATCTCACCGGTCTTCTTTCTCATAGGCACTAAGTTGGAGATCCAATCTGAAAAGCGAATGGGAACTATGATTCCAGACTTGTAGAGCCTATTGACCTCTTTCTCAATCAAAGGGAGCAACTTGGGATTGATCCTCCACAACTTTTGCCGAAAAGGCTTTTGATTTGGCTTTATAGGAATAGTGTGCTGGATGATGCTTGTATCATATGTCTTTAAGTCTGAATAATCCCAAGCAAAGACATTAGAAAATGATGACAGCAATCTAATGTATTGATTCTTTACCTTGAGTGGCAGAGCCTTTGATAATTTCACCAGCTTTGGATGTTCCGCTGTCTCAAGGTTCACATCTTCCACACCTTCTTCTTTTGGCATCAAAGTTGGCTTGCGAGCCACATCATCTTGATCAAAAAGTTCTTCTAAAGGAATCAAACCTTTTGGAATATAATTATCTTTGAGCTGCAAAACATCCATTTGATTAACTCCTTCAGGTTCTATGTCAATTGAGATTTCTTCAAATTTACCTTCTCCATGCAAGAAATCTTTGATTTCCTCGTCATCTTGAAATACTTTCCAACATCTTTGATTATCCAGGACTGTAGGACAATGCTTCACATAGATTTTGAACTTGTTGCTTGAATTCATTGGTATCTTCAAATTACTTGCTGCCTTTGCCAATGCATCCGCAACACCATTTTGTATCCGGGGTATGCATGTTAAAGTATGCTCTGAAAACCACTTCAAAATGTCTAGAACAGCATTGCGATAAGCCCGCATACGAGGATGTTTAGCTTGAAATTCCCCCTTTACTTGTTTGATCACTAACTCGGAGTCGCCATAAACTGCTATCTTCTTTGCTTTTAATTTCCGGAGGATTTTCAAACCAGCTATAAGGGCCTCATATTCAGCTTCATTATTCGAACAATCAAAAGCCAATTTGTAAGAGCAAACTTGTACCTTGTTTGGAACTTGTTTAGAGACTAAAAATGGACTGCGGATCCATACACCAATGCCTGCTCCATCGCTGCCTACTGCCCCATCGAAATCCATGGTCCAAAGACCCTCTTCATCATCATCCAAGGGCTGTACTTGTGATGTTGTTGCAGTCATGACTTGCTGCCCATTTGTCTCAGCAATTGACCTTATGACAGCAGTCTTTTCTTCACTATCTTTCCTCAATGTTTCTCTGAAATCTTCAGCAATGCCTGGGATATCTTCTATTTGAACTAATTGACTATCTACTTCATTAAAACTATCAGCAAATAAAACATAGGATTCTAGATCTGTCTGTACATAGTTTACAGGATGATTCACTGGTTTTTCCTTGCTTGTAATCATATACTTCATCTTTTTCTCTCGATAGACTTTCCTCATTTGTCCAAACACCGGAATAGTGGCATATGAAAAGTCCAGCTGTAAAGTACCTTTAAGTTTTGATCCCCATGACCTTGAAAGGAGCATGCCAAACCTTGGAGGAATGTCTGCTACTACCACATCCATCAAGAGATTCTTTGTGGGAATTTGATCCAAGCTAACAACTAAATCTTTAATCAGACCGATACATCTAACTCGGCTGGAATCAAATGAGTATAGATCATGGTACTTACGAGTTATATCAAGTCCTAACTTCTCCATTATTGCCTTTGGCATTAAATTGTGTGATGCTCCCGAATCAAACATAGCATTATGAAGCACATAATCATGAATTCTCAAGCTGATATAGAATGGCGGGACATCGCTTTCCGGTGACTCACCATTGAGAGTTGGCCCAAAGATCAATTCCGGCTGATCATCCTCCACATTAACCGCATCTAACATTGGATCAGTATTGAACATCTTAGAAATTTGTGCTCTGTAAGTAGTGTTCTTCATGACTTCTGTAAGCGGAATGGACAATTTCAATTTTGAGACTTCATTCTCAATGCTGAATGCTTGACTTCTCTCACTTTCTTTGGCTGGATTATCTCTTTTTTCTGCTCTATCTTTAGGTACATTTGATGGCTGATCCATCTTGTTTGCTGGAGCTGTTGGGGCTGATGAAGAATCCATGACTTCTTTACCTTTTCTTTGTGGAACAGCAGCACCATTCTTTGCCACATTTTCTGCCCTCTTTTGAAGTGGATGTATAGGTACTGTTCGGTTTCTCAGCTGTCTCTCTTTGCCTTGTTGAGCTGATAAAGCATGTAGATAACCTCTTTGATATTCCTCAGACTCATCTTGAAGTGCCACATCATTAGATAGAATGTAATGCTCATTTTGAGGTGCATAAGCATTACTTACTAGCTCATCTTCTTCTGTGATGTAAGTGGGCATGTCATCGGGAGTGAAAAAATGATTTTCTTCACCGGGACCTTCACCCTCATCATCAGATTCTTGAGTAACATAGTTTTGCTGAAATGGGGGTTGGATTGGTTGCTGTACTGCCGCCTCTTGTCCTCGTGGCTCCCGCTGTTTTATCCTATATTGGGGCTGCTGTTGTTGACCTCTGAAATTTGGGTTTCGAACTTGAGGTTCCGGTTTGCCAGGATTAAGATTTTGGAATGCCTTTTTCATCTCTTCCACTGTCCGAAGAACTTGAGAAGTGGATGCTGCCTCTTCTTTGATTGTGACCTTCTTTTCCGCTTTCATCCTTGCCCTTTTGTCATTCAAATTAGCCTGCACACTGACTGCAATTTTCTGCATTTCCTCCAAAGTAGGAGGATCTCGGTCCCATAGTGAGTAGGCCATCTCCGGATCAAAACCATCCGGGAACTTAAGCAATGCAGACTTTCTTGATGGTTTCAAATCATCGAGTATAGCATTATACACTGAATTAAATCTGATTATATAATCTTGAACCGACTCACCCAGATTTCGCTTGAGGTTGTTGTACTCGGCATTGATTTGTAGCGGGTCTTTTCTGATTTCCCATCGGTCCAAGAATTGATCTTCCAGTGCTTGCAAGGTGGTGATGTTGTTAGCTGCCAACCCTCTGAACCATTTTCTTACTTCTCCGGCAAATGTTTGCACGAACAACCGCATGGTAACATCTTCTTCATCTAACTCATATAGATCAAAGAAAGTGGACATTTTATCGATATGTTGCTGTGCTGTAATACTCTGTGGAGTGCCATCGAACATGGGAATTTTGCTTTGGTAATCAGCCGGCATATCATGAAGATTAGCAGGCAATACAAGTGGGGCAAACCGGGCTGCCATTGCTCTAGGCGGGGGAGGTGGAGGAGTAGGATGTGTTTGAGGAGGGGGAGGTGGGAGTATAATAACAGGGGCTGTAACAATAGGGAGAGAAGTTTGTGGAGTTGGGGGAGTCAGAGGAGTAGGAGAAGAAGGCGGAGAACCAGCTGCGGATTCGGGATATGTGATTATAGGTGAAACTGAAACATAAGGAGGATAAGCTTGCTCGTGTGCCGTGATAGTGGATCCGATATGTCCAGAGATATTTTCAAGGAAATCAGCAAGAGTGGTAGCTTGTATCTGTGTCTGAAGATGTCTTAAGATGAAATGTTCAACCTCCACATTATGTCTTTCAAATTCAATAGCAGCTGCAAAATTAGGATCAAGGACTAAAGAATCGAGTGCACTTTCAGACTTAGCTTTAAACAGCGATAACTCAAAACTTTCATCAAAGTCTAAATCTTCAAGATAATCAAAAATAGCTGGGCATGAATTAGATCTGACAATTGGTCTTGGATCAGTAGCCAGCTTGTTTTTGCAAATAGACTAGGAAAGGAAAAACCACTCAGCCGTATGAAAACTCTTAGCCTATCATCCAAAGCTTAGAGTCCATAATGATACTGGGACAAAAATGTCAATGAAGCGAGGGTTTCAAAAGCTCACGGAGATTGACTGAAGCAGCGTTTATCTACTAACGCTGATGTAAAACAAGAGCGTTTTCGAAGGCTTCTGGCGTAACTTCAGGCTCCGTCTAAGACTTAAGAAATCACACTACAATGAGCAATTTACAAATTTGGTTCTCCCCAGTATGGTCGCCAATATGTTAGCGCTTGGAATTCACCTAGGCTGAGATAGACAAACTCTCAAGGCTACATCAAACCATTTCACCTCGTAGCTAGCCCTATGAGGTATGAGAAGGCTCTCTCGGGTCAGATTTGATAGATCTTTCAATATGAGTAGGCTGACCAATTAAGAATAAAGATTTTAGGCTAGTAAATTGATAGGGGGGTTGGATTTAATGATTTTTGGGGTTTTTGGTGGCAATTGGAGGGAGTGCAATTCAGGGTGCGGGGATTGGGCTCAGTTTTTGCAGGGGATTCTTTGGGGCAAGGTAGGAACTTGTGCTGATGCCTTTGGCTTGGATGAGTGATCAGGGAAGAAAGAGAGGAGGTTAAAGAGGGCAAACAAGGACTTTGAATCCTCTTTAAAACGGTGGAAAACATAGATATTGAACAGAATTAAAAGCTGAGCATGGCATGCATGAATTCAAACTTTATCACTTCATCTTGTTCAAATAGCATCAAAGAAAGAGATATGTAACACATAAACAAACTTACAGTAACAATTAGAAGACACACCATCAACACAATGATCCACAAGAATCCACAATGAAATCTGCAAAACCCTGGCTTTCCTTTCCTTAAATTTGCAGAAATAGATGTACAATACACAATAATGTTTCTCCCACAAGAGTCCAACCATGAAAATGAGAAGGAGAGAGCATAATATAGACCATCTAGACCATCTAACTCCTTTCCCCACCTCTAGGGGTCGAGCTCAGCTTCCTAGGGGCAGTTTGAACTAATTCTAAATTAAGCACTAGATAATAGGCAGTCCAACAACTTGCCTCTATTACTTAGCTAATTGATTCATGCATTAATTATTCACTTTTTACATCAAGGAAGCTTCTAGAAGGGTAAAGAGAGATAAAATCTATCAAAGTGCCATGAAAATATTACATTTATCCATCATCTACAAGTAAAAATGGTCAACCATAGTCAAAACAGTGTTTTTTGACAAAAAAGGTCAATTCTGGTAAAGCTGGCTCGAATGGTCGCGCCCCCTGTTCAAATGGTCGCGCCCCTTTGCAGCAACTTTTGAGTGGGTTCCACTGGTCCAAATCAGGTGCAAGATGGCTCATTGGAAAGCTTGGTCTGTCTACTTTTTATCCCAAGTGGAATTTCTGAATTTGGAGTTGTTTTTCCCCCTCAAAAACCATTTCTCCCAAGGTCACTTTCTGCAACTCAAAAAGTGGGCAGAAAGTCATTTTTTTGATGTATTTTGAGCTTTTGGAGGCTCAAATCTCAAAATCAGGCTTCTCCCAAGTATTGGTAATTTTTCTCTTTGCATGCCCTTTCCAAAAATGCCAAGTTTTCAAAATTCCGAGCAGTCCTCCAAAATGGTCTCACCCGGGGTGAGACCATTCCACGGGAAAAACCTGTAATTTTACCAAAAATTTGCAAAATGCTCCAAAATTCTCAAAATTTTCAGATTTTGATGCTAGATCAAGGCTGATCAGTACCATGATGAGTGAGGGATGCCTCAGCCAAGATACGGAGTGGGTTTGTCCTTTTCTTCTTCTTCTGGGCCTCTGACAGCTTCCTTTGGAGAATTTTCATTTTAGCCTTGCAAACATGCAATCTTGCCCAATAGTGTGTTTGATGTTGCGTAGCAGCTCTTTGTCACGATTTGCCTTCTCCAACAATCTCTCCAAGTGTGCATTCACACTGATAAGCATGGACTCCCGATCAGCAGGCAATGGGTCACCGGGCCTCCTACGGTTCAAAGTTCGATCATTGCGGATCCTCCATAGCTCATCAAGTTCTTTTTCTCCTTCTAGTTGTTTGGTGCGCTGTTCTAGATAAGTGATGGTCCATTGAGCCATTTGGAGCTTTTGCTGCAACACGAGGTTCTCCTCCTCTCTCTGCCTGATAATCTCATAAAAATCTGAAGGAGGAGAGCGGGCATCACGACCAATGAAATCATCATGTGCCTCGCCAACTGCCTCATCCTCAACCATGGGCTGCTTGCCCTCTCGTACTGCCTGTGCCGATGAAGAAAGCGAGGCCCCTTCCACCTGGTGTGGAGATAACACTCGCTGCTCTGAAGATGATGACGAGACCCCTTCCACCGGCTGTGGAGAAAGTACTCGTTGAGCTGCTGCAAATAAGGTCCTATGACCTCTCTGATATGTGACCCTAGGAGAAGAAGCCATGTGTCTCGGAATGCTGGTCTCGGGCTGATGTGATGGCCCTCCCTCCTCGTGAACTGCCTCTGGCTCTGGATGTGGCTGTGTAAAAAACTCTCGGGAGATAAAATCTGCCCAAGGAATGCCCTGCTAGCTCAGCTGATAGGAAACTACTAGCTGAATAAGACCATGATGGCATAGGCTCCGAAGTTGCTATACTAGGGTCTGTCTCTGAAAGATAGAGACCATCCTCTGAGTGTCGTGAAATAAGTATGCTGAGATGTTCATCATCCTCACTCTGGTGAAGTGCATTAGCATGCGGATATGACCAGGACCTACCCGTGAGAATCTCCCCTCGCATGTGAAGTAGTGCATAATGAGTCTCATGATATCTACATACTCTGCTCGGAGGAACTTGATAGGAAAGTTCCTTGTCAAGTTACGCACATGTGTAGGCCTGACATATGGCTCATAGTATACTAGATCCAGCCACTTGCGCTTCGGCCACACCTCACCCACATTGGGTATCCCGGTAGCCTCTGTGATAGCCTCTGGAGAAAACACAAAATTCACCCCTGCAAGGGTGACCTGCCTGTCATGGAGATGTAGGACAAACAACCGGGCCAACTCTCTGTGATGCTGAATGTGTGACAGCCTCTCACAAAACTGATAACAAGCCATGTGCTGAAAACAAGCCACTGCCAATGGGCAAGCCTGCAACTCTGTCAATGATGTGGGCTCTTCTCTCCTGTGGTGACCACCTTTGCCTCCCCTACGAGGCTTCCGCTGTGTCTCAATCTCAGAAGATGATGATCGGTCATCACCTTGCTCATTAGTCTCAGTAGTTGACATGGTGTTGTTATTGAGCAAGGTGGAATAAACAAGTCAAAATGACCGCTGCCCTGCCTGCAAAATGCTGTGAAGTATGATGTTTTCAAGGGGAAACATCATGAGGGACGTGTTAGGGGAGGGAATTTACATATAGGAAAGGGAAAAATATATATAAGCAGGGAATTTTGAAGGAAAACATCACATAATGCTAAACATGTCATTCCATCTTTCAACATTTGCAAATCAATACTTTATTTAGGGAAACTGTGTTTTTTAAGCATCAATGGAAAGGACAATGAAAATCTTCATGATGGAGGGGAGGATGTCATGGGCATAGGGGGATAGGGCAGCATCACTTATGTACAAGTAACAGGCAGCTCATTTCATTTTGCTTTTGCATGTCCTTGAGGAGCATACTCTGTTTTTTATAACTTTTGGAATGGCCATTTGATGCTTTGGGAAACAGGGAGTTAGGGTATTTGATTGCAAGAGGAAGGGAGAGGGGATTGCTGTGATTATGTTACAATGGAAGGGAGAGGGAATTGGTAATTTGGGAATTAGGGAAAAGAGAGGATATTAGGAATTAGGTTTAGGGGGACAATGAAACCTTTTTAATAATCACTGCCAACTAATTTTCGTAACAGCAATTCATTTAGGACAGTGGCAGCTTCATCATGCTTTTACCATGGGGAATTAGGGTTTCACTGTGTGCTTTGATCGTAGGGAGGGACATTCAATTTGCATAAGGAGTTTTTCATGAAGGGAAATGCAATTGAATTAGGGTTTTAATATAGGGAATAGATAGGGAAAAACAGAGTTCTAGGAAAGGGAGATGATACCATGTTACTGCAAACTCTAACCACAGCAAGACTGCTCTTTTTGGATAACTAGCAGCTGATACCTTTAATGAATTTTATCATGAATTTTACACAGCTTGTAACCTTTGACATCATACAGCAAGATGACATTTTTCTTTATTTTTTTTAAGGCTATGCAAATGGTAATTTTCACTGTTTTTACAATTTCTTGTGTGCATGCCTTGTCATCACTTTTCTTTTTGTTTTTTACAATGTTTTCCTTTTTACTTTGCTGTGTATACTAGTGTTTAGGTTTTGAGCATATAACATGGTAAAAAATTAGGGTTTGAAATGGTTTAGAAGGGGTTAGGGTTTCATAGGATTTGGGGGTAGGGTTTATATGGTTAATTTGCAAATATGATTAATGAATATGACATTTTAACACTTGTGATTTAACATGGGAAAATAATGGAAGGGAATAAAGGAAAAATCACCTTGAAAAACGAACAAACTATCAAAGCATATGCTTGCAAAACAACCATCATTTAACCTATTTTTCATTGTTTTTTTGCATGACAAAACATGACCATAAATCTCCTTTGAAACCATGACACACTCATAAACTTGATAAAGGAGGCATACCTTGGAAAAAACCCGAGCAAATTTGGAGAAATTTGGAGTTTGGATGAATTTTGGTGAGTTTTCTGTGCAGGCGGACCAAATGGTCGCGCACCACCCTGGAATGGTCGCGCACCACTGGAATGGTCGCGCCTGTGTAAATTTACACAGGGAAATGCTCGTGGAATGGTCGCGCACCACCCAGGTGGTCGCGCACACCTGTGGAATGGTCGCGCACCTTCCCAAGCGCTGGATTTGCAGAAAATTGCCACGAAATCGCCTTCTTTGCCTCTAGCACGAAATTTTCACTTTCAATTGCACAATAAGAGTGACTAAAGAGGGAAGTTAGCTTTTATAGGGTCATTTTTAAAAAAAAAATTACTTTAGAACCCACTTTCTAATGTTTTCAACTTGCTTTTCTTTTTAACACTGTTTAGAGTCTTTTTGTCCTGAAATGAGCTCTTTTGATGCGTTTGACTCCGTTCTTTTTGCAGGTTGACCGCCTGATGGACTGTAGTGAAGGAACCAGGGTTGTTGCCGGCACTTTTACAAATTTTTGGAAATTTCTTTATTTTTACAAATTCCTCATGGCCTTGGACTTAAAAACAGGGTTTTTTAAATCCAAGGCATAAAGTGAGCTATAGCTGAAGAAAATGATAATGAAACATATGTACAAAATTCCTTCCGGCTTGCTGGGCACTTACTGACCATGACTCATTACCTTGAAATGATTTTGACTCAAAACCCTAGACCTAAGACCATGGGATCTCAAGACAAAAAAAATAAGAACAAGCATGACTCAATTACATTGTTGTATGACCTGATCCAGCAAAGCCAAGAAGGGAACAAAGACCAGTTCCTCCATTCAGTGTTATGGCATGCCTAGTGGGATGCAAAATTGACACTGATGAGACACCTATAAATGCATATGCAAAGAGTTATTGATCACTGATGGAGGGCTCAAGACCGACACTAACATTGGCTCCAATGGGGATGGCAGCTCTTTGGAGGTGCCAAGAACTTCAGACCTCTTGGGAGAGCAGACCAGTGCTTTATTCATTGGGCAATGGAGTCAACTAATAGAAAAAATAACCAACTCAAAAAGACTTTATTTGACTTTGACTATAAGCGGAAAACCATCAAAGGACTATGACTCAGACCAACTGACTTTTTTACAGAAAATAAACAAACTGAAAATCCCACACCAACCAATCTTCATGCTTGGAATTATAGCCTTCACTTCGGGCCCCAAACCAAGAATGAAAGATCAGTTCACACTTGCTGTAGTAAAGTAAAATGATATGTACAATGAAGATGATTTAGAGCAGCATTGCTCAAGCATGATATTTCTTGAGAAGCCGGCGATTCACCGACCCACCGGGACATTCATCGCCATTCAATTCCTTAAGAATGAAAGCGTTAGGACCACGATATGCAGCAATCTTATAAGGACCTTTCCACAGATTATCAAACTTACCGTGCTTACCTTTGTCCTCATTTCGAGCATCCCATCTCAAAACAACATCCTCTAGCTGAAAATTTTCTGATTTTGCCTTCTTATCATAGATCTTCTTGATGCGTTCTTGCAGTTTCAAAGAGTTTTGGAGGACTTCTTCCCTTGTCTGCTGTAGGTGGACCATTTGACTGATTCTCCGTTGCATTGGATCCATATCTTCTCCCGTTTCTTGAATTAACTTTGCGACCGGTACACTAAGTGATGTAGGAAAAACCGCATCAACTCCGTAAACAATCTCAAATGGCGACATTCCTATTGATTTCTTTTGGCTCACCCGATCAGCCCACAGTGCATTGACCAACTTCTTGTGCCAACTTTTCTTGTTGATCTCCAGCATCTTCTTGATAATGTTCACTAGTGACTTATTTGATGATTCAGCCAGCCCATTACCTTGCGGATGATAAGCGGTGGAGTGACCCAAACTGATATTGTACTTATAACAAAAATCCACCATCTTTTTTGACTTGAAAGCAGCTGCATTATCTGTGATCAATTTGAATGGACAACCAAAACGGGACAAGATATTAGTTTCAAGAAAGGAGATAATTACCGAGTCTGTGGCCTGCCGAGTAGGAATTGCTTCTATCCACTTAGTGAAGTAGTCGGTAGCGGTCAAAATCCATCTATGCTGCACGGATGAAGGTGGGTGTATCTCACCAATGAAATCAAGGCCCCACTGCTAAAAAGGTGCACTAATTTCCACCGGCTTGAGAGGCAATGGCTGCAATCTTTGTTTCCCTTGAAATATTTGGCACTCATGGCAGCTCTTCACCGCTTTGTACACATCAGAAAAAAGAGAAGGCCAATAAAAACCAGCTCGCAAAATATTGTTGGCTGTAGTTTTCCAAAATAAATGACCTCCACAGTCACCTTTATGGAAGTCTTCTACCATCGCTTTTGCTTCCTCTTCAACCAAACAATTCAGCAGGATGCCTCCGGGATCTTTCCAATACAATGCTGATTTCATGATGCAAAATTTAGCGGTCTTCAATTTCAAAGTCCTTGCTTTGTTCTTTGACATTCCAGGAGGCGCGGACACATTCTGAAGTACATACACTATATCAGCATACCAAGGAGAATTAATGAAAATATCTGATACCTGAACTACCGAATTTTCTCCTTCACCATCAGACAAGGCTGCAATCAAGTTGATGTCAAGCGCATGTAGGTTAGTTTCAGCCATTAGTTTAGCAAGTCCTTGTCCTTTAATCAGCTTGGTGGGCTTGATTTCAACATCATACTCCAAAAGAGCAGCAATCCATTTACCTCTCCTACCTTCCGGCTCTGTTTGTACCAAGACATCTTTTACCGCTGCACTAGGAACATAAGCTAATACATGAGAATGAAGAATATAAACCCGGAAATCTTTCAATGCCTTAATAAGGGCCAACGCTTGTTTCTCAATGATGTTATAGTTTAATGCCCCATCTCTAATGATCCGGCTGAAAAATGCAATTGGCCTTTCAACACCCTCTCTCTTTTGCATTAATACCGTTGCTAGTGTATGCTCGGAAGCGAAAGAAAACAATATGAAATCCTGAGTATAATCAGGGCTGATTAAGGTTGGGGCTGAAGATAAGATTACCTTGATTAAGTTGAAGGATTTGACCGCCTCCTCGGTCCATTTAATCTCGCTGCCCTTCCGAAGCATGTTGGTCATTTCCCTTAAGTGCTCTGCAAGATTAGGAATGAAGCGACGCAGAAAATTTAATTTACCATTAAAAGATTGTATCTCCTTCTTGTTTCGGGGCTGTTCTAGCTGCTGAATTGCCTCCACTCTTGCGGGATCAATACGTATACCATCTTTGGAAATGATATGTCCCAAAAATTTACCTTCACTCATGGCGAAGAGACTCTTTTTTGGATTTAAAGAAATGCCATATTTTCTATATTTTTGAAAAACTTTCGTCAAATGAAAAAGATGCTCCTCATCGGATTTGGAAAATACTGTTAAGTCATCAAGATATACCACTAAGAATATGTCCTTTTCATTGGCAAAGGCCATATCCATAGCTCGCTGAAATGTAGCACCTGCATTCTTCAAACCAAAAGGCATTTTAGCATAATGAAATGTTCCCCAAGGTGTAGTGAAGGTTGTCTTATCACGGTCATCCTCATGGACTAAGATCTGATTGTAGCCGGAGTATCCATCTAACAATGACATCTTTGAGGCACCTACTACTCGCTGCAATATGTGATCCATCTTAGGCAGCGGATAGTTGTCCTTTAGCGACACTTTGTTTAAATTTCTGAAGTCTATGCACAAGCGAATCTCACCGGTCTTCTTTCTCACAGGCACTAAGTTGGAGATCCAATCTGAAAAGCGAATGGGAACTATGATTCCGGACTTGTAGAGCCTATTGACCTCTTTCTCAATCAAAGGGAGCAACTTGGGATTGATCCTCCGCAACTTTTGCCAAAAAGGCTTTTGATTTGGCTTTATAGGAATAGTGTGCTGGATGATGCTTGTATCATATGTCTTTAAGTCTGAATAATCCCAAGCAAAGACATTAGAAAATGATGACAGCAATCTAATGTATTGATTCTTTACCTTGAGTGGCAGAGCCTTTGATAATTTCACTAGCTTTGGATGTTCCGCTGTCCCAAGGTTCACATCTTCCACACCTTCTTCTGTTGGCATCAAAGTTGGCTTGCGAGCCACATCATCTTGATCAAAAAGTTCTTCTAAAGGAATCAAACCTTTTGGAATATAATTATCTTTGAGCTGCAAAACATCCATTTGATTAACTCCTTCAGGTTCTATGTCAATTGAGATTTCTTCAAATTTACCTTCTCCATGCAAGAAATCTTTGATTTCCTCGTCATCTTGAAATACTTGCCAACATCTTTGATTATCCGGGACTGTAGGACGATGCTTCACATAGATTTCGAACTTGTTGCTTGAATTCATTGGTATCTTCAAATTACTTGCTGCCTTTGCCAATGCATCCGCAACACCATTTTGTATCCGGGGTATGCATGTTAAAGTATGCTCTGAAAACCGCTTCAAAATGTCTAGAACAGCATTGCGATAAGCCCGCATACGAGGATGTTTAGCTTGAAATTCCCCCTTTACTTGTTTGATCACTAACTCGGAGTCGCCATAAACTGCTATCTTCTTTGCTTTTAATTTCCGGAGGATTTTCAAACCAGCTATAAGGGCCTCATATTCAGCTTCATTATTCGAACAATCAAAAGCCAATTTGTAAGAGCAAACTTGTACCTTGTTTGGAACTTGTTTAGAGACTGAAAATGGACTGCGGATCCATACACCAATGCCTGCTCCATCGCTGCCTACTGCCCCATCGAAATCCATGGTCCAAAGACCCCCTTCATCATCATCCAAGGGCTGTACTTGTGATGTTGTTGCAGTCATGACTTGTTGCCCATTTGTCTCAGCAATTGACCTTATGACAGCAGTCTTTTCTTCACTATCTTTCCTCAATGTTTCTCTGAAATCTTCAGCAATGCCTGGGATATCTTCTATCTGAACTAATTGACTATCTACTTCATTAAAAATATCAGCAAATAAAACATAGGATTTTAGATCTGTCTGTACATAGTTTACAGGATGATTCACTGGTTTTTCCTTGCTTGTAATCATATACTTCATCTTTTGCTCTCGATAGACTTTCCTCATTTGTCCAAACACCGGAATAGTGGCATATGAAAAGTCCAGCTGTAAAGTACCTTTAAGTTTTGATCCCCATGACCTTGAAAGGAGCATGCCAAACCTTGGAGGAATGTCTGCTACTACCACATCCATCAAGAGATTCTTTGCGGGAATTTGATCCAAGCTAACAACTAAATCTTTAATCAGACCGATACATCTAACTCGGCTGGAATCAAATGAGTATAGATCATGGTACTTACGAGTTATATCAAGTCCTAACTTCTCCATTATTGCCTTTGGCATTAAATTGTGTGATGCTCCCGAATCAAACATAGCATTATGAAGCACATAATCATGAATTCTCAAGCTGATATAGAATGGCGGGACATCGCTTTCCGGTGACTCACCATTGAGAGCTGGCCCAAAGATCAATTCCGGTTGATCATCCTCCACATTAACCGCATCTAACATTGGATCAGTATTGAACATCTTAGAAATTTGTGCTCTGTAAGTAGTGTTCTTCATGACTTCTGTAAGCGGAATGGACAATTTCAATTTTGAGACTTCATTCTCAATGCTGAATGCTTGACTTCTCTCACTTTCTTTGGCCGGATTATCTCTTTTTTCTGCTCTATCTTTAGGTACATTTGATGGCTGATCCATCTTGTTTGCTGGAGCTGTTGGGGCTGATGAAGAATCCATGACTTCTTTACCTTTTCTTTGTGGAACAACAGCACCATTCTTTGCCACATTTTCTGCCCTCTTTTGAAGTGGATGTATAGGTACTGTTCGGTTTCTCAGCTGTCTCTCTTTGCCTTGTTGAGCTGATAAAGCATGTAGATAACCTCTTTGATATTCCTCAGACTCATCTTGAAGTGCCACATCATTAGATAGAATGTAATGCTCATCTTGAGGTGCATAAGCATTACTTACCAGCTCATCTTCTTCTGTGATGTAAGTGGGCATGTCATCGGGAGTGAAAAAATGATTTTCTTCACCGGGACCTTCACCCTCATCATCAGATTCTTGAGTAACATAGTTTTGCTGAAATGGGGGTTGGATCGGTTGCTGTACTGCCGCCTCTTGTCCTCGTGGCTCCCGCTGTTTTATCCTATATTGGGGCTGCTGTTGTTGACCTCTGAAATTTGGGTTTCGAACTTGAGGTTCCGGTTTGCCAAGATTAAGATTTTGGAATGCCTTTTTCATCTCTTCCACTGTCCGAAGAACTTGAGAAGTGGATGCTGCCTCTTCTTTGATTGTGACCTTCTTTTCCGCTTTCATCCTTGCCCTTTTGTCATTCAAATTAGCCTCCACACTGACTGCAATTTTCTGCATTTCCTCCAAAGTAGGAGGATCTCGGTCCCGTAGTGAGTAGGCCATCTCCGGATCAAAACCATCCGGGAACTTAAGCAATGCAGACTTTCTTGATGGTTTCAAATCATCGGGTATAGCATTATACACTGAATTAAATCTGATTATATAATCTTGAACCGACTCACCCGGATTTCGCTTGAGGTTGTTGTACTCGGCATTGATTTGTAGCGGGTCTTTTCTGATTTCCCATCGGTCCAAGAATTGATCTTCCAGTGCTTGCAAGGTGGTGATGCTGTTAGCTGCCAACCCTCTGAACCATTTTCTTACTTCTCCGGCAAATGTTTGCACGAACAACCGCATGGTAACATCTTCTTCATCTAACTCATATAGATCAAAGAAAGTGGACATTTTATCGATATGTTGCTGTGCTGTAATACTCTGTGGAGTGCCATCGAACATGGGAATTTTGCTTTGGTAATCAGCCGGCATATCATGAAGATTAGCAGGCAATACAAGTGGGGCAAACCGGGCTGCCATTGCTCTAGGCGGGGGAGGTGGAGGAGTAGGATGTGTTTGAGGAGGGGGAGGTGGGAGTATAATAACAGGGGCTGTAACAATAGGGAGAGAAGTTTGTGGAGTTGGGGGAGTAACAGGCGGCTGAAGTAATTCAACCATCCTACGTTTTCCAGGATTTTGCGAGCAGCAGCGGAAACTGTCAGCTTGTGAGGTTCGCTTCGGTCCGTCTTTCCGCCCATGATTCTACTCAGAAATGGAACAGCAACTGCTTGCGGTGTTTGCGACGCAGAGAAGATGATCACCGAGCATGCAAAAAAAAAGAGATCGTGGATGGCAATTTCCGTAGAATGGAATCAACATACCGTTAAACCATGCCATTCCTTCGTACATTATTTCGCCCGAATGGTGTGTAGCCACGTAATCATGGAGTAATGAGATTACCTTCCCCCCCGCGATCTGATAGGCTGTCCCCAGCCGTCAAAGAGAGGAGCAGCAGCCAGTCGGAGGTCCAATCATAAAGTACAGCATATGAAATTATGCCATGTTTTAGAAAAACAACGAAATGCCGAAACTGAGGCAAAAAGGTAGATCGTGTTTTATATAAGAGCCTGCGTGATATAATGAGGAGCTAGGGGATGGGACGTCTGTCAAGCATACGAAGTCTCCAGCGGTCACTGTCAGTTCCGTTGCCATGATTGGTGGTAATGAATGTTCATGCGATATATACATCGGGTGTGACATATGATCTTTGCAAAGGATAAGAGACAGAAAAATTTAATATCATACTTGTTGGTGTAATTATTACGACTTCTATGCCATTAACAGAGCTCTGCCGCCAACAGGTGTTCATAACCTTGGCAGAGTTGTTTATTTCACCCTCCGGAACCATGATCCTTTGTGTATATTCTAAAGAGTGCTTTGTCAAAATGCAGGCCATTATGTTGGCTTGGTAACCAGATAGCCATAATGCCATTCACAAGGTAGGCACGAAATGTGGTCAGGCCGGCTCGCGATGAGACCCCCTGTTCCAAGGTTTGCTTGTTAATTTACCTTCGGACCATATCCCTGGTGTGGTGGCCGTTATGGGAATGCCACTTCACTTCCATCCTTATGATCATGGTAGGTCGGCTCTTAGTGAGACCCCCTATCCTGCATTTGACAATTTTCATATTTTGTTTTTGTTTTCTTTTGCAGAACACCTCTCTTGTTTATTTTCACATAAGGGTGGTTCCGCACTCCTTAAGAGCGGGGAATGGTGGAAGAAGTCTTATGATCCCAACAGATAGATATAAATCATTCGTTCTTACTCCTAAGTAATGATCAAGAAAGATTTTTAGGGGAATCGTCATGATAAAGATCACCAACCAGGGTACCGGTAAATGACAATGACAGCGAAGATGAAAAGTTCACATCCCTCCTCTTGTCCTCTTATACATACTGGCTTCATAGTGATAGCGATTTATGATGTGCTGATTTTGGTATATCATGGTTTATGTTCATCGCATAAGTTCATTGTTGTATCTAAAAGATTGAGGAGAACATGGGGGCAAAGCATCCTCCATAAGGGCAAAAACATGTCGATGGCATTCCTGAGAGAAGAATTCATTCGTAGGATACCATTTCTTTGAGAGGAACAACGAAAAATCGCAAATGTTGTTCCTTTTGAGAAAGGAACAGCAAAGACACTCAAATGCTGTTCCTTTTGAAAAGGAACAGCAGACACACTCAATTGTTGTTCCTTTTTGCAAATGAACAGCAAAAACACGCAAATGCTGTTCTTTTTGAAAAGGAACAGCAGAATCACACAGGTGTTGTTCCTTTTCGCAAAGGAACAGCAAAAACACACAAGTGTTGTTCCTTTTCGCAAAGGAACAGCAAAAACACACAAGTGTTGTTCCTTTTCGCAAAGGAACAGCAAAAACACACAAGTGTTGTTCCTTTTCGCAAAGGAACAGCAAAAACACACAAGTGTTGTTCCTTTTCGCAAAGGAACAGCAAAAACACACGAGTGTTGTTCCTTTTCGCAAAGGAACAGCAGAAACACGCAAAGGCTGTTCCTTTTGAAAAGGAACAGCAAAATCACACAAGTGTTGTTCCTTTTCGCAAAGGAACAGCAAAAAGCACAAGTGTTGTTCCTTTTCGCAAAGGAACAGCAAAAACACACAAATGTTGTTTCTTTTCACAAAGGAACAGCAAAAACACACCAGTGTTGTTCCTTTTCGCAAAGGAACAACAAAATCTCACAAGTGTTGTTCCTTTTCACAAAGGAACAGCAAAAACACACTAGTGCTGCTCCTTTTGCAAAGGAACAGCAAAAACACTTGGAATACAAGCAAAAAATCAAGAAAACATATATACAAGATGTTATGTACAAGTTATAAAAATGAATTTCTTAAATTATAGGTGAGGAAGATTTCGCTTCCTCTCCTAAGATTTCCATATCAGTATCTTGTCGTAGCTGCTGACAGAAGGATTCCCGAGTGAGTGGCTTTCGATAAAGGCGAACTCGGTGGCCATTTACTTTGAATGCATATCCAGAACCGTCAATTGTGATCAGGGTAAGGGTCCCATTGTCATGTACCTTCTGGATTTCGTATGGTCCTAACCATCGAGTCTGGAGTTTCCCCGGGAAGTCCTGAAACCGAGAGTCGTATAACAGAGCCCAGTCTCCTTCATGAAAGACTTTATTCTTGATAAGTGCATCATGCCATTTAGCTCGCTGTTGTTGAATCAATGCTGTATTTTGTAATGCAGAGAGCCTGATTTCGTCCAATTCATTAATCTGCTGTAATCGATTGATTTGTGCCTCACTCAGATCTAGGCCGACTTCCTGTGCAGTTCGTAGCGTTTGGATTTCGAATTCTATGGGGAAAATTGGCTGCTTTCCAAACACTAATTGATAAGGTGAATAGCCTGTAGTACTTCTCCATGTGGTTCTGTAGGCCCATAGTGCCTCGGGTAGTCGAGTGGCCCAATCACGCCTATGCGATGCAATGGTCTTTGTTAAAATTGATTCTATTACCTTATTACTACTTTCTACTTGCCCATTTGCCTGCGGATGGTATGGGGTAGTGATCTTATGTTGGACATGATAATTGTTAAGTGTTGCAGCTAATTTATTTCCAACAAATTGTGGTCCACCATCGGTGATTAGTTCTCTCGGAAGTCCATAACGTACAAACAAATGGAACAAGAATTGTATCACAGAGTCTTCTGTAGCCTTAGGTAATGATTCGGCCTCGACCCATTTAGTAACATAGTTTGTCGCCACCAGAATGTATGTCCTCTGATTTGATGATGGATTAATGGGCCCAACGAAGTCCAGAGCCCATCGTTCAAATGGCTCAATGACCAATTGTGGTCTCAGAGGCATTTCATCGGCTTGGCCAAGTCTTCCTGCTCGCTGGCAGTTGTCACAGGCTTGTGCAAATTTTTTCGCATCCTTGAAAATTGTAGGCCAATAGTATCCCATCTACAATACTTTATGTGCTGTTCTTTTTTCAGCGAAATGTCCCCCGCATGGCCCGTCATGGCAAGCTTTTAGAATGTCGAAGATTTCGTCTTCTCGAATACACCTTCTGATTTGCATGTCTGCCCCTGTATGGAACAAATGGCCTCCAATCCACGAAAACCGAGTGCTCTTCTGAACAATCTGCTTACGTTCCTGAGGGGTTAAGTGTTTTGGTAGCTTACCGACTGCAAGGTAATTGGCGACATCAGCATACCAGGGTGTTCGAACAGCAACAGCAAACAGGTGCTCGTCAGGAAATTGATCTTCCACTGTTGTTGTTTCATTTGCTTTCGGTATTCGTGAGAGGAAATCAGCTACAGGGTTCTCCTTGCCAGGTCGATCCTTGATTGTGATGTCGAACTCCTGCAATAAGATCAACCATCTGGTTATTCTAGCTTTCGTAACAGGTTTATTTGCCAAATATTTGATAGCAGAATGATCTGTATATAACACAACGGGATAACCTATGATATAATGTCTAAATTTGTTAACAGCATGTATTACAGCCAGGAATTCCTTTTCAGTAACAGTATAATTGAGTTCGGCAGAGGATAAATTTTTGCTGATATAGTAGATAGCATATGGTCTCTTATCCTCTTCTTGCCCTAGGACTGCACCAATTGCTGTATCCGAGGCATCAGATGAGATTTGGAATGGCAAATTCCAGTTTGATCCTCGAATGACTGGGGCTGTTGATACAAGCTTCTTCAATTCCTTAAAAGCCTGGTCGCATTTTTTTGTCCACAAGAAATCAACATTGCCAGTTAAAGCATATAGAGGTGCAGCAATACGTGAGTAATGTTCTATAAATCGTCTGTAATACCCAGAAAATCCAAGAAAACTGCGTACCTCTGTTTGAGTAGTGGGGGTAGGAATAAGCAAAAGAATCTGGATTTTAGCCGGGTCTACCTGGATGCTAGCTGCTGAGATATAGTGCCCTAGAATGAGCCCTTCTGTCATCATCATGTAACATTTTTCGTGGCTCAGACAAAGTCTGGTAGCGATACAACGTTGTAGGACTTTTTCCAGGGTATCTAGAGCTGGGTCAAAATCATCTCCATATGGTGTAAAGTCATCCATATACACTTCAAGTCCGTCATTTATTAGATCTGCGAAGATACTAAGGACAGCCCTTTGGAATGTAGCAGGGGCATTACATAGGCCGAAGGGCAAAACTCGATAGGCAAACGTTCCCCAAGGGCAAGTAAAGGTAGTTTTATCCTGGTCTTCAGGGGCGATTTGGATTTGGTTATATCCGTTGAAGCCGTCCAGGAAAGAAAAGAATTTCTTTCCTGCCAAAGTGTCCAATACTTGATCTATAAACGGGAGAGGGAAGTGATCCTTCTGTGTGGCTTTATTTAACTCCCTGTAATCTACGCAAATCCTCCATTTTCCATTTTTCTTGGGTACCACCACCAGGGGAGAGACCCATTTACTGTCGGAGATGGGATAGATAAAATTAACATCTAAAAGTTTCTGAAGTTCGGCTTTTACTACCTCTTTTAGATGGGGGTTAAGTCTTCTTTGCGACTGACAAACAGGTCTTACATCTTTTTCTATATAGATGTGGTGGGTGCATAATTGGGGATCGATCCCTTTCATGTCAGGGTAATCCCACGCAAATGCTCCTTGATATTTTCGTAACAGATTTACAAGCTTTGTTTCTTGGTCTGGTGTAAGGTTGGCGTTGATATTTAGGGCCTTACCAGGTTCAATTTCCACTACTTTACTATTGGCAACAACAGTCACTGGTATTGTTTGGTCATGTGCGTCTTTCAAAGGGTCTTCCTCTAGCTCACTATCAAATGCTGCCTCTATCATAAAACACTGTGTGTGAGATCTAGATTCAGTTTGACTAATGAAGTTATTGATGGCATCATCTTCTATTTGATCTTTAAAATCTAAAGCCTTCTGTACAGTCAATGGGGATCTGATATTGTTAGTAAGGTATGACACGGAATACTGATTGGTTTTGATCATTGGCAGGCTTGGCTGTGCTGGAGGATATAGAACTAGATTTTTAACATCTGGTCCTTTAGTTATAGTCATGTTTCCCTGCCGGCAACCAATGTAGGCATCGGCAGTAGCAAGCCAAGGTCTTCCTAGTATTAGCGGATGTCCATCCAATCGGGTTTTTGGATTAATTATCAGGAAATCAGTTGGATATTCCCAGGAGTCTACAGAAACCATGACATCGTATAGGGTGCCTTCTGGTCGAACTACAGATCGATCTGCCAATTCTAGCAAAGTAGAAGTAGGTTCTACTGATGTGATGCCAAGTTTTTGGCAGGTAGAGGTTGTCAAAATATTGATTGCAGCTCCTAGATCAACTAAAGCGTTAGTCAGGGTTTGGCCATAGATTTGGACAGTTACAATTGGATTTATGGGGTCTTCGTATTTGATAGGTGTCTCTTTTCCCGATAATAAGTCAGATAAGGTGCCGACTACTTGGACTCTTGGGTTAGTGGTTGTATTCCTCCTTGATTTTTTATGCACAGTTCTTTTATAGTTTTTGCGTATATAGGAATATCTTGAATGGCTTGGAGGAATGGAATTTTTATGTACAGGTTTTGTAACTCTCCCAGAATGTCAAAGTCTGGATGTTGTACTGGTCGTGGTATGACTAATCGTTCCGGGAAAGGAGGAGAGGATGTATTCGCTTGTTGATGGGTCTGTTCTTTATTTACACCTTCTTGTTGTGGTGGTTGTTCTATTGGTAACTGATCTTCAATGTGAACTGTTTTGTCTCCCTCTATTTTTATGATACGTCCAGATCGTAACTGAAGGTCATTGCACTCCCTTAGGTCAGGTCCAGTTTCTGATGTTTCTATAATTTGGAGGGATTGGACTGGTCTATTATTAGGATTGGGATTGGGTTGGGCTGGGAGTTGCGGCCTTAGATTAGACTGGAGGTTTTGTTGTAAGGCTGGCAGAGTCGGTTGAGGGAGTGGAATAGTTCCTGTTGACTGATATGTCGATCTTGGCCAATTTGTCTGCCAGGGTGAACCTTGTGAAGTAGGGGGAATCCATTGTGGAGGGTATGAGTTATTCTGCCAATATGGTGGGGTGTAAGGAAAATTTGGCCAGCCGAATTGGCTTGTCTGATTCATCCATGGATTCGGAGAAGGAAACGGCTGTGATGACCAATTCAGGACTGGGGGTGTAGATTGGTTTTGCCACATACCATATTGCTAAGCATTATACTGCGGAGGCTGGAAAGAAGAAGTTGGGTCCGAAAACATACCAGATTGCCTAGGTTTCCATTGGCGACGTTGGTTAACAAAGTATGCTGGTTCTGATTCTTCTTCTACTTCCTTGTATACTGCCTTCAGTCCAGGAAGTGAGGGGCAGCTCTCAGTAAGGTGGTCTTTCGTACAGATAGCACATGTTTGAACTGTATCTAGCGGACATTCCTTGTGGCTGTGTTTTCTTCTGCATCGGGGGCAGAAAATTGCCAGATTTTGCTCCGCCTCCATTTGCTTTTGTTTAGCCTGCACAATATCAAGCTGAGTAGTTAATGTCCCCAGAATATCAGTTTTAAAATTTTCTAATAAATTCCCTAGTTCTACATGTGTTACTCCTTCTATTGATATTTTGTTATCTTTAACAAACCTATCATATTCTGTTGATTTTATCCTTGTGCTGCCTCTTGAACTCCTGATGCATAAATTAATGATATCAGCAAAATTCTCTTGGTAAATATCCCCTTTTCCCATGATATTCAATGTTTCAATCCACTGTTCTTTCATTCCTCTAATCAATGCAGTTTTCAACACATTATCAGGCAGAGGTAGTGATGCATAGGGGGATCTCTGTAAATTGTACTGGAAACGTTCTACGTATTCTTCTAAAGTTTCATTTGGTCTGGACGTCATTTGGAAAATTTCATCTTTTAGCTCTCTCGACCTACAATAATCCTGATATTTTTTGAGAAAGGATTCTTTCATTTGCTCCCAGTTGTTTATGACTCCACCACCTAAACACATGAACCATCTCAGAGCTACTCCTTTTAAAGTGGAGGGGAACAGCTTTAATTTCTGGGGGTCAGTGGTGTAATCGTACCCTCTACATAGCACATCGAATTCAAATAAAAATGCATCGGGGTCTTCTGATGTAATTCCATGAAACGTCGAGATGTGTTGAAGAGGTATTGCTTTCATGGGTGCATTTGCAGCAGAATCTACTATAGGATATTGCAATGTAGAAGTTTGAGTATTTGGCTGATTCTGCGCCATTGGATCAAATATGTGCCAATATCCTTCCGGAATTTCTAGGAGGGTGTTCCTAGGTTGAGAAGGGACGGCCTTGGCAGGAACTGTTTTAATGACACTTCCCTTATCTGGGATTTTTATCTGAGGGAATGGGGTGCCTTCAATGTTAACTTTGGCCGCGCTCCCCCTATCTGGGCTGTTTAACAATTGGATTATCCTAGAAGGAGACCTTGGTTCCTCTATTTCCCCTGTTTCCCCTTCTCCTTCACAAAGATTGCTTAAATTCCCTTCTTGCAGCCGTTCTGACACAGAATTTTCAATTTCTTGGAAGTCCTGTTCATCAGTCTGACTATGCACCTCAGCGTAGGCTCCAGATGGTGATGTTGTAGCCTGAAGGGAGCTAGTAGGCTGCTTAGAATGAATCTTTCTGAGGCCTACTGACGGCTGAGATTCAGTTTTCTTATAGATTTCGTCTATGAAGGTTGTTCGGCCAAGGGTCACCGGTCCTTTGGCTTTTTCAGGTTTGACTGGAGGTTTGATATTCTTTTCTAGCTTTTTCTGCTTAGTCATGCACTCTAAAAACTACTAAATCCTATTCAACCAGCAATTCTGCTAAGAGAGCGGACGGTGGAGCAGGGATTTTACATGCTCCGTACGCAGGTTCTTACCTTCCGTTTTTAAAATCCAACTCCCCCTAGCAGATTTGCGCACTACTCTGTAAAGGGCAAATGGCTATACTCCTTCCCCGACAACGGCGCCAAAATGTAGAGTTGTAACTAGGGTCTCTCACACCGCTAATTATTCCACATTAATAAGTCAATCCGGGAACGTTTTGTTATTGCAAGAAGTAGCTCAATCCGAGGCTATTTGTCCGAGTAATGCTTAGTAGTACAGTGTTCAGAAGATCCAAAGGAAAACAGATGCTAAGCTGTAACTAAACTAACCCAAAAGATGGAATCACACAAAACAGTTGATCAGTCAAGGGTACGGAAGCAATAACCCATCCCTCTAGAAACTGATTAAAGAAGGGAAATTAGAGCATGGACTTATAGGTCTGGGAGCTAAGCAGCATCTTGCTGAGGCTCACTACAGCCTTAGGCATTCTCTCACACCAAAACAACAAAGGCAGGTAAATGAATCAGCGGAAAGTAAAATGGAACGGAAATGGGACAGCAGTAAATGGAACAGCAATAATCAAATGGAACAGCAATCCTTAATGATTTATGGAACAACAACCATCACCTGTATGTACATGTTCTACACTAATATAGAAATCTGACAATATTGGATGATATAACTATGTTTCTAAACACAATGACGCTACTCTCAAATCCCACAAATATTGTTTCACATAAATCCAATGACAGTAACATTCATACCAGCACTCTGTTACAGAAATGGTTGAATAAAGATACAATTCGACCCTGTGTAAATCCAATTATACAGTGCAGAGTCCTTACTTGGAGAGATCATTCATTCATTGATCATAACAGAGCATAGCGTATCATATAAAGAATTTATCAGATTGCTAAGTAATAAAGATAAACAAACCACACACAAATCACTGTATAATGATACAAAAGCAAGTGTCCTTCGAAGCCGGGCCCTTAGCTGCCAATGGTACACCGCCTTAGATTACTCCAGACACAGAGACGGAATAAATACCAAGTCTTTTATATTAATCGCATCCACAAAAGTATAACAAAATCAGGTTTCAGTGAGACTCAATGATTAAAGTTTGTTCTGGAACTGTAAAATTACAAAAACAGTCGTCCTCTTGCTTAATGATGCTGTGCCATTATATAAAAGAAATGACGGGGATATCTAGATAATCATAGATAAGTAAAGCAGCGATCCCTCAGGATCAAAGATCCTGAGGGATTCGCTAATCATTCAATCTTTCTTGCATTCGTCGAGCCGGTATCCCGCATTCTTTTCCTGGACTATTCAATTCCGATTTTGCTTGATCGTGTCCGCATCCGGTTCCCTACTGGAGGAACAGCAATTATTTTTCCTCTGCTTCTCGCTTTTGGACGGGAACTCCTTGCTCGCACGTCTTCCTGCATAGAAAACGTCAATTATTAGCACTTGAGCTTCCTTTGTCTATTTTTGCACGTTTTATCAAAATCCTTTATCTTCTTTGAATTCCTAATGCAGAAAAGGTTACAATTATTATTGAAAAACCACTAGATTTCTTGTCAAAAGCATACCTTCCAAGTGCTCCACACTTAGGACTATGGTTTTAGGGTAGGATTTGATGCATGGCTTTAGAACTTAGGGAAAAGGTGTTTAGCATAAGATTTGATTTTAGGCATAATGCATTAGGGTTTTAGGTCTTAGGTTTAGTCATTAGGACTTAGATGTAGGATTTAGGGTTTTAGGTCTAGAATCTTAAAAACCCTTTTACAATCTTTCATCACAATGTGACGTAAAACCACATGTGATGACAAAGCCCATGCACATCGTCGACTCAACTGTCTTTGCAACGATAACCCGGATGATGAACCTATGCCATGGATGACACCCTGACGACATATCAAACCTCTGCGATGGATGATACAACCATGTCGACACCAATCCTGTTTGTCGAATGACAAAACACATGTCATCGACCAAACCCTGGGAACTGTCGATGAACTCAAGTCGACAAGCACGTGCTAAACCATCTCCATTGAATGCCATGAAAATTACTATGAACATTACCTAAACAAGCTAATCATAACCAACACTATCGAAACTGAACGACACCCATAAAATAAGGCGATGACGATACTGAACACTGATGACGACACTTTATACACTTGTGTAATTGGATCGATGGATCCTCCTTGATCATCTAGTCGAGTTGAAGTTAGGTAGATCAAAATTCCAATCAGTTGACGACATAGAGTAGAATTAATTGGATTGAGGTTATCATTTCTATAAAAATTCAACCTAACTTCAAAAGGAGTTATCATTGGCTTACAAATCAACATATTGAGCATCTTTAGAATATCCCAAGTATACTTTTCTTGTGACATGAAAATATTATCTTCCTTATACCACACTTCAATGCTCGTGAAATAATGCAACTCACCAAGATCTGTCATCTCAAATTCAGTAATCACGTGTGACTTAAACTTCTAAAATAGACCAAAATTGTTCTCTTTATAAATCAACTCATCAACATATAGTGCATCAAATAGAATATCTTTACTTTATTGAAGAATATAAAGATTGGGTTTAGATGAACCCTTGACTAAGACTTGATCCTAGAGGTACTTATCAATCCTTGAATTTCAAGCTTTTGGTGCCTACTTGAGACCATATAAATCCTTCTTCAACTTGTAAGAACAATATTCTTTTCCTAGAATCTAAAAACCTCCAAGTTTCTCTACATAAAATTCTTCATCTATATAACCATCTAAGAAAGATAATTTGATGCCCATCTAGAAAATTATCCACTTATCTTGTGCAACCAATGAAACAACCATCCTAAATATGTCCATCTTGGCCACTCGAACAAATGTTTCTGTATAATTAATCCCTATTTTGGTGCATAACATTTAGCAACTAAATGGGCTCTATGTTTATCAATTGAACCATCTAATTTATACTTAGTTTTATATACCCATTTAGTACCAATTACATATTTTCCTTTGGGTAATTTACCCAAGTACTAGGTATTATTCTTCACCGAAAATTTTAAGATTGCTTACATACCTTCACTGCATTATTTCTCCTTTGATTCTTTTGCATACTTATCTAGGTCATTCATCTCCATTACTTTAGCCATAAGAGAAAAATTCACAATGGAGATTTGTGATCTAGTAATTCTTTCCTAAAAATTTATATGCAACATATCAATTTCATAACGGCCTTTGGATAATCATTTAGGCTTCTTATTATCTTCATCTATCTAAAACTAGATAGATTACCAATTTTTACTTCATTCTTACTTAATCTATGTGTACATGATTTCGCTAATAAAATCCTTGCTCATCAAAGAAAACTTATCTACTTAATATAATTTACTTTGCTTGAGGATCAAATAACCTATAAATTCTTGCTTCATTATTGTACCCAATAAAAATACACTTTACACATTTATCATCCAATTTTCTCCTATTTTCCTTAAGAACATGTAATATGACATGCAACCAAATAATTTCATATGTGCAATGACTTGGTTGTATCCATAACATGTTTTTTTTGTAGTTAAATTCAACATTTTTCTTATAGGACATTTTTTAGAGTGTAGACTATTATATGCATTTCTTCAACCCAAAATTCAGTTCCAAGAGACTTGGTTTTTAACATGCTTCAATATTTTTCAGCTATGGTGTTGTTTTCCCTTTTTGCTACTCCATTTTGTTAAGGATATTATGGATTGGTAAATTATCTCTTTATCCCTTCCTAGAATAATTTAAAAATTCATTTTATTTGTATTCTCCCCCATTATCTTATTCATAGGGTGATAATTTTGAAGAAAGTTTTATTTTCAACCATTTCCTTGAACGCAAGAAAATGATAAAACACCTTAGACTTTTCCTACAAAAAATACACCCAAGTAATCCTAGAATAATCATCAGTGGAAATAAGAAAATAGCATGCCTCTCTAAAATACATGGTATCCATTAGACCACACAAATATCAATTTACCAACACTAGACATTCTCTAGCCTTCCATGTTCCATTTGAGAAATTTAGGATGGAAGAGTCTAGAGGTTCTTGTAGATAACTCAAATGTTTGCTTGTGAAGAAATGTTATTAGATTAATAATAATGGAGCAACATAATAAACCTAACAATATAATCACCAAATCATGTCATTTTTATGAATAAAATCAATATTTATACATGTACATGAGTTATAAATTCTCCAAACCAACCATCTCCTACAATCACTCAACAATCTCCACAATTCTCTTAGCTATATTTTCTATATACCAAATTATTCATTGAGTGGGTTTAATGGTTAAGAATAAGTGTTGCCTCCTGAGAGATTGTAAATTCAATTCTAGAAATGGGTAGCATATGTACACCTTCATATATTTAGATCGTTGCATGAAGGTGGGTCCCTTGTCCCACAAACAAGGGGTTTGTTGGGACAGGGTCCCCTAGGGTCAGTTTTGGGGAAAAAAGCCTAAGTTTTGTTGTATAAAGTGTAAAGTCTCCGAAATTTGTGGTTGCAGAGCATGTAGATAGTAAAGTGTCATAAAGGGTTTTACCCTTCTTTTGTTTAAGTTGAGTCATCTTTTGAAGATCTACCCATGGTGCATGAACCATGGGATTGTATAAAAAGGTGTGTCTTAGGATGTCTAAGTAAGAAGTAGTATCGATGATGATGATGAATGTAATGGGTCAGTGGAGAAAAGAGAAAAGAAGTCTTAGAGTAGAAGAGAGGCTCTGCAGCTGTGTGCGTAGAGGCCTAGAGTGGAGTCCGTAGCTGAGTGCGCAGGGAAGTCTTGAGTCTGTAAGAAGAACTGAATTATTAATAAAGATATTATTCCAGAAATTCTTGCTTTTTGACTATTTACTTATGTTATGAATGAATGTGCTTTTATGCTGTAATGAATGATGGGTTTATGAAGTAATACTGTATTGATGCACGACTTTACATAATTGATGTTGTTATATGAACACACTTAATATTAACTATTTATACGAAGCATATCTTATTGCATGTTAAAGTTCTCAATGCTTAAGTCGATCTGGGTAAATACAGGATTAAGAGTAATCATAGAGGCGTGTAAGTAGTTGATTCACCTATCTAGGGTCCGCGAAAGATAATCGTAGACCTTCTAGAAGGTCTAGAGGTTGATTAAAGGGAGTTATATCGATAAGACCTAAAGGCTTATCGATCTGCGCAAAGGCAAATTTAGGGCATAAAATGACATTACACTAATCTTTGGGTGCGGAAACTTGGTTCCAGCATCCCCCCATATTGCTTCGAGTGAGACTTCAGTCCATACTCAGCGGATTGATGCCGAAAGGGCTAGTAGTGCAGGGATTTGTTTGGAAAACTAACTCTGAACCTGGGTTAGGACCCACGAAGCCAACAAATGGTTTCGTTTTCGGGGCCGGGATCTACATAAAGAGATGTGTGATGTCGCATCACTGGAATCTAACAAAGAAAGAAATTCAGGAGTGGTTGGATAGAAAGATCCACGTATTCACAGAGCAAGAAAACATAAATATGTGCCTGACAAAAGAACAGTGGTTGGATAGATATCTGTACACAGAGATACATGAGATTTTCTTATGTTCCTTCTTGATCGAACTATAGGAGTGGATCACTAAATTGGCAGATGGTTCAATAGTGTGGACCTCGGAGCTAGTGCAGAGATTGCAAGCCTCTGAAGATAAGATCATGCGCGTTGTTGATCAATGGCTTGATCGCATCATAGGAGGATTTGTGACAGAATTCACAGTCGATACCTCAGTTAGCTACAGCAAAGCAGAGCGATGCTTCTTCAAGGGACTGCAAGGTAAGTATTTAAGATCTTTGAATACTTGGATTAAGATGCTCTTGTGTGAAAAGCGGGTTATGCCATTACCTTGATGTTTGGAGCTACACGAAGTGGAAAGTTATTTAGTGATAGAGGGAGGAAAGGCCCTAAATATAGCCCGCTGATTGAACCTCCTCTGAGTGACAATGAAGGAGCAGCACAGGCTTCACCACAGAGCGTTGTCTAGTTAATAAGGCAAGGGTTTCCGTGAATACCTCATCCATCCACACCACCTCCACCTTCACCTCCACAGCATACACCTTCGCCCACACTGCCACCACCTCCACCACTGTTCAATATGTCGAATACGATGAAGTTTCCCATTTTCAAGGGCTTGGGAAATGAGGACCCAGACTAGTTTTGGTTCGTTGCGAAGGCTGTGTGGACAACCCAGAATATTACAGATGATCATATGAAGAAAGCGCAATTGGTTACTGCTCTATAGGATCACACACTAACATGGTACATTAACTGCACTGATAACCTGATGGATCCATTAGCAGACACTTAGATTGCGCTGAATAAGGAATTCAATAGGCCCAAATCTGAATCACAATCAGTCATTGGATTCAAGGAAATCATGATGAGGCTTGGTGAAACACCCTACGAGATAGATCAGAGACTAAAGTTCCAGATCTGTGAAGCTAACATGAATCTCATAGATGGGCAACACCTTGAATGGTTTGTAGCTTCTCTCTTACCCCATCTAAAGGTTTCTTTATCGCAACAAAAGATTGGGACCCAGGTGGAAGCCCTAGAAATTACGATGAGATTGCATGAGACACAGATTCAAATCGCTGATTTGGGAGTTCAGCAGATTCACGTGGAGTTGCAGAATCTTTTCCTAGAGTTTCAAAGCCTGAATAAGGATAGAGCGACTCAGACAAAGGTGTGCGAAGAAGTTTGGTGTCTGAAATATAAGAGCCAGGGGCATGATAAAGATCACTGCCCCACCTTCATGAATTATGTTGTAGGAGGAGGGCCAATGCCTCTGAGGTCGAAAGCTCAAGCAAGGCCAAGTACAGGGCCTGCACTATGGTGTGCTATCTGTTAGGTAGCTAGAAAACATGTAACAAACAATTGTCACTTTCTGCAGAAATTTGTGCAGACACCGCAACGACTCTTTTGCAACTTCTACAAATCAGTGGGACACGCTAAGCACAACTGTTGTAGCTATGAGTTGATGATGGAAAGAACGTCCTCGTATAGAATGTAGATAGAGAATCGGTCCTCGGATCAAGGCATTGGGGGAGTGCGCGGGGGATATCAGGGGCGCGGACGAGGCCGAGGAGGAGGAGGACCTGGTAGAGGTCGGGGACAAGTCATTTGTTACAATTGTAGAGTGCCAAGACACTACGCACGGGAGTGTACAAGCCCAACACGCCTATTATGCCGATATTATACTCGGATTGATCATGTGATAGAAGACTGCCCTATATTGATAGCTAAGATGTAGGAGAAGAGGGCGTAGCCTCAGTATCCTACCCAGAACCTGCAGATGATGAGGGCTGAACCCTGCAAAGAAGATCCTAATGTGAATATCGTGTTGCGAAGTGGAATGATGACTGGTAAGGATAAAGGAAAACAACTTGCGGAAAGTGAATGGGTCCGCAAGGCTCCAGAAAAAGAGGTTGGGTTTGATTTGGAGCGTGCAAAAGAAACGTTCATGGAAGTGAAGAAAAGCTTCACTAAGGCCTCTACCTTAGGAAGTCAGGATAAGCTGTCTGAAGAAATGGACCCCTCCATGCTTACTATGTTCTTAGAGAGCTGTATGAAGTTGCTATGCGATAGAAAGGTCGTGAAAGGATTACAGGAGTTGATAAATAAATGTGCCAGTAAAGAAAATTCTCCTGAAGGACCTCGCGTAGTCAGAAAAATTGGTAAGCATAAGGCAAGAACTGGGCATGAGATGAGGCTCACCGCGCAAATAGGAGAATATGAAATGGACCAAGTTATTTTGGATCTTGGGTCGAATGTGAATGTTTTGCCTAAACAGACATGGGAGAGAATCGGGAGACCTGTGCTGAAGTGGTCTCCGATTCAATTGAGGATGGAAAATCAACAAAAGATTATCCCCATGGGAATATTGTAGGGAGTGACAGTAGATATTGAAGGCGCGAGCATGTTGGCCGATTTTGAAGTGATAGAGATCGTGGATGACAAAAATTCGTACCCCATGCTCCTTGGTATTGATTGGGCTATCTACATGAATGGGGTAATCAATCTGAAGAAGCAGACAATGTCATTTGAAAAAAATCACTCCGTGTGGTAGTACCTTTAGACCCTACAGAAGGACCGTGCTATACTGAACCGGTCCGTGATTCTGAGGAAAACAACTATAATCTGGACGAGATCTATAAAATATACAACGCGAGATCAATATTGGGTTAATCCAACAGCTGATGGGCGCATTGCATGGGACCGTGAAAGTTCCTGTACATCAGATTTAGATGAAGAGTTGGAGCACTGACAGAACAGGTTGCATGAAGTATCTACACTGCATTGTAACATGATGACTAAATCCCTGCGTTGTGTATCGTTGGAGTTAAGGAGTTTGCCTTATTATGATGGTCTAAATAACATAAATAAATTTTTGTATGCATTTGAATTAGGGAATTACCAGAGAAGCATCACTTCCAAGCCTTGGATTTGCGTTGCGTGCTATGCCTGCAAGACGGTGGGGTACGCATAAAGAAAGTTTTGATGGATGGCACGAATACAGAAAAATGATGAGATTGTGGTTTGGTCACCCAAAAATGTGGCTAACAGAGAAACATGATGGGATGAATGATCTACGCGATCACTTAGCAAAATGGACTGACGCTTATGGAATGGATCCGCAACCGGAGTGAGTGAATTTATTCTGTCACACTTTGGATGTAATACCAATGAATTGGTACCTGGAAACAGAGTTCCGCCATGGCACTGAAGAGTGGGACATTTTGAGATAGGGATTCTTGATGACATTCAACTTTGAAGATGGGTTCGAATGTATTGACGAAGTGTTGCAGGAGGTCAAGGTAGCGATCTTTAGAATACCGCAGGATCCCTTGGATTTGATTCAACTAGATTGGAGAACCCAATTGTGCCATGCGCTGGAATGCTACAATGTGATTGCTGAAGAAGAAGAGGAGGATCCAAGGAGCATTAACATCCCAGAGGCAGAAGGCCACCGCAAAGTTGATGGGCTGCAGATAGAGAATCCATATATCACCGCGCCACTGAAAACCCGATAGGTAAACATTGGCATAGAGGCGGAACCAAAGTTTGTGAAGATGGGTGACTATTGGGATGATGCTCTAGTGGACAAGGTCGTTGAGTTGCTCTGTGAATATCAGAATTTTTTTTCCACCAAATTTTTAGACTTGAAAGGCATCATCGGCGATTTGGGAGTGATGAAAATAACTTTAAAACCATATGTGAATCTTGTTAAGTATAGGCCATATTGCCCTAATCCCAAATACAAGGAAAAGGTCTATCTGGAATTGGACAAGATGATTGCAACAGGTATTATTGAATCGATGGAGGAATTTAATTGGGTGAGTCCAATGGTAGTTCAGGAAAAGAAGAAAAAGGATGAAATCAGGATTTGCGTAGATCTCAGGAAGCTCAATGATGCCTGCGTTCATGATCCTTTTCCAACTCCATTCACAGATGAAGTATTGGATAATGTTGGCAGGCAGGAAGCATATTCGTTCACTGATGGGTTCTCTGGATACCATCAGATAAAGATCGTGCTAGAAGACAGGAGTAAGACGACCTTCGTGACTGAGTGGGGATGATTTCAGTATACGGTAATTCCTTTTGGGCTTAAAAATGTGTCGGTGATCTTCTCGCGCGTAGTCATTGCAGTGTTCAAAGAGTTCATTCACAAATTTTTGGAGGTATATTTTTATGATTGGACAATGTTTGGACTGGTAAAACGCCATGTAGCTAGTTTGTGCTTGATGTTGGATACATGCCGAAGGTATCAGATCGTGCTAAACTTGAAGAAATGCTTATTTTGCATCCCTTTTGGAATCTTGCTGGGTCATGTGGTATGAAGACAAGGATTAATGGTGGACCCTACTAAGATCACAATTATAATTAATTTGGAGGCACCAAGAAGTGTTAAATAGTTGCACACAACACTGGGTCATACTAGATACTATCGAAAGTTCATCAAGAGTTATGCCCAGATTACCATGCCAATGGAAAAGCTATTAAATAAGGGCGCTACATTCTATTGGGATGAAGAATGTCAATGGACTCTAGATGTATTGAAGGAGAAAATGGTCGCCGTGTCAATCCTAGTCTTCCTAGATTGGAATAAGGAATTTCATGTGCATGTGGATGTGTCATGCATTGTGTTGGGAGTAGTGCTGACGTAGGCCGGTGAAGGAGAATTGGATCACCCTATAACGTTTGCAAGCAGGAAGTTGTCTAAGGCTGAAAATAATTATTTGACGACAGAGCGTGAAGGGTTGGCTATGGTGTACACGCTCTAGAAGTTCAGACATTACTTGCTAGGTGGACACTTTAAGATGTATATAGACCATTCTGCATTAAAATACCTAGTCAACAAGCCTGTGTTGGGGGGGGAATATGCAGATGGTTATTGTTGTTTCAGGAGTATGATTTTGAGGTCATTGTGAAGCCAGGATGATTGAATGCAGGGCCATACCATCTGTCACACATTGAAATAGGAGAGTAGCCCACCAATTTGGAGGAGGGGTTGCCTGACGCGCAACTCTTTGCGGTGTGCGTAGCAGATAATCACTTTGTAGACATTATCCACTTCCTAACTACAGGAATGGCCATAGAAGGATACACGAGTCAATAGAAGAAGGAATTGGTGGTGCACATGAAAAACTTTTCTATTATTGTATGCCACTTGTATAAGATGGGATCGGATGAGATATTGCGACGCTATGTGCCGGATTTTGAATGAAACGGTGTCCTAGTTGAAGCTCATGGAGGAGCTGCGAGAGGCCATTATGTAGGAAAAGCAATAACGTAGAAGATCTTACGCGCTATGTTGTGGTGTCCAACATTGCATAAGGATTCCAAAGCATATTGTAGGGTGTGCGATGCATGTCAGAGAACCGGCAGGCCATCGTGGAGGGATGAGTTGCCTTTGAATCTGCACGTATCATTGCAGCCATTTGAGAAATGGACAATTGATTTTGTAGGATTGATTCAGCCTCTGGGAAAGAAGACGAGTGCACGGTATATCATCACCGTGACCAAGTATTTGACCAGATGGGCGGAGGCACAGCCCATGAAGGACTGTACAGGGGCAACAATAGTGAAGTTCTTATTTGGATATGTGTTGACCAGGTTCAGTTGTTCAAATATTTTGATGAGTGATCACGATATGCATTTCCTTAATGAAACAATCACCATGTTGATAGAGGAATTCCAAGTTTATCATCATAAGAGTACACCATATCATCCTCAGGCCAATGGGATAGTTGAGGCATTTAATAAAATATTGGAGGGTGCACTGACAAAGGTTTGCAATGCGCAGAGGAATGATTGGGACGTGCATGTACCAACAATATTATGGGCTTATAGAACTACTTGTAAGAAGCTTACTGGTCAGACACCTTTTAGGTTGGTCTATGGCATAGAGGTTGTGATTCCTATGGAGTACATTGTGACTAGTCTACGCATAGTGGCTTTTACAAGAATGGTGGACCGCAGAGCCTTAGAAGAAAGGCTCATGCAACTAGCAGAGCTCGAGGAAGATAGATTTTTGGTTGGATTCCATCAACAGGTTTAGAAGGAACATGAAAAGGCATGGCACGATCGGCACATCAAACTACGCACCTTCAAGGTAAATGATTTAGTTTTATTATATGACAGTAAGTTTGATAAGTTTCCAGGAAAATTTCAGATGCATTGGCTAGGGCCATATGTCATCAAAGAGATTACCGATGGTGGAGCAGTTCAACTTGTGAAATTGAATGGAGATCCATTTCCAGGAAAGGTAAATGGAAGTCGATTGAAGCCATACACTGAGGATCTGGCCCAATGACTACATGATGGTAGCATAGTCTTAGTGCTCCAGGTAGTTGCAAGGAGGCACGGGACTAAAAACTACATTGCCTGGTTTGTAGATTTGCTCAACAGGGGGTCTGCGCAAAACATAAGGGTGTCACAATACCAGAAGAAGTGTGAAGAGAGCTACGATATAAGGGGGAGACCATGCAACGTAGCTAGAAAGTGACTGTTATTGTCACTGTTCATGATTTGATAGTGAGGAGACAGTTAAGAGGAGTGGGTGGGCAGCATTTAAGGCTGAATTTAAGAATGAAATCTTTGAAAATTTTCCGCCAATATAGCATTTATGAATGGATTTTGGGTGAATGGTTAAATTTGAATTTGAATTCACCTATAAATTATGTGTGGCTGCCCAACGAGAAACACTTTGCATTCTAAGAATTTATGAGTTGAGTTGTCGAGTGTTTATGAATCCTTAGCTTTATGCGGATTTGGTCGTTGCCTCTGTGATTGACAAGTTATCTGAAGACACTCAGCAATTTATTCTTATCACAATGTCCGGACCAACCGAGACCACTAGTACTGGGGAAGTTATCGCCTCTGAGGGAGCTGCTCCAGAGGTTGTGAGTATGGAGGTTCCAACTGCAGTGCCTACGATGCTGAGGTTGCCTAGGCCGAAGCCTATGCCGGTGAGGGAGGTCCCCAAACCGAAGAAAGATAAGAAAAAGAAGCCTGTGCCGGTGCACGAGTCACCGAGGAAGCATGCCACTACACAAGCCCAGAGGAAAGAAAAGCTGAGCGCAAAGGAGAAGGGGAAAGTGGTGGATCTGGAGGCTGAGGAGGGTGCGGAAGATATCGACATTGAGGGGGTGGACCCTATATCTAGGTTTCCGGAGTACATCCCTCCATGCAAGGGAAAAGTGAAGGTCCCGAAGGACCCAGATGCAGGACAGTTCCTCCTCAACACACCCCTGTTACTGGAGAACATCACCTTTGAAGGTCCATGCTTGGTGCGGATCCCGCACTTGAAGCTAGAAGATTGGGATTTGGCAGACCACGAGCAGTTCCCCCACCTTGCTACCAACACTGTCATGCAGAGGGTCTTCTACAAAGAATCTGGTCACTAATATGTTGATCCATTGGATCACACTATTGCCACACTCAGGGCTAAATCCGGCAAAGGCATTTGGCAGAAAGACGAACGAGTGTGACCTCACTAAGAAGATGAAGGACAAGTTTAAACTTGTGAAGAAGCTACGTGCGTACTCGATTACTTCAATTACTAACCCCGTGGTAAGGGTTGGCACACAGATTCTAGTTGGAAAGGTTATGAGAAAGTATCGTGTGGATGAGGTGCCAGCACCAGTGGTTTCGTTGGAAGCATAGTGCACAGAGGGCGTACAGTTCAACTGGGCACGCTACCTGCACAGTGAGTTCCTCATGAATTGTAGATAGGCACAGGATGACAGTAAGACATTCCACTATTCGTGGCTATTGCTCTTGATAGTTCTCATTGCATGGGATTTGCCGGAGGACAACCAATTTCCTCCAGTGGAGAAAGATTTACCGGAAGCCGTGAAATTTGCATCTCTTTGGGCCACGAAAGACGTTGCGTGGGTCACAAAGAGCAAAGTCTTTTGGGTGCTGATGTAGGTGAGAATTCACATGGCCATCAACTAGAAGCCATGGTTGTCATCAACTGTGTTTGAAAAAATCTCAGGGTATGCAGAGTTCAAAGCGGACTTCCACCATGTATACATCTAGGCAAGAAAGGATCCTAAGAAAAAGTGGTTCGACCTACCCTACCTTGCTATGGATGACGCTATTGAAGAGGTCATCAAGTGTTGGCCCACAGAGTGGAATTCTCCTTCTGACCTGGCCGTAGGGACTAGCAAGTCTGCGGAGAAACAAAAGAAGGACGTGGCCAAACAGAAGGTTCAACAGTTGGATGAAAAGCGCAAGAAAGAGGCTGAGGAGAAGGCCCAGGTAGAAGCAGAGCATGCCACGAAGAAACAGGCAGAGTAGGAAGAGCATGGCTCCGAAAGAAGTCAGAATTCTCCTTCACCCCAAACGGAGGAGGAATATTGGTCAGCGCAGGGTGGCAGTGAGCAGCAGGAGAGCAATCGATTCCGAGTGAAGTGGTACAAGGAGTAGGAAAAGGAAGGATGACAGAAGAAGACAAAAGCCACCAAGCTGTCGCTGGATCTGATTACTTTGATGAATGGCGACCTAGATGAAATTGGAGACAAGGTGCGGGATACTACCACAAAACTACTGCAGTAGTTTGAGCAGTAGCAAAAGCAGGCACTGAGCATCATCCAGAAGGGTCTGCGTGAGCTGCAGATCCAGACGACTAGAATCCAGGATAGAGCAGCATTGCATCAACAAATTTGGCACCGGGAGCCACGAAAGCCATAGAGATGGTTTGGTCATTGGTCCTCTGGGCAGTCGCGTTGCCTGATGGAGCTTTGACCATGGAGGCAGCCACTGACAATCCTCTTATCAGCTCTTTGAAGAATATTAGCCTTAACCTGGCTGCGCTCCCCAACGAGTTTCTTCACACACTGCAGGCAAGTGTGATAACAGAGGTTAAGGCCCGGGAGTAGCGCGTGCTGAGCCTGATAAGTGAGTACAAAGTCAACAATGAATAAATGTTCACAGAGAAATCAACAGCACTGGAGGCACAGAAGAAAGTTTAGGCACAGAATGACCAGCTTGTAGCCGTGGTAGCTGAGGCATGCATAATAGTCCCTGAACTACATATCCTGGAGGAAGTGCCGTTGGAGGTGAAGATCAAGAAGCTGGCTGCAGGTGTGCATGACGCCAAGACAGAAGTGGCCAAGTGTTAGGCCCATATACTACTAGTGTAACCCCTTATTGTTATTAGTACAACCCACTTATTATATCGATGTACCCATGTAGTGCCCATATTGTTACTATTGTGCCCCATAGAAGCCCACTATTGTTATTATTGTGCCCTTACATTATTATTGTTATGTCGGCTCTGATTATGTTATGACCCCTTAGACTCCTATATATAGAAAGGAGGTCTTTTCATTTGTATCATCCAAGAATTGTTCATTTATGTAATGCAAAGGAGGTTTCCCCCTCGAAGAGGCTGAATTAAAATGCGTTTATCTATCTTTTCTATCTTCTCTTGAGCTGGTTTCATAACATTTGGTATCAGAGCTTTGGATTCTAGGGTTTTCACTACTCCAAACAGGTCATCGTGGAATTTTCGCTATAAATTTTTTTCTGTGACGTTTCAGAAGTTGAAAACAAAACCCATTTGAGAAGAAATGCCGCTGAACCTTGGGTCTGAATTTCAGAGCTTTTCGTGCTATATTTTCAGAGATATGATCTGAGGAAGTTGGTCTTTTTTCAAACTCCTGAATTTCATTCCAAACAGGTGACGTGGGGAAAATAGTCATAACTTTCTCTCTGGGGATCGGATTGAAATTTTGTAAAAAGTTACAGAAAGAGGACGGACTGTAGTTTTTTGTATGCATTTTTTAGATCCAAAGGTCGAAACAGTGACTCGTGGCATGTCGTACAAGTTCGCTATACTGAACTAGTCTATAATCAAGTCACTATGGGAGATTTCGCATAACTCTTCCTTGGAGAATCCAAATTGGGTCAGACTTGTGGCATTGGAAAGAGGACACAGAGGGATACTGTAGGCCACAATTTCAGAACTTAAAGATCTGAAAGTACAAAGTTACAGTCGTTTCAAGATCGAGCTCCTAAAATCAAGAAAAAGCGAGATGAGGAAGTTTGATGGCAAGGATCCGGTAAATTGGATACTACAGATGGAGAAATATTTCGATCTACATGAGGTGCAACTGTTACAAAAGGTATGTATTGCATCTTCATATTTAGAACCGGATCAATTTTTATGGTATGAGGGGCTTTGTTCTCGTAAAAAACTTGTTACGTGGTCAATTTTCACGGAGGAAATGATAGCACATTATGAGGATACAAAGAGCAACACCTTCTTTAGAGCAACACCACAACAATTGGAAAGAGTAAAAGGGATTTGTGAGATAGTGGAAAGAAAAATTATGGAAACCAGGAAGCATACACCTCACAACTATAAAGATGGAAGTGTTGTTTCTCCTAGCCTTCCACAACCTACAAGGGTTACACCACAACAATTGGAAGAAAAAAGAGAAAAAGGGCTTTGTTACAATTGTGATAGCAAATGCATTAAAGGTCATAAGTGTGCTCAGAAGAAATTATTTTACATAGAATATGAAGAGGAGGAAGAAAAGGATCAAGAAACATCAAAAGAAGAATATATACGCCAGGACCCCATCCCAGAGAAAGAAGTAATGAATCAGACGATATCTTGTAAAGCATTGGCAAGAATTACCACTTCTCAAACTCTCAAGATAGAAGGACATATCAAGAAGAAAAAGGTGCAAGAAGTGAAATATCACATCGAGAAAGAAGCAATGAATCCAACCATATCTTGTAATTCATTGGTCGAAATTACCACTCCTCAAACTATCAAGATAGAAGGACATATCAAGAAGAAAAATGTTCAAGAAGTGAAAGATCACATCGAGCATCAAGAAATGAATCCGACCATATCTTGTAAAGGATTGGAAGAAATTACCACTCCTCAAACTCTAGAGATAGAAGGACATATCAAGAAGAAAAATGTTCAAGCAGTGAAAGATCACATCGAGCATCAACAACAAGTTCTCCAACTTTTAAAGGATAATGCCACTTCGGTGAAAAATCAAAGGAAACAACAGGTAGTTCAACATTGTAGTGAAAAATGTTTTGATGTAGGTGATTGGGTATTTTTACTACTACATCTCAAGAAAGCTATTTATGAGAAGGAAATGTTGGCAATACTACATGCACTTAAAAAATGGCGACCTTACCGAATGGGAAGACTCTTCAAAGATGAGGATGTGGAAGCATTGTTTTATGTTATTTCTATTATCCAACCAGATTGGATAAACGAAGCAAGGGATGAATGGAAGAAGGATGAAGAAGTATGGCCACTTATTCAAAAGTTGCAAAAGATCCCAATTCAAACAATATTGCCAGAAATTGAAGAGGAAGGAAAAATCATATTGGAACCTGGAGCAGTCACAGAAACAAGAACTCGAAAGCTACAAAATCGATCAATTTCAAAGTATCTCATCAAGTGGAAGAACTTACCCGCTGAAGATTCCACATGGGAGGACAAGAATTTTATACAGAAGCATCAAGAACTACTCAAGCGTTGAGGACAACGCTTTTTGAAGGAGAGGGGCATGTTAGGCCCCTATACTACTAGTGTAACCCCTTATTGTTATTAGTACAACCCACTTATTATATTGATGTACCCATGTAGTGCCCATATTGTTACTATTGTGCCCCATAGAAGCCCACTATTGTTATTATTGTGCCCTTACATTATTATTGTTATGTCGGCTCTGATTATGTTATGACCCCTTAGACTCCTATATATAGAAAGGAGGTCTTTTCATTTGTATCATCCAAGAATTGTTCATTTATGTAATGTAAAGGAGGTTGCCCCCTCGAAGAGGCTGAATTCTAAGGCGTTGATCTATCTTTTCTATCTTCTCTTGAGTTGGTTTCATAACACCAAGGTTCAGTTTGAACTAAATCTAAAAATCACAGAGTTAGAGTTGAAGTCACAGCCTTTAACTCCGCTAGATGTTAGAGAATAGTGTGAAGCCACTGTGAAGGATGGAGTCGCAACAGTGGATGTCGTGGTGGTGGATTGCACCGCGCTCTTCGAGCAATCCATGGAGGCAGTCACAGATCTGCAGGAAGATCCTAACCTGTAGAGGTTAAATACATAATCCCATCAATTGCAGTTGCAGTATGATGAAGCAAGAGCGACGACGCACACCATTGCTATAGCACAATGGTTGGCCAAGCTATAGGAGGTGAAACAGTTGCTTGAACAGGTGGAAGTAGCGCAGAGGAAAGAGGCAGTCCTCAAGGCCAGATTGGGGTCTTGGCTAGATGAGGCCTACATTATTTGCACCAACATTTAGGAGAAGTTGGAAATCATAGAGAGCACACAATAGAAAATCAAGGAAGATAGTGTAGGACCAGCAACAGAGCAGCCAGTGGAGCAAATCAAACAAGCAGCCGCATAGAGCGTGACTGAGGTAGCAGTGGCAAGAGTAGAGTTAGGAAGTCTCCACAGTAAGATCTCTATGCCAGCAAAGCGACTCGAGGGCGAGTCACGATCTTTTTGTTGGGGGCTTGTTGGGACAAGGTCCCCTAAGGTCAGTTTTGGGTCAAAAAGAACAAGTTTTGGGGCAAAAAGCCCAAGTTTTGTTGTTCAAAATGTAAAGTCTCCGCAAGTTGTGGTCATGGATTGAGTAGATAGTAAAGTGTCATAAAGGGTTTTACCCTTCTTTTATGTAATTTGAGTAGGCTTTTGAATATATACCCATTGTCCACAGACCATGGGATTATATAAAAAGGTGTGTCTTAGGATGTCTAAGTAAGAAGAAGTATCAATGATGAAGAGGAATGTAATGGGTCAGTAGAGAAAAGAGCGAAGAAAGTAGAAGAGAGACTTTTCAGTTATGTGCACAGAGGCCTAGATTGGATTCCACAATTGGGTGTGCAGACCCTTGCAACTGAGTGCGTAGGGAAGTCTTGTGTTTGTAAACTAAAGTATTAATAAAGAGATTATTCTAGAAATTCTTGCGTTTTGTCTACTTACTTCTGTTATGAATGAATGCACTTTCATGCTGTAATGAATGATGAGTTTATGAATTAATATTGTACTGATGCGCAACTTTACATAATTGATGATGTTATATGAACGCACTTAATATTAACTATTTATGCAAAGCATATCTTATTGCATGTTAAAGTTCTCAATTCTTAGGCCGATCTGGGTAAATACATGATTAAGAGTAATCACAGAGGCACGTAATTAGTTGATTCACCTGTCTAGGGTCCATGAAAGATAGTCGTAGGCCTTCGAGAAGGTTTAGAGGTTGATTAAAGGGAGTTATATTGATAAGCCCTAAAGGTGTATCGACCTGTGTGAAGGCATATTTAGGGCATAAAATGGCATTACACTAATCTCTAGGTGTGGAAACTTGGTTCCAGCATCCCCCCATACTTCTTCGGGTGAGGCTTCAGTCTGTGCTCCGTGGATTGATGCTGAAAGGGCCAGTAGTGTAGGGATTTTTTTGGCAAACTAACTCTAAACCTGGGTCAGGACCCACTAAGCCAATAGGGTTGCATGCACCACTTTGGTATATGGATTCATCGTGACCCTAAAATTAGATTATTATTATTATAATAGAAATGATTGAAAGTATATAGATAGATATAGATATAGATATAGATATAGATATAGATATATATATATATATATATATATATATATATATATATATATATATATATATATATATATATATATATATATATATATATATATATATATATATATATATATATATATATATATATATATATATATATATATATATATATATAAGAAGTATGTAGTACATAGAATGATTTAGTATCCCCAAGGGATAGCTCAATTGGTGGAGTTCATGTTGCTAAGTACCTTGCCAATTAGGAGGTCACGGGGTCAAATCTCCTCGATGTCCTTGGGGTTAAGCCCGCCAAGATAAGTCAGCTGGTAGATCCCTTCAGGTGGATTTGCCCAAATTATTACTCGTGGATGTAGTGGCCACTCAGTGACCGTGAACCACAGTTGAAAGAAAGAAAAAAACATAGAATAGTTTAGTTAGAATAAAGGATTTTTTTGAGGTTCTTATAGTGAGGCCAACACTTGTTCGTGAAGAAATGTTATTACACCAAAACAAATGGAGCACCACAATAATTCTAACAATACAATCACATTTTCATTAATAAGACCAATATTGATACATGTATGAGAGCTACAAGAAGCATTTTAAGGTTGAAAATTTATCTTAAAGTTTAGAAATCTTAGTGTTGAAAAATGTAGCAAGAAATTCTCAATTTGTTTTTTCCTTGATTAAATTAAGAAAAATCGAATTTCCACATCAGCAAACAACTTGGATGCAGTTAATTTGTGTGACATGGCTTGTGTCACCTAGTTTACTCAGTAAATTTCAGTTGGAGGAGTTAGAGTTCAGTTAAGCATGTGTGATTGCTAATTTGTAGTAATCAAGGTCAGTTAGCTCAAGTTGTTTTCAATTAAACTAGTTCCAATTATTGGAGGAACTAGTGGAAGGTTAGTTGTGGAGTGGGACTTTAGTCAAACTCAGTGATCATCCAGTTAATTGATCAATCATCCTAAAGTAGCTATTGCATGCAAATAATTCGAGTTCCCTAGCTATGGTGGAGATTCCAAGGTAGTGTAACATCAATAGTAAACTAGTCTCGAATGTACAGGAGTTGCATGCAGTGCGGTGAACATCCTTGGGAATTGTACAATCCATTTTGGAGAAATTCTCAAATAATAGGGGCCTAATTTATCAAGGAATTGTGCAGGAAATAGGGGCTTAAGAAGAGGCATAAATTGGCTATGCCTGGGTCAGATTTTCTCAGTGAGTAGAGAGATAGATTATTCACTTGCAGCTTATGGTCAATTGAGAAAATCAATTGTCATACATCTCTATTCATCAAATTAATGCCAGCAGGCATTGGGGTTTTTAGCATATTGTTTTCCCTAGAAAAATATTGTATGCATGTGTTTTATTTCTTATTGCATGTCTAATATTTTTGTTTTAAATTGTGAATCAACTTCCGCAGAGCAGTAGAGTAGGTTTGTGTCTTGTGATTTTAATTAAAACTTCATGAATAGTTGCAAATATACACCATAATTTCTATACAGTATCAGAGTAATATTCACAGTAGAACAAGAATTACAAAGTTGTTTCTCAGGAGGATCGAGTTTGCAATTTAGTGTAGCAGGATCTCTTAAGTGCTGAGAAGATGACCTTCAGTAGGTTGAGGCTAGATATGCCTTGGAATGCACCTCTAATTTCATCGCATGGAGTCGATATTGGATGAAAATGGCTTGCTAGAATACATCAAGATAGATGTTGCAAAACCACAAGCATCTGATGCCTAGAACCTTTCTCAGTGGAAGAAAGATGTAGCCAAGGCGACGAGAATAATCTTAGAGGAAGTATAGTATCACATTGTCTCAAATATCCATGGGAAAGAAATTCCATTTGCAATGTGGAAAGAATTGATAGAATTGTTTGAGAATAGTAGTGACCACAAGAAGTTGGCACTCAAGGATAAACTTTGAAATATTAATATTCAGAAGAATGACATTATTCTATAGTAACTGAGCAGTTTCACATAATGTCGTAATGTAATTGGTGGGGTTTGTGTCAATGCTTTAGAGGATGACTTGGTAATCCTAGCCCTTCTAGGCCTTCCCAAGAGTTGGAATAGCTACCGAGATTCAGTGAATGGGAGGGAGAAACTATTGAATTGGGAACTCTTATGACCTTGATTGGTACAGGAGGAAATAAGGTGGAATACCATAGACGAGACTTCATCCAAGGGCGAGGATAAAGAAAACTATGCATTGGTTGGAAAGGTAAACAAGGGAAAAGGGAAGAAATCTCAAAATAAACTAGAATCCATCCAAGGGGTCAAGAAGAAAGATTTGTCCAAAATTAAATGCTTCAATTGTCATGAATTCGGGCATTATGCCACAAAGTTTCCAAACAAAAAGGAAAGAAAGAATACCTCAAGAGGAGAAGTAGGTGAAGCCTCGAATTCACAGTTTGAGCTTGACTTTACCCTTATCACATGCATGGCCAACACAGTGATGGGGAGGGTGTAGTACTTAGATTCAGTGCCTTGTTCCACATGACAGGGTATAGAGAATTTTTCAGTGACTTGGAGGAGAAATATATCCAAATGCACATTGATCTAGGGGACAATAAAAGGTACAATGTGACTAGGATTGGTACAATCACCTTTCAGACGGATTCGGGCTCCCCTCTCAGGCTCAAAGATGTCATGTTCATTCCAGGCCTAAAGAAAAATCTCATCTCTGTTGCAATTTTGGTAGACTATGGTTATGATGTGATCTTTAGCAAAGGAAAGGAATTATTGAGAAACATAGCCACGGTAAAGGTGAATTAGATCGGGGTTTGTGTGAAGAACCTGTATAAGCTAGACATGGAAGACCATGTTGCATTAAGCACTAAGGCAGATAAAGTGCAGGGTCGCGATGTTGGTGAACTTTGGAATATTTTCATCATGGTGTTGTTGAAGGTGTTGGAAATCCTTCAACCAAGAGGGTCTTCCCGATGTGAATTCCCAATTACATCTCACACCATTTGGAATAGGAGCCCCATCCAGAGTATCAGCCTAATTTCCATATATTCTTATAGATTTTCCTTGGCTCTAAATGTTAGTAAGAGAGAGGGATGCACATGTACTTTCGGAAAGAAAGTGAGTGTGCGTGGTGAGTGTTCAATCCTAGGTGTGTTAAGGTTCTTCTATTGAAGAGGGGAAGAGAGGTGAGCCTCTATGGGAGAGGTAATAGTACCATTCTAGTAGAAACACACATAAAAAGTAAGAATTCATCTAACATCCAACAGAATAATCCACAAATATGCCACGGTCATGCAACCAAATTTATCAAGAAGGATATGTCTAACATCCAGCAAATTAGTCCATAAATATGTGACAATCATAACATCCATTACAACACATTCTCAATATGATAAGCACTAAAATACTGAAATAGTTCTACACTTCAGAAAAGGTGAGAAAAAACACGAACTACAAACATTCACAAAACATTCTTACAAATATTCATAATTCATGCATGAAGAACATGATGGCCATCAAGCTTCATATATTAAGTAAAATTTCCCAGATACATGTATATAATGAACACCACAAGCTCCAATAGTGGAGTGTTGGAACCACTCCTTGCTCCACAAAATAACTAGTTTGTCTCTCTAATGCCTTGCGGGAGGAGCCAAGGTGAAAAGTCCTTTTCCCATACAATGAGGGTGTATATATAACCAAGAGGTGATTCTTCACCTTCTGTGTGACTCTTTAACTACCCTCATGATTGTTTGACTTCCCATGACTTTTCAAATTTAAATGAATCTTCACATTCTATATGTGTCCTTTGTACTTCCACTTACAATACATTTTGAGTAAGAATTTACATGGTCCACAATAATTATGTGGCATATGACAACTCATGACATGACATGACACTGCTGACATAGACTGCTTGATGATATGGAAATGCCAAGCCATTGTTGTTGCTCCTTGGTATATGTCTTCAATAAGACATGTGTCCAATGCTTAATCTTCATGAGAGATAGGATTTTTTCTTCATATATACCCTCCAAAAGGTTGTGAATCAAATGGAGTCTTCATGTGGTCTTGCTATTTGGTATTTCCTTGTAATCTAGTGTTCCTTTGTCTTCTTTTCTGATGATCATATTATCTCCTCAACTCCTTAGGTGTCTTATAGCATGTCCTCCTTCATCATCTTTCCATAGCATGATAGATTTCTTGCATCTACAATCCACTCATGACAAGATGACATCAGTCTGATAAACCCCTAGTCTAAGATCTTGCATAATGATCCAGTAACTGAGCCGGAACCGGGTGGTATGCCAACGGAGAGGCTCAGTGACTGTGTAGTTGTGCAACTCAGGAAGTCAAGGGTTAGGCATGAGCCTTGAGACTATGCAATTCATAGTTCAGGCTGGACTGAGGAAGAAGATTGTGCAATTTGGGAGCTCAGTGAGGTAGGATGAGGGGTTGGGCACTGATTCATCCAATTGCACAGTTATGGAAGACAGAGGAGATTGGGTGATTGCACAATTACGTAGTTCAGGAGCTCAAGGCTAAGGCCTCAACCTTAAGACTTCATAATGCATAGTTCTAGTTGGGCAGGAGAGAGAAAATGCACAGTTTTGGGAGTCAATGATCTAGGATGAGGGGTTTTGCATTGTTTTAGCCAACTGTGAAGTTCTAGGAGGAAAATAAATCCTGGTAATTATGCAATTGCAGAGTTAAAGATCTCATAGTTTGAGCTTGAGTTCAGAGATTGCATAGTGCGCAGTTGGGGCCAGGTTGGAGGGATGAATTGCGTAGCTTTGGAGGCCAAGGCTCGGGTTTGAGCACTGAAACTACACAGTGCACAATCTTGGGAGGCAAGAACTATGAATTCCGTAGTTTCAAGAGGAAAGGTTACATCTTAATGGTTGGGACTATACAATGTGCAGTTTAGGTAGGTCAGATGAGGCTAAGTCGTTAGGAATTTTCTGAAATTTGACTAATTGTGGGATTAGTGAAACTAATGTGATTAGTGAAAGGAAATGACGATGATCACACACTTATAAACTTGAAGACATAAGATATAAACAAATGAAAACATACTTTCCTTAGTGTGACAACCTTTGCGATAGGTTATGACAAGTGCAACATTAAAGATACACTTTGTGATGACAATGACGACACTTGTGCTATAGTGTGTGAAAATTTGGGAATGAGTGTGGAACATGCCTACATGACAAGAAAACTTCATTATCACAAATATTTACCTTTGAAACAATCCAAATCCACTTAACATGATGAGTGGCAATTCCCATGCCAAAAGACGACACTTTCTATATGAAAACAAAAGTGCGAATGACACTTGAGATATGTGAACGATGATGAAAACCACACATGCTAGGGCAAAGATAACATGAAAGTGACACTAATTAAAAGGAAATAAAGTGAAAGTGACTGTCATAAACACAAAAACAACACTTGCGATAGTAAAAGTGCGTAAAAGCGACAGTTGGAGAAACTCACAAAATAGAGGTACAAACACAGGTAGAAGTGAGAAAATTCTGATGTCAGTGTGCACTGACTGTTGACATGGATTTGACATTGCACAGGCATAGTCTTGATGGACCATGCTATGCTTGTTCAAGTTTTCGTAAAAGAATGTGCTCATGCACTTGTTACGGGCTAAGCATGTGAGAGAAAGTGACTTCGACACTTCCAATCCAAAAGGGAGCTCAAAGACTTAACAAAGCTAGAAGTGACTACAGAAAGGTCAATCAAAAGATCCATGATAGGCTCCAAAATTCAAGTGTAGGAAAAATTTTGGAGGGTATTTGTCATAGCGACAACACTTGGTGACACACTGGTAGAACTCCAACTTCTCTGCCTTGGTCAATTCTTTCATGCAAGGTCTAGTTCTTCAGGGAGTATTGATTCATCATTCAAATTACCATGGCTTCCCCACTTACCCCGTGCATAAACATAGTCCCCTTCATTCCTTTACTCAGTTAAACACAAACATAAGGTCAGTGATCACATAATCTTTCGAATTAGGATAGGGTAATGATGTTCGCGAGCTTTATTTTTTCAGAGTATAGTTTTCCATCTTTGGTGTTGCTCTGCTACCAACAGGCCTGGACAATACCCCAATGGAGTCACTTTAGGAACAAAAACATTGCACCGCTACCATCGAGCCTAGACAATACCCTGGAAAAGTTGTTTGTTTGACCTCTCTACATAGGAATCTGTTCTCTTCTTTTGCATTTATTTATTTATTTATATAGAACTTTGCATTGGAACTTCTTTATTTCATGGGTGGAAGAGGGATCCCGATTTATTGGGAGTAGGAGAGGTTGTCCCTTCATATAAGGATATATAAGACCTCTGATGTTGGTTTTCTCATTTAGATTTTCCCCTTTTCCTTCTAACTTGATTGGATCAATTCGAGAACACCGAAACATAAAGGCATGAGTGTAGGCATGAGGTTTGATTCCATAATAAACATGGATATCATGGTTCAGCATAAGGATTTCCTAACATAAGGATTGTATTTTTTTTCAGAACATCATCTACCAAAAGGTGTAACCAAGACAAGGAAGAAGGATGGAGAGTTAGCCAAATGTTGCACTGCCACAAAGTGTTTTTCTATTTTTCCACATTATCTTTCCAGCCAGTGGAAACATTATTCATGCAATGTCTTATTCAGTAAAACATGAAAAGAGATAAGACATAACAAGATAACCAAACCAAAATAAATAAACAAAAGGGGGCTAAACCCAAAAGAGGATGTAAGGCAAAAGTATAGAAAGAAAACGAAAGACTACAAAAAGGGAATACAAGATGCATGTGCAAGGAAAACTAACATGCAGTTATACCTACTCCTAACTTATCTAGCTAGAAGGTTAGGGTCACATGTAATGGAATTTCCAATGTAGCCACCATAATTGTTCCTGACCTACATACACAAAGATACGAACAATTAAAATAGATATAAATTAATGTGCAACAAAAAAGATAATAACTTGAATAACTTGCACAAAATTTTGAAGGTCTTGCCTATCAACAAAAAGATAGACCATCACCACTGTTATGGCCTGAATCTACCTCAGGCTGAGAAAGGTAGGTCTAGGGTAACATCAAACCACGCTTAACCTGGTAGCTAGCCCTACTAGGTCGGGAGAGGGCTCTCTCCTTGTCAATCTCAGGAAAATATGGCAAATAAAGCTTGAGATGACTGATATAAAAACTAATTTTAGGCTAGGTATATGCTCAGAAGAGTTTGATTGATTTTAATAATGGTTTGTTGGATCAGATGTGAAAGGCAGTTTTGGGTCCGGGAATGAGCTCAGTTTTGCAGAGGGTTCTATGGGGCGAGGTAGGCAAGTGCATTAGTACTTTGAATTAAGTGAAATTGAGAGTCTTAAGACTGATGAGGAGTTGGAGAGGGCATGGAAATGTCATGAGTCCTCTTCAGACAGTAGAAAACATGTAAAACTAAATAAACCCTAAGGTAGAGCACTGCAACATCAATGATTTCCACCTTTATACTTGATTCATTTAGTTAAGTAGAAAAGAGAGAGATAATGGCACACATAAACACATGATAACTTGAATCACAGAAGGAAAAACAATACTAAGTCACCTTGCCACAAGAATCCCATAAAATGTTGCAAACCCTGGTCTATTTCCTTTCCAAACTGCAGAGATGATGTACAATAGTGCTCAAAGCATTCACAAGAGTCCAACCTTTACAAATGACTGAAAAACACATGATATAGACCTCCAAACCACCTATGCTATCCATTAGGGGTCGAATCCATGAGAATAGGGGTGGTTTCAACCATATCTAAACTAGGAACACAAAAATAGGCAGTGGAACAACTTGCCTCTAAAACATAGGAAACTGATTCATTCAACTCAAAACCACCTACAACTAATGTATCTACCTTATCAAGTCAATATTTTATCATTTTTAAATCATAGTACAACAATTTGCATAATGTCACATCATGAATTTTACCATAAGAGAGAAAAAGTCAAACTAGAAGAAAACTAGGCGAAAAACAAAGTTTTTGAGCAAAATTGGCACTTTTTCATCCTGTGCGTAGCGCCATTTTTCTGTGCATAGTGCGTTTTCCAAGCTGCTTTTGGAGGTCTTCCCGAGGTCCAAATCAGGTGCAGGATAGCTCATTCGAAAGCCCTACGAGTCTACTTTCTGGAAAAACTTTAATTTTTTTATTTGGAGTCCATTTACCCCTCCAAAATTGCAATCTCCCAAGACTGCTTCGTGTGTGGCCAAAAAGCGGAAAAGAGGGCATTTTTTAGGTGTTTTTGGCCCTTTAGGTGACCCAAAACTTGTAGAAATTTCCTAGTAATTTCTAGGCATGCATAAATTTTCATAATGAATTCAAAAATGCCAAGTTTTATTCAAAAGGAGGTCCCTATCAAAAGCGAGCGCCAGGTGGTGCTACGCACCTATTGGAAAAGCCTGTGTTAAAAATTTCTATGCGTAGCGCCACTGATTCTGTGCATAGCGTCGTTTTCAGATCAAGTTTTGGAGGCCTTCCTAGTGTCCAAATTGGGTTCACGATAGCTCGTTGGAAATATTATTGAGTCTACTTTCCAACGCAACTTGAATTTTTCAATTTGAAGTTCATTTGCCCTATCAAAAGTCAAATCTCCCAAGACTGGTCAAAATGTGCAAAATGAGGCTGCCTAAAGGCAGAGTGCTGTTGCAGTCAACTTTTTAAGGTCTTCCTCAACTCCAAATTGAGCTCATGATAGCTCATTGGAAATATATTTGTGTCTAGTTATCATTTTACTCATCAAGCAAGTCATTTGGCCAACCAAGCTAGGAGAAATATTGATTTTCCCAAGGTCACTTCAGAGGTGCATCAATTCTCCTTAGGCAACTGTATTTTTGACATTTCTCTAAAACCATGACACCTGTGTAAAAAGTGAAGGATATTTTTCTTCCTTGGTGTATTATGGCCAAAAACCTCTCTCATGTTTTCCAAATTCATTTTTTCTTTCCCAATTACTCTAGCATTGTTTATGCTTGATTTCTTACTCCATACTACAACTTTTCCGTCAATGAAAGCTAGTCCATCACCCTTATCTTCTAGACTTGAAATAGAAAGTTAGTTCTTATGCAAACCTGGAACAAATAGGATGTTGTTGAGATGAATGTTGCTTCCATTTTCCAGCTCTATAGAGGTTGACCCAATTCCTCTTACAGGATAGCTCTTATTATCTCTGAGTTCCACTGAGTAAGAAGATTTTCCCTTTGATAATGTTTTCAGCTATTTGTGATGACCAGTCATGTGTCTAGATGCATCACTATCAATTACCCAAATGCTCTTGTCTTGGAATGTGCTAGTGAGTGCTAAGAAGAGACATTCATCCTTTGTCTTGATTACTTCCTTCTTTGTAGTAAATAGAAGATTCCATTCTTCCTTGATGCCTTTATTGAGATGACTTGCTATCTTTGAACACTTCTTGAGGAACTTCTTCAATGTAATGGAGATCTTCATAATGCCCTTAGTCAACCTTAGCTCTGAAACTATGTTAAGATATTTATAAGGCAGTGATTAAAGTGACTTCTCTTTACTTGATAACTGCTTGTGATGTCTTTTTACTTATTATCTTTGTTACTTATTATTATGTGTGTGTATCATCAAACAACTACCAAAACAAGAAGAACAAGAACACAAAATATAGGCTGCAAGCTAGGACCAAACCTCTCCACTTGAGAGGAAAACCCGCAAATCTCTTCTCTTCCTTATAGATTCTTCAATTGATGAATTCCAAGACCTTAAGACTAAACCCAATACACTCCAAGACGAAGACCAACCTCTCCGGATGATGTGCTAACCTTGATCTAGTCAAACCCAGTCAAATCTCTTCCCGTAGCACTTCTTTGACCTCCAGCTGCAGAATTTCAGCCTCCACTGCGGATCTTAAATTTTCAGCGCCCCAACAGTTTCTACTGCCACATGTGTGAGCCTTTTCCTTCTAAGCCTTCCTTTGACCTTCGCTTGCCTTTCTTTGACTTCTGGAGCTTGGGGATGACCCTTGGTGACCTTCGCTTGACCTTCTTGCCTTCTTTTCTCCAAGATCGAACTTGTAGATAGAAAACCTAGATCTATTGCAGAAACTCTAGTCCTCCTTAGCATGTGTGAGAGAGAAATAGCCCAAACAAAAGTCTCCTTCATCCTCTTCCTTCTTCGTCGCCTTCTTCTTCCTCCTTCACTAGAATGAGTGATGGATGAATGACTCTCAAGGAGGTCGAGTTTCCTCCTATATATAGGCTCTTCAAGTTAGACGTGGCTCTTTCTTTTAGGCTGACTTGCCAACTGCCAGACCGACTTGGTCTTGGAGGGTATTTTGACCCTTTAAATGACAAAAGTAATTTTCTTTACAAGTTACAATGTGCTCGAAGGAGTCTTCAACTTATGACAATGACTCTTTTGACTTCTTGACCTAGGAAAAACCCTAGAAGCACTCAATGGGTGGCTTGACCTATAAAATGAAAAACCTAGAGCATGAAACCCATGCTCCAAAAACAATAATAATAATTTCTCTTTCATTTTACAATTTACAAGAATCAAAAGTACATTTCATATTTATGAAGATCGAACCTAGTTACACATTTTTCAACAAGCACAAGATTAGCCTTGTTATGCTCTTAACCTGCAAAATAATACCTAGATACAGAATATGCGAAGAAAAGATACCCAGAACACAGAATATGCGAAGAAAATATACCCAAAACACAGAATAGCAATGATTTTATTATTCAAAGAGCAATGTTCACATGCCTCTTCGAGGGGGCAACCTCCAATAGAGCAGAGCTCGATTACAAAATAAGACATGATGCTCCTCGCAGGGAGTCTCTATCCTTTATATATGACTCATACATGCAATACCACGGGTCAATACCGTGAGTTTTATTAATACCATCTATCTAATACTATGGCTAGGGCCCATTTGCAACTAACTGTGGTCCCGTCATTAATTTCGGGTTAACCACTTACAAAATATATGGGCTTTATTGACTCTTTGACTATGACGTGATCCCAAGACATAAGTAAGGGGGTTAGGGTGGGACCCTAACATGCCCTCCCCCTTAAGACTAGCCTTGTCCTCAAGGCTGAAGCTGCGGAAACTACTGAAGAATAGTAGTTGGTTCCCAAGTTGCATCTTCCGGAGAGGTGTCTTTCCATTTGACGAGGACTTCCTTAATCATACAGCCGCGCAGGTGCTTGTCTCTTGTGGCGAGGACCTGTTCGGGTTGAAGCCAGATTGACTCTTCGTCGTCCAGTTCAGGTAGACTGGTTTGAACTCGGCAATTGTTCCCAATTACTTTCTTGAGGCATGATACATGGAAAACTGGATGGATTTTTGTAGTAGGTGGCAAAGCCAACTTGTAAGCCACTTCTCCAATGCGCTGAAGTACTTGGTAGGGTCCATAGAATTTTGGAGATAGCTTCTGACACCCCTTGTCTTTGAGTGATGTTTGCTTATATGGTTGCAGCTTCAAAAAGACTTGGTCCCCTTCTTAAAACTAGCGCTCTGAGTGATGCTGGTCGACCTGTTGCTTCATGCGGTTCTGAGCTTGATGAAGATTCTCTCTAAGATGGGCGAGCATGGTGGCGCGGTGTTGTAGGAGTTGATCCACTGCTTGTACTTTGGAGCATCCCTGGAGATAAGAAATAGGGGAAGGCAGAAGTTGACCATATACTGCTTCATAAGGAGTCATTTTAGTAGAGGCATGATAGTTGGTGTTATACCACCATTCCGTCAGAGGTAACCACTGTACCCAAAGGTGTTGCTTTTCTGAAGTGAAACACCTGAGGTAGGTTTCTAGACATTTGTTGACTGCTTCGGTTTGACCATCCTTTGCGGATGATAGGAAGTGCTGAGTTTTAGTTGAGTGCCCTGTAGCCTGAAGAGTTCTTGCCAAAAATTACTAGTGAAGATCGGGTCACGATCAGACACAATAGAAGTGGGCATGCCATGTAGTTTGAATATCTAATCCATGAAAGTTTGCGCAACCAAAGTTGGTGTAAACGGGTGGGGTAGGGCACAAAAATGAGCATACTTTGACAAGCGGTCCACCACCACCATGATGACTGACTTGTTCCCTGATTTTGGAAGACCTGTAATGAAATCCATGGAAACCTCCGTCCAAATTGATGTCAGAATGGGCAATGGTTGTAATGTGCCTGGTGTGTTGACGGTTTCTCCTTTGTGGCGTTGACAGACATCACATTCTGCGACAAAAGTAAGGATGTCCTTTTTCATGTCGGTCCAAAAAAATGATCTTCTGGTGCGAGCATAAGTTTTCTGAAAGCCCGAATGTCCTGCAATGGGGGATGAGTGCAATTCGGCCAATATGCGACTTTTGAGGGTTGATGTTGGTGATATTACTACTCTGTCTCGGTAGCGAAGAATGTCATCCTGCCAGGAGTAGCCCTTGATGGAATTTGGATCGACCTGCAATTGAGAAATGAGTTGGGATAGCCCTGGGTGTGAAAACCATTCTCTACGAGCTTCTTCAATCCATTCTGGAATGGGGAGGGAAATTGCTAGCAGAGTACTTTCCTCCTCAAATTGGCGACATAATGCATCTGCTACCCTATTGTCTTTCCCTTTCTTGTAAATGATCTCATAATCATATCCCAGCATTTTAGCTAGCCATTTATTTTGTTGTGGGGAAGATAGGCGTTGCTCCAGAAAATATTTAAGATTGTGATGATCTGTGCAGATTTGGAAACGTCGCCCCAATAAGTAAGGGCGCCAGTTGTCGACTGCATGTAAGATGGCCATCATTTCTTTTTCATAGGTAGATTGGCCCAGATTCTTCCCACTTAGTTGTTGGCTTGTGAAGTCCAAGGGTCGCCCTTCCTGTATTAAGACTGCCCCAATACCTATCCCTGAAGCATCACATTCAATGACAAAAGATTTGTTGAAGTCAGGTAGTGCTAAGACTGGAGTGGAACATGTTAGCGCTTGGAATTCACCTAGGCTGAGATAGACAAACTCTCAAGGCTACATCAAACCATTTCACCTCGTAGCTAGCCCTACGAGGTATGAGAAGGCTCTCTCGGGTCAGATTTGATAGATCTTATAATATAATAAGCTGACCAATTAGGATCAAAGATATTAGGCTAGTAAATTGATGAGGGGGGTTTGATTTAATGATTTTTGGGGTTTTTTAATGGAATGACGGGGCTTTTCTGGGCTACATGGGCAAAATCACAGCTTCAAACAGAAAAATATAATGACTACACAGGTTGTCAACTGAGGCAAGGTAGGCATGCAATTTAACACCAAATCTGGTTTCAAACGGGATGGCAAGACTGGTGAGGAGTTAAGGAGGGCAGACAATAACTCTGAATCCTCCTTAAACAGTAGAAAACATCGAATGCGAACAAACTTATAGGAGGAGCATATAATACTATGAATTCCTACCTAATCACTTCATTTGTTCAGCTTGAAAGGGTCATGAAATGAAATGGAATATAACTGATTACATATGAGACAAAGGGAAAAACTTATGCTAAATCAACATACCACATGAATCTCAGCAAACAGAGCTGTGAAATTCCATTAAATTCTCTGCAGAAAATTGTACAATACAAAGCTCTCTGCTTCTCCAACAGCTCCCAGCGCTCAGAAAAACTCCCCTCTCTCCCTCACTCTCTCCAACTTTTTTTATTACAAAATCATTATTTTTATAAACTATTCTAAAACAAAACAACAGATTGACCCACAATCTGGGCGCTGTTTGAAACTGAAATTACAAAAATTAACCTAAAAGCGTTACATCCATTCCATAAACAGAACAGTGTTCCCCTAAATCTGCTGATGATTAGGAGACAAAATCTGGAGAAAAATCTCATGAAATCAAGATTAAGTATCGAAATAGCAAATGTGTTTCTCTTGAAATCAAAAACTCCTGCGCTGTCTCACTTGAATTCCATTAATAGAACATGTAATAACTATCCCCTCGTAAATCTCTAACCAAAAAGCCTAACAATTGGAGCGCAGACTCTTATGCATCTGGTAACAGGTGTTTGCAGGTGGCTGAAGTGAAGGGCAGGTGTCAATCCCATTTGCTGAAGCTACAGGCAATCCAATCTTGCATGCCACTTTGCAAACTGCGCCCCAAATCTCTGGAAATGCGCTGGCCATTCAAATAAGGAAATCTGAAGTCTTAAATAAGAAATTGAATCCTATTCTTCTGCCTATGATTGATATTCTGTGGCGTAAATGAGGGCCGGATCTAGTGCCTTGGCGTGGTTCCCTGTTTTACATTTGTCATTTAACCGCACCCCATCCATGTATTCCAAAAAAAGAACTTTTTCTGCTGACCGGATGACTTCAGGAATAAATACATCAACATAATTAGCAATGGAACTATCACTCTGCCTGCTTCGATAATTAAGGTTCCTGGCAACCTTTCGTGTATTTTCAGCTTCTGTGTTGAAGTCGAGTTCTTTGGGTGCTTCATTACACCATTCATCAATCACTGGACTAAAATCATATTGTGGTTCTGCCCAGGCTATCCATTCAACAATTGTCCTAGCATTCTTCAAATCCTGAAGAATGACATCCTTGATGCCCTTATGCTGAACCTTTACAACCACATCCCGTCCATCCTTCAAACGACTTCGATGAACTTGGGCTATCGAGGCTGTGGCAAGAGGTGTTTCATCAAAATCCGTAAATATTTCACTTTTGGGCTTTCCCAACTCTTTCTCTATGGTCTGGTAAACCTCTGATAATGGACGAGGTGAAAGAGAGTCTTGTAACTGCTTGAGCAGCTGTATATAAACATCGGGAAGAACATCTGCACGGGTAGAGAGATACTGGCCTAATTTCACCCATAATCCTTCTAATTCAATCATGGCACTAAGAAGGCGATTAGCATTCCGTTCATGAGCTCTCTCCCATAGATCATCCCGTTTATCCACAGTAATCCATTCGTCCTTCTTCTGGATTGTCTTGTAATCCAAATATATTGTCAAGGCAACTGTAAATATTTTCAAACGCCTTCTGAAGTTGCTTCCCTGTCCCATTGACAAGAAGGGGATATGCACTTGCTTCCCTTTCCTTTGACTAGTTCCATCCAGTAGAATCCTCGTTTAAAGGACAAAATATATAACAATGGAGATGACTCCCACTCCAAAGACTATCTGTAACCTCCCCAAATAAAGGAATGATATAATATTAAATGCATTAACCTCATGGCAATTGTTCTCTTCTCACTTTACCGTGTAAATAACAAACAGCTCTCGTCCATCTAAACATGAATGTGGTTTCTCCTTTCAATGGGCTTCAGGCTATCTGGCAGAGCATCTTATCACAATAATGGAAATCAACCCCTGGATGGAACAACGCTTGAAGAATGCCGAGAAGAAAAACGAATATGGGATTATTAAGTTAAAGCAACCATGTAGAGATATTGCTGCTTTACTCTGATGCCACCGCCACCATCAAACTTATCTACAATATATAGATACTCTGTTTCTCCATTTTGTAGATGATCAATTACAGGGAAACCATTATGACTATTGCTCTGTAGCATTGCAACTACATCTCCAACCTTAACGACACGTGGAAAATATGCAACCTTTTGATTTGCACAAGCTTCTTTGGCAATCATATTGCGCATATACTGTTTTGGCCTCGATTCGAGCAATGGGATACCTCTCAGCCGAGCTTGCTCTTCATAAAATCCTCCATTAAAAACATCACCAACAGCCTTAGATATGAGAAGAACTAGCATAATCAGGGGCAAAAGCTGCAGATTGTTTGTGATTTTGACCATAATGACACAAAAAGACACGGTCATTCTCATGGATCCTCCAAGAAAAGACGCAGCTCCAGAGACACTTATTGCTGTCCTGACCTTTGAAAACATTGTGCTTAATGCAAATGCCATAGTAATCAGAGATAATGTGAAAGAATAAACAAGTAGAAAAGTCACTTTTGTATCTGATACAGCAAAGAGTCCAGTGACTTTGGCCATCAAAACCAAGATCAGAGAGGTGAAAGCACCCATTGCGGCATATGTCAGCAACCAACTCGTCCAATAGACAGATTCACGCAATCCCATAACTAAAATACAGTCCTTTATCAGGTCCTCCTCTGTACCAAAACTCCTTGGTGCAAGAACTGGTGTCTCATACTCATTTCCAAACTGGTGAATAACTTGATGGATGAATTCATCACTAAAGCATTTCCTCTTGGAACATAGGCAAGCTACAAATTTATAAATGCATGAAAAATGCATAAGAAGCACTGGATAAAAATCCTCATAAAAGCTCTGAGGGTAAAAAAGTCCAGTATCACAATAAAACACTTTGATTGGAGACACACTATTCAGAGCCAAGGACATGGAAAATGTTTCTTTCACATCTAAGCCACCCAATAAACATTTCCCACACATATAAGAAAAGTGAATTAAACTTTGCCCAAATTAAGTGTAAAGAAAATGATTTTCAACTGTTGTAACATGTCTCATAACTGCAAAATAACCATTGTCTCTGTTGGGATTTCGCTTATGTAGGTTCTCGCAAACACTCTGACTCCCTGACACAACAGGCTGACATAAAGCATCCACCTTTGGTTGCCATGGGGTAGCAGGAATGTTGGTTTCCGGTTGAATAAGTTTCAAAAGAACGAGAAGTCCAATAATGTATACTTTCAAACATTAAAGCGGAAAGAAATGGATTTGAGGGTAGACCATTCTGTGGCCAAGTTGTTCCTCTTTGATAATTATTGCTGCTCTAAGGAGCTGCAAAGCTTCGAAATGAATGACTGGATGTGCCACTGTAGAAAACCTCTGTACCATGATAATTGAAACCATATGAAGATAAAACTTGACCAAATTCATCAACAGTAGAGTCTGATGTATGTTTTGCTTTCTTTTGTTTTTGCAGGGATAGAAGCTTGAAGTTTGCTACTGTCTTTTGAAAAGCTGGAGATAAATTACACAAATTTAAACAACACATTAATGATTTCTTCTTCAAAACCCCGTTTTGAAGAAGAATCTATCTCTGACATGAGACGGAGTCTAACATTGGCTCCATTTGGGATGGCAGCTGCAGCTTCCTGGAGGTGCCAAGAACCGCAGAACTTTGGTAGAGCAGACCGTGCCTCCACCATTGGGCAATGGAGTCATCATCAACAAATCAACACAGCTGAAGACTTATTTTCAAACTGAAACTGAATTCAAACAAACTAAAAGCCAACTGAAACAAGATGCTGCCCTTATGGCTGCTTATTTATGTACATAACCTATTCTAATCTGCTGTACAAACAATAGATCAGGTAATGCTAAAATGCCATATTAACCATTCAATTAAACCTGACAATGAAGCCGCTTGAGAATGCTGCCACCAGGACATAGATGCAATTGCTGGCAGCCCTTCATGCACATACTGAGCCCGGTCACGGAAAAGACAGCCTGATCTGTCCATCAGAGTGAAAAATATGTCCATATATGCCGCAATAGGATCACGGACACCGGACTCTGTTGGCTGCCCCAACTCTGCGATGCATACCTCCAGCTGCACATTATCAATGTATACCTCTATAGGCAAGTCTGTTATTGCTTGTTGTGAAGGAAGGAGGATTTCCAAGAACTTTTTAGGGTCTTGGAAATCATAAGCCTGGATCTGCTCATCTAAATCTTGAATCTCCTTCTCGATTCTTTCAACAAGTAACTCACAGACGCTAGGATGATAATTAGGAGATTTCAAACATTGAAGGAAAAAACTTAAAACTTCTTCATTAATTTCAATATCCACTAAGCTTTCTCTAAATTCGTTTAGAGCTTCACACAGTGCAGGGTTTGCCACATACCCTACCATTGCATGAACATATCAACAGGCACTGGAAAGTCTAGATCGAGCTGGAGTCGCCAGGTGAATGATTCAGCCTGCAAATGTATCTGACTGCTGTCCACCATCAGCATCAGATCTGACATTGATACAAGTACTGGGGTAAAAAGCAAATGAAGTGCTATATTCACAAGCCCACGAAGATTGACTGAAGCAGCGTTTATCTACTAACGCTGATGTAAAACAAGAGCGTTTTCGAAGGCTACCTGGCGTAACTTCAGGCTCCGTCTAAGACTTATGAAACAAACACATCAACCCACAAACAAGTTTGTTCTTCCCAGTATGGTCGCCAATATGTTAGCGCTTGGAATTCACCTAGGCTGAGATAGACAAACTCTCAAGGCTACATCAAACCATTTCACCTCGTAGCTAGCCCTACGAGGTATGAGAAGGCTCTCTCGGGTCAGATTTGATAGATCTTATAATATAATAAGCTGACCAATTAGGATCAAAGATATTAGGCTAGTAAATTGATGAGGGGGGTTTGATTTAATGATTTTTGGGGTTTTTTAATGGAATGACGGGGCTTTTCTGGGCTACATGGGCAAAATCACAGCTTCAAACAGAAAAATATAATGACTACACAGGTTGTCAACTGAGGCAAGGTAGGCATGCAATTTAACACCAAATCTGGTTTCAAACGGGATGGCAAGACTGGTGAGGAGTTAAGGAGGGCAGACAATAACTCTGAATCCTCCTTAAACAGTAGAAAACATCGAATGCGAACAAACTTATAGGAGGAGCATATAATACTATGAATTCCTACCTAATCACTTCATTTGTTCAGCTTGAAAGGGTCATGAAATGAAATGGAATATAACTGATTACATATGAGACAAAGGGAAAAACTTATGCTAAATCAACATACCACATGAATCTCAGCAAACAGAGCTGTGAAATTCCATTAAATTCTCTGCAGAAAACTGTACAATACAAAGCTCTCTGCTTCTCCAACAGCTCCCAGCGCTCAGAAAAACTCCCCTCTCTCCCTCACTCTCTCCAACTTTTTTTATTACAAAATCATTATTTTTATAAACTATTCTAAAACAAAACAACAGATTGACCCACAATCTGGGCGCTGTTTGAAACTGAAATTACAAAAATTAACCTAAAAGCGTTACATCCATTCCATAAACAGAACAGTGTTCCCCTAAATCTGCTGATGATTAGGAGACAAAATCTGGAGCAAAATCTCATGAAATCAAGATTAAGTATCGAAATAGCAAATGTGTTTCTCTTGAAATCAAAAACTCCTGCGCTGTCTCACTTGAATTCCATTAATAGAACATGTAATAACTATCCCCTCGTAAATCTCTAACCAAAAAGCCTAACAATTGGAGCGCAGACTCTTATGCATCTGGTAACAGGTGTTTGCAGGTGGCTGAAGTGAAGGGCGGGTGTCAATCCCATTTGCTGAAGCTACAGGCAATCCAATCTTGCATGCCACTTTGCAAACTGCGCCCCAAATCTCTGGAAATGCGCTGGCCATTCAAATAAGGAAATCTGAAGTCTTAAATAAGAAATTGAATCCTATTCTTCTGCCTATGATTGATATTCTGTGGCATAAATGAGGGCCGGATCTAGTGCCTTGGCGTGGTTCCCTGTTTTACATTTGTCATTTAACCGCACCCCATCCATGTATTCCAAAACAAGAACTTTTTCTGCTGACCGGATGACTTCAGGAATAAGTACATCAACATAATTAGCAACGGAACTATCACTCTGCCTGCTTCGATAATTAAGGTTCCTGGCAACCTTTCGTGTATTTTCAGCTTCTGTGTTGAAGTCGAGTTCTTTGGGTGCTTCATTACACCATTCATCAATCACTGGACTAAAATCATATTGTGGTTCTGCCCAGGCTATCCATTCAACAATTGTCCTAGCATTCTTCAAATCCTGAAGAATGACATCCTTGATGCCCTTATGCTGAACCTTTACAACCACATCCCGTCCATCCTTCAAACGACTTCGATGAACTTGGGCTATCGAGGCTGTGGCAAGAGGTGTTTCATCAAAATCCGTAAATATTTCACTTTTGGGCTTTCCCAACTCTTTCTCTATGGTCTGGTAAACCTCTGATAATGGACGAGGTGAAAGAGAGTCCTGTAACTGCTTGAGCAGCTGTATATAAACATCGGGAAGAACATCTGCACGGGTAGAGAGATACTGGCCTAATTTCACCCATAATCCTTCTAATTCAATCATGGCACTAAGAAGGCGATTAGCATTCCGTTCATGAGCTCTCTCCCATAGATCATCCCGTTTATCCACAGTAATCCATTCGTCCTTCTTCTGGATTGTCTTGTAATCCAAATATATTGTCAAGGCAACTGTAAATATTTTCAAACGCCTTCTGAAGTTGCTTCCCTCTCTTATTGACAAGAAGGGGATATGCACTTGCTTCCCTTTCCTTTGACTAGTTCCATCCAGTAGAATCCTCGTTTAAAGGACAAAATATATAACAATGGAGATGACTCCCACTCCAAAGACTATCTGTAACCTCCCCAAATAAAGGAATGATATAATATTAAATGCATTAACCTCATGGCAATTGTTCTCTTCCCACTTTACCGTGTAAATAACAAACAGCGCTCGTCCATCTAAACATGAATGTGGTTTCTCCTTTCAATGGGCTTCAGGCTATCTGGCAGAGCATCTTATCACAATAATGGAAATCAACCCCTGGATGGAACAACGCTTGAAGAATGCCGAGAAGAAAAACGAATATGGGATTATTAAGTTAAAGCAACCATGTAGAGATATTGCTGCTTTACTCTGATGCCACCGCCACCATCAAACTTATCTACAATATATAGATACTTTGTTTCTCCATTTTGTAGATGATCAATTACAGGGAAACCATTATGACTATTGCTCTGTAGCATTGCAACTACATCTCCAACCTTAACGACACGTGGAAAATATGCAACCTTTTGATTTACACAAGCTTCTTTGGCAATCATATTGCGCATATACTGTTTTGGCCTCGATTCGAGCAATGGGATACCTCTCAGCCGAGCTTGCTCTTCATAAAATCCTCCATTAAAAACATCACCAACAGCCTTAGATATGAGAAGAACTAGCATAATCAGGGGCAAAAGCTGCAGATTGTTTGTGATTTCGACCATAATGACACAAAAAGACACGGTCATTCTCATGGATCCTCCAAGAAAAGACGCAGCTCCAGAGACACTTATTGCTGTCCTGACCTTTGAAAACATTGTGCTTAATGCAAATGCCATAGTAATCAGAGATAATGTGAAAGAATAAACAAGTAGAAAAGTCACTTTTGTATCTGATACAGCAAAGAGTCCAGTGACTTTGGCCATCAAAACCAAGATCAGAGAGGTGAAAGCACCCATTGCGGCATATGTCAGCAACCAACTCGTCCAATAGACAGATTCACACAATCCCATAACTAAAATACAGTCCTTTATCAGGTCCTCCTCTGTACCAAAACTCCTTGGTGCAAGAACTGGTGTCTCATACTCATTTCCAAACTGGTGAATAACTTGATGGATGAATTCATCACTAAAGCATTTCCTCTTGGAACATAGGCAAGCTACAAATTTATAAATGCATGAAAAATGCATAAGAAGCACTGGATAAAAATCCTCATAAAAGCTCTGAGGGTAAAAAAGTCCAGTATCACAATAAAACACTTTGATTGGAGACACACTATTCAGAGCCAAGGACATGGAAAATGTTTCTTTCACATCTAAGCCACCCAATAAACATTTCCCACACATATAAGAAAAGTGAATTAAACTTTGCCCAAATTAAGTGTAAAGCAAATGATTTTCAACTGTTGTAACATGTCTCATAACTGCAAAATAACCATTGTCTCTGTTGGGATTTCGCTTATGTAGATTCTCGAAAACACTCTGACTCCCTGACACAACAGGCTGACATAAAGCATCCACCTTTGGTTGCCATGGGGTAGCAGGAATGTTGGTTTCCGGTTGAATAAGTTTCAAAAGAACGAGAAGTCCAATAATGTATATTTTCAAACATTAAAGCGGAAAGAAATGGATTTGAGGGTAGACCATTCTGTGGCCAAGTTGTTCCTCTTTGATAATTATTGCTGCTCTAAGGAGCTGCAAAGCTTCGAAATGAATGACTGGATGTGCCACTGTAGAAAACCTCTGTACCATGATAATTGAAACCATATGAAGATAAAACTTGACCAAATTCATCAACAGTAGAGTCTGATGTATGTTTTGCTTTCTTTTGTTTTTGCAGGGATAGAAGCTTGAAGTTTGCTACTGTCTTTTGAAAAGCTGGAGATAAATTACACAAATTTAAACAACACATTAATGATTTCTTCTTCAAAACCCCGTTTTGAAGAAGAATCTATCTCTGACATGAGACAGAGTCTAACAGAACACATGGCATGTTTGAGGGCTGTAAATGCCTGTTGGGCTTCCTCATTCCAGAAGAAGGAATTTTTCTTTAGGATTTGAGTGAGGGGCTTCGCTATGCGGCCATAGTTGCGGACAAATTTGCGATAATAGTCGGTGAGTCCCAAAAATCCTCTCAAGCTCTTCAAGGTCTTAGGTTGAGGCCATTCTTGCATTGCCTGGATCTTTTTGGGGTCCACCTTGACACCTTCCCGCCCCACAATGTGGCCCAAATACTCAACTTCTTCCATGCCAAACGAACACTTGGACAATTTGACAAATAATTTATGTTGGCGGAGCAGTTGCAAGAGTAGATCTACATGGTGAAGATGTGCAGCCCAAGTGCCACTATAGATGAGGATGTCATCGAAGAAGACCAGGACAAATTTCCTGAGATATGGTTTAAGAAGGTGATTCATAAGGCTCTAAAAAGTAGAAGGGGAATTACAAAGACCAAATGGCATGACCAGGAACTCATAATGGCCTTCATGAGTTCGGAACGCCATCTTTGGAATGTCGACTTCCTTCATGCGAATTTGGTGGTAGCCTGAGCGAAGATCCAACTTAGTGAAGAATTGAGCCCCATTGAGTTCGTCCAGCAAATCGTCAACCACCGGGATGGGAAATTTATCTTTGACTGTCAACTTATTGAGGGCCCTGAAGTCTGGACACATCCGCCACTCTCCGTCTTTCTTGAGCACCATGACCACTGGGGATGAATAAGGACTAATGCTGGGACGAATGACACCTGCTTCCAGAAGTTCCTTGATTATCTTTTCTATTTCATTCTTTTGGGTGAATGGATATCTGTATGGCCGCACATTTGGGGGTTGGGCCCCTGGAACCAATGTGATGCTATGATCATGTTCCCCTCGTGATGGCGGAAGCTCCTTAGGCTTGTCAAAGACCTGCCTATGTTTATTTAAAATTTGTTGCATCTCAGGATGAATTTGTGGGGACTGGGTTTCAACGACCTGGATGGCACTAAATTGAGCTACCACTCCATGATTGCCCTTTTTTAACAATTTTTCCATCCTATGCGATTTGATGATCGAGGGGGGTCCCGCCTGGAGTCCCCGGAGGGTATGTGTGAAGTTGTTTTGCTTAAAACTCATATATAACTCCTGGAAATCCATTGTGATTGGCCCAAGAGTGCGGAGCCATTCAGCGTCGAGGACAATGTCGCATCCCCCCATATGGATGGAAAACATGTGTGTTTTCAACTGATAATCCCCCATTTGAAGTTTGACATTTTCACAGCGGCCTTCACATTTCATTGTGCCCCCATCCGCGATTTGGACTTGGAAGTTAGAAACTGCGTGTACAAAACAATGCACGACGTCGGCTACTTTTTGATGGATGAAATTATGGGTACTTCCACTATCAATCAAGACTACTACTGGGCGATGTTTAATAAAACCTCGGATTTTGAGAGTTTGAGGGGAAGAAATTTTGGCCAATGCATTTAGCGAAATAACTGGTTCGTCAGATACAATCTCCTTTTGGTTGTCTTCTTCTATCGCCTCAGGTTCCTCAAGTGGTGGATCTTCCTCTGTTGAGCTGTAGTCAGTGGCGTCTATTTGAAAAAACTTGGGCTCCTTGCATTTATGACCAGGGGAATATTTTTCATCACAGTAGTAACATAGTCCTTGCTTCCTTCTTTTGGCCATTTCCGCAGGTGACACCTTTTGGATCTTAAGTGTCTGAGTCGTATTGTGAGCTTGTGGGGGACGACCTTTAGTGGGGAAACTGGGGCGGCTGTATTGGGCTGCTAATGCACGTTCCACCTTACGAGCTACCTGGCAAGCTTCCGTCCACGTGGGAGGGTGGTGGAGTAGAACTTGAGCTTTGATGGCTTCTTTAAGACCGCTGATAAAACATTCCGTGTAGAACTCATCTGTGAGACTTTTAGTGCGGAAGGCTAAGGCTTCAAAAGCGGTAATATATTCATCCACTGTACCCGTTTGTCTAAGCTTAGTGAGACGCCCCAAAAAAGAGTCTTCCTGTTCAAAGCGAGCTCGAAGAGCTTTGGTAAATTGGGCCCAAGTCGGAAAAGGTCCATTGCAACGCTGATGCCATTCCGCCCATTGCCATCGTTCATTGTCCAAGTACATGGTCCCTACCATAAGCTTAGTCCAATCATCATGGATATGATTCAGTCTGAAATACTGCTCCATTTTTGCTAGCCATGCGGATGTGTGAGAACCGTCAAATTTATGCATATCCAACTTGGGAGGTCGTTGACTGGGTGGTGGATTGGTGTGCCAGACGTGAGGAGAGTGGCTAGACTCACCCTCATGGTGTTCATGGCCATCATATGCTTCCTCGTGGGCTGGCGCCTTGCCCTTATCGAGTACTTCCTGTACCTGGGTAGTTAGGCCTTCAATCATACGTTGGAGGGTGTTCAGATTTGCTTCAATTTTGTCTATCCTTTCATTGGCCATCGCTTGAGCTCTAGTTTCTACCATACACCAACTGGATGAAAAATTGGGACCGCCAAAAAAATTTGTACTAATAAATTGAATGGTACCACCGTGCTCAGCTCGTCGTCCTGATGCTAATGGGCTAGATCACAAATAAGCGCTCCTAACGGAGTTTTACTCCTTCATCAATACTGCAGTCGCCAAATCCTCAAAATGTCAATGCTGCCAAAAGTCCTGCGAAAAGTATACCTTGGTACAGGAACCCTTCACAACAACTCCGATCTAGTGGATCTGATAGATCTGGATGGTGGAACAACTGCTGCTGCGGATCTGATGTCTGTTGCTGCGGATCTGATGTCTGTTGCTGCGGATCTGATGTCTGCTACTGCGGATCTGATGTCTGCTGCTGCGGATCTGATGTCTGCTGCTGCGGATCTGAATGGTGGAACAACTGTTGCTGCAGATCTGATGTGTGATCCCCGATAGAAAAAGGAACTATGGTCTAGAGGAGTGTCAGGTGCTACAGATCGCAATATACATAAGGGTCTGACAGTAGTACTCGGCCCAATGTTTCAGGGCTCTAACTAAGGAGGATCGACTGTACCCTTAGCCGTACAACCCGACTACCCTATCGTACGGGCGAGTAATCTCTCCGAGTGCTGTTCTCGGTGTACTATAGCCACAAGACGGCCGAAGGTTTATCTATGGTGAGGTTTCAAGGGAGCCTAGGGGGCTTCCTATATACCCAAAGGGTACGTGGAAGACAGTCAGTGCGCGGTTCTATCTAATGCGCTACTACTCGAAGGGGTACCCACAGGGGTTACAAGGGAGTCCAACAGACGTGACCACCTCTTGTATTTCCTGCGTGCATGCCTCCCCAAATTTGCATGTTTATGCGCTTAACGACAGATCCCGTGGTTTAAAGATGCCGGAACACGTCTCTAGCCAAAAAAAAATTGCTAAAAATTGGAGATCCCACCGAGCCCTGGAAAGTGCTCTGATACCACTTGTTATGCTCTTAACCTGTAAACTAATACCCATATACAGAATATGCGAAGAAAAGATACCCAGAACACAGAATATGCGAAGAAAAGATACCCAGAACACAGAATAGCAATGATTTTATTATTCAAAGAGCAATGTTCACATGCCTCTTCGAGGGGGCAACCTCCAATAGAGCAGAGCTCGATTACAAAATAAGACACGATGCTCCTCGCAGGGAGTCTCTATCCTTTATATATGACTCATACATGCAATATCACGGGTCAATACCGTGAGTTTTATTAATACCATCTATCTAATACTACGGCTACAGCCCATTTGCAACTAACTGTGGTCCCGTCATTAATTTCGGGTTAACCACTTACAAAATATGTGGGCTTTATTGACTCTTTGACTATGATGTGATCCCAGGACATAAGTAAGGGGGTTAGGGTGGGACCCTAACAAGCCTACATTAATCATCAATGAAGCAAATTAAATGTTACTTAATGAAACAATGGGAATACAATTAGATTAGAGGATTAGAGCAATGTCCCAAATGTCTTTAACAATAAATTCCTCTTAAAGATGTTCTTTACTTATGTTAGATAATGGAAACAAGTAAAGTTTTATAATCAAAGCATATATGAACGATGACAACTGAGATTGCTAACAAGATTAGAAAGAGGCTACTTTAAATCTTCAACTTGCAAATGAAACCAAAGACAAGAACAATTCCAAATGCAATAGATGAAATAGTCAATGAATGAAACTAAGGAGATCCTATCTAAACTATGAAACAATTTAACTAGCAATGGAAGAGAAACACGTTAGTAAGCTAGATCTAAGAGAAAAGGAAAAGAGAAGGCCTCCCTCTTCAATAAGGAGGCAGTATACCATGGGATTGAGATCCCAAGCTCCCTAAAAACATGAAGATCTTATTATATTATGTTAGGACTCTGGACACCACATATCTCCACAATGGTATGATATTGTCCACTTTGGGCCTTAGCCCTCATGGATTTGTTTTTGGGCTTTACCCCAAAAGGCCTCATACCAATGGAGATATTTGTCCATCCTTATATACCCATGATCCTCCCCACTTCTATTCGATGTGGGACTTTGGTCGTATACCCAACAATCCTCCCCTCAAACGATTATCCATCCGTCCACTCTCTACCAACCAAGATTCTCCACTCCAATGCGTTGGAAGCACACACCTTACATGGAAGCACCACCTGCCTCGAGAGCTTGCTCTATCCCAGGTCAACTCCTCTTCACCGTGTTGGGACCAGGACACGTCCATGAAGAATCCGGAGCACACCGCCTGTCTAACCGAGCTCATCCATGGATCCCATCGTGATATTATCGGGGCCCACCACGTTCGTTCGGCATTCCGAGGATTCATCCACTTGGCTAACTTCGGGGCATGGCTCCGATACCACTTGTTAGGACTCTAGACACCACATATCTCCACAATGGTATGATATTGTCCACTTTGGGCCTTCGCCCTCATGGATTTATTTTTGGGCTTTACCCCAAAAGGCCTCATACCAATGGAGATATTTGTCCATCCTTATATACCCATGATCCTCCCCACTTCTAGTCGATGTGGGAATTTGGTCGTATACCCAACATATTATTACAAGAAGTCGTCCTTTTGACAAAGGGCGAGGACTCTTCGATCTCAAGGAAGATTACAATGATAGAAGATTTTCACAACCCAATCTCCTCAAGATACAAAGATGAACCAGATCAACTATCAATAATGATTCCAAACTCTTCAAACAAGTTTGATCCAACCCTCAATGGTGCTCGACCTTCAACAAGAAATTATATCAGTCACAAAGATCTCACATATTTGAGGAGGAAAGCTTCCAAAGACATGCGGCCAACCTAGAAATTAAATGAAAATCTTATTAAAATTTTGTGGTGATTTTCTTAATATCAAGGCTCAAATTACTTCAAAAATAATTTGGATCTCCAATACTATCAAACCCTTTCCTTCAGTCAAGGAAGAGGCTCCTCTAGGAGCTCTCAGTGTTGAGAAAACAAGTCTCAAAGTATGTAGCTATCCTTCAAGAATATTTACAAGTGATAAGAGCCTTTGCAAACATATTTTTATGCCAAGAATTCATGATGAAACCCTCCAAAAGTTCGTTGAAACACCCACAAGTGACAAGGGTTAGCAAATAAAAGTTAATGGAAAAAGATTAAAGCCCTAGAGGCTAGTGGCCTGGAGGAATAGGGCCTAGAATGCTCACGACTCTAAAGGAAAAGCCTCAATTTTTTTTATATGAGCCACAAAATAATATCCAAACCCCACTTGATGCCAAATATAGCCCTTCAAAATTAGCAGCTAGTCTAAAGAGTGAGATCTAAAGAAAATAATAGACAAAACCCCAAGCGAAACCCTTCAACAATTTTGAAAAAAAATTTATCGAGGTGAATTCCCTTAGATAATTTGATCATAGGGCAAAAGAAATCCTCAAAACCCTTGTGACCTTCAAGAAATGGCTAGAAGACCTTTCAAAAAATTTCGCTGACCTCTAAATCCTTGGCCGCCTAGGCTAGGAGGCTGATTTTGTCTTGAGAAATCAATCTTCTTCAAAATCCTTCAAACTATACATACCCATAGATCCAAGCCAAAGGTCGATGCCCTTATTCAGATCTGCAAAGAAAATTCAAGAAGACCCAACAATATATGTACAAATAGATGGAAATATATACAAGGTTAGAAGGAAAGATATACAAGATCTATTCACAAATTTACATGTAAAAACTCTTTAAATCACAGATCTATTCATCATAGTTCTAAAATAAATTTTGAAATATTTTTTAAAGATAATTTTTAGATCTGGAGAAAATGGTAAGGAAAACCCCTTTTCTTATTCTACTGATAAATCTTCAAGTGACCCACTATGTATTCGTCAAATTTTCTTTCTTGAATAGTTGGCTAATTCAACTGAGAATGTCCCCATGTATCCAAGATATGATCAACAATATAATTTCTACACACTTGAAAGATAATTGTTAGATCCACAGAGATTTGGATAGCATAGTGATAGAGGAGTCTAAGGGTTATACTGAAAACCAATAGATCTACTCCACCTAGTGTGTTTCTCCAAATCTAAACAATGACGCAAGGTAACTATCCACCAATGAATATTCAAGAGCTAATGGAAATAACAATATAAAACACTAGTATAACATTAAGCACAAGAGATAAGAAAAATTATACCATATAACTAAAGAATAACACCATAGTTTCGCTCCAAAGACTTTTATTATATTGCTCAAAAAAGATATTACAAGGATAGCAGAGCTTCACTGACCAAGAGCTCAAGATTACATGATCTTGTTATGAGGAGCTTGGAGCTTCCTTATATAGAAAAATGAGAGCATGAGAGCGTCCAAGTGGAAAAAATGGCTAGTTGACTTGATCCATGGCTTGATCCTCTTCAAAATAATTCGAACCCTTGATTATTGCTGCACAAATCTCCAAGAATTTCGACTTCTTGATTGATGTGCTGGATGGACCAATCTTTGACCTCCGGGGTGGTTTAGGACCACCAAAAATTATTCAAAAATAATTTACTTGAAATTCCTTCATTCAAAATAACCACTTGGACCAAAAAATTTGATTTCCTTAAGAAAATATTTTCCTTCTGGCCCAATGAAGTTTTTGTGGGTCTTCTCTGCCTTGGAAATGAGACTTTTCTCATCTTTCAATTTGATCCCTTTTTTGGAAAGTGCACATTCCCTTTTTAATTATTTTTCCACTTGGAGAAAATTTTATTTTCTCTCATTTTAATTTTTTGACTAATTATTTTGCTATTTTTTGCCAGAAAATAATAAAAATGACTCTAGAGGGGGCTAGACATATTTTTTAACCCTCAAAGTGTGTCTCACTATCTAGATAGAAAGTGTGGGAGTTTAGGTGTAAAATTAAGTACTCATACCCCCTAGAACCTCTATAGACAACACTTTTTACATAAAATATTAATATATCCCATACAAAAGGGGAAGTTTTACAATAAAAACATGACCTCTAAACTCAACCAAATTCTGTGACACTTTACAAATGATATAGTATGATAATTTACATAGACTCGATACACTAGGACTCACCTAAGACCTCATCATTGAGCCCCACTCTAGCTTTGGGGCATGCTTGGGAGAAATTTGGAAAATTAAGGTCTTTAGAGATTAATGTTGATTTTCTTTACTTGATAATTACTTTTGATATTTGTTGGCATTTTATTATTGTGTTTTACTTCTCATCAAGCAATTATCAACAAGTCCCATTGGACTAGGATCGAAGATTAATCCCCAATTTAAGGTTAGGGAACAAGATCATGGTCAAAACCCCTCCTTCCAGGTCACCCCATAATCCATATCAAAAGCCCAAATACAAGCAACCATAAGCACCCAATCGTGAAATGAATAAGTACCTTCTGATTGGAAGCCCACCTTTGTCCATGTGCTCTTGCTGGATGGGTGAGAAGGCATATGACTGATGCAGGTGGCGGAGATAGAATGGCATGTTATTGGCCAGTGGTGGATGTTAGGGATTGTTGGCTGGCCAGCTGGATTCGAAGTGTGGGAGAAATTTTTTCTCCCATGGGGTCACCCACTTTTGGTAGGTAGAACATTGTTTGGAGCACAAGTGGTGAATGCAATTTTTTTTGTCAAGCTATAGTTATTCAGTTTTATGATGTCAGATGAAATCACTATACCTATCTGCATAAACAATTTGAGATCTATTCTCAGATAGCTTGCAGAGGTCAAGGCTACGATAGATGAAGAGGATGCCAAAGCCACTCTGTTACCATCTTAAATACAATAGTGTTATTTTTACTATAAACTAGTTTCCTTCTCAAAGTCTGGAAGATATGATTGTTGCACTCTTATCTAAAGAGAAGAAAGCCATTGCAATTGTTATAGATAATATAAGGTGATACTCAACTTGAGATGGCATTCTACTCAAGAAACAACCGTAACAGATCAACCAAAGACAAGAGGGAGATAGAATGTTACTACTGCATAAAAATGGTTCATACAATAATTAATTGTAAATTCCATGCCAATGATCTTTTCAAAGGGACACTTAAAAAATCAACAATATAGTTCTTATTGAAGATCCACCAGATATGGAAATGAAGAAGACTTTGCTAAAGAATTCACATTTTAAGAAGGTCTACACTTTGAAGACAGGAAGTAACAATGAAGGAACTTTGCTGAAGAATTCACATTTTAAGAAGGTTTACACTTTGAAGACAGGAAGTGATGCATTGGAAGATAGATAGTTGTTCAATAGTCCAGGATACTTGTGGATCAAAGAAACTATTTCCCATTGGGGTTATGAGACATGCATGTGGGGATTGATGTCCAATCATTTAGGTGAGATATGGGATCTGGAAGTTGAGTGTCAGACCTTTACAAGGGTTGTGAGACATTCCAAGTGCTAATGATGTCCAATGATGTTGAGAAATTTGGATCATAGCTAAGAGTCTATACCTTTTGGTGGAATAGGGATCAGCTTGAAGGAGTCTTATTGGTCCAAGCATTGTTTTCAAAGTTGAAACTTCTGAAGACTGCCTTGTTCTATTTATGGTTGTGTTCAGTCAACGTGTGTTGCTTTTAGTGAGTTTTTTTTTCAGTAGTGTAAGCCTTTAATGGGGGTGTTAGATTATAAGGGTTTTAATTATGTAGTAATGTCAAGTTGTTAGGCAGGAAGTTATTGTTGGATGATGGTTGAGATAATCATATAACCACTTCCTTTTTAATAAGAATAAGTTAGATCTTACAACAAACTACAATCTCTATAAAAATACAAATGTTATTGTGTCACTGAACTGAAACTACTATTGAATATCTTTTTAAGTTTCTCTCTTTCATTCTTCATTGTGTTTATCATTTGCACATCATGATCTATATTTCTTATAATTTGTTGATTTAATAATGGTGTTTGCTGCGTAAATATACTCCAGTGGAGGTGCAGGTGATTGCAGCTCCTGTGTGGCTGTGATGTTGGAGCTCACTAGTGGGCTCCGGTATTGCAGCAATAATGCTGCAACTCCTGGGACTCCCTTCTTTACTTTTATCAACCTGGTAGTTCGTAACAGACTTGGAAGTGACGGTGCTATATGCACAAGTACTAGCTCTTGCCGCAGGCTGTCACTTGATCAGCTGGCACAAGTCTGCTAGGAGCTTAAGCCAACTTCTATGAGCTCTTAGAAGAAGCTTTTAACTATGATGGATGAAAGCTAACTCTAAGGAGGCTAATCTATTTGCAGAAAGAAACTAAAAGCTGAAAGGAAATGCAAACCCTAGCAAACCCTAGTTTTACCGACTAACCCTACTGGTGCAAGAAAAGAGATGAAAGCTGCTGAAATGGATGCCATTGACTCTTGGAAAGGTAAAATGCATGTGTCTAAGCTATTTCTGAAGTAAAATCTGGAACGAACATCTTTTTGTATTTTTGTGTAATTTTGCAGAATTATTATGAATGTGCTTTAATTGTTTTTTTACTATGCAGAGGTTGATTGGCGAAAGGAAATGGAGCAGGCACTTGCAGGAGGTTGGGAAGTTGAGAAGAGGGCCTAAGGGGTCCCTAGCACCCTACCAGAGAGTTTCACAATGATCAGATCTCAAGAAACTATCCACGTGATCTTCTACAGGAAGTCTGCAGGGGTTCTACAGGAAGAGCCGAGAGAGGATTTTTGAGGGTTGATGGAGGAAAACTGGTGGGAAAGTGGAAATGGAGGTTGGTTGAGGCTGTGAGGAGGTCTAGGACCTGGTAAATGAGGCTAGGGAGCGATGAATATGGTTGGATTTGTTCAAGGATGGAGGGACCAATGTTGCACAAAAATGAAGGAATTAGGTCAAACTGGCAGAGTGTGGTGAATGAAGGGAAGAAATCTGGAATCTGGGGTTGGAGCAGGTGGTGTGAGGAAGGAAGGATAGGAAGAGATGGATTACAGGTGATCTGCACACTATTTCTCCAACTAATCAAAGAAAGACTAAAAACATCATAGATCTATCTACTTTGACCTATTCTGACCTAAAAACCAGAAATCATGGTGGACAGAAGTTTATTGGCAGAAAACCATGTAAGACAACTATGAAAACCAAGAAAGAACAGATCTAAGCATGTCATCACAAATGGTATCAACTTCCCTAACTAAAAATCTAACACTTGCGATTGCATGGAAAGGCAAAACAGTGTTTTTGTGGCAGCAAGTATGCCTTGGTGTCAGCTCATGGTCCCAAGGAGGGAGACATGAGATCAAGGATTACTTGGTGGCATTTTTGTAGGTATTTTCCTTTACCAAACTATCAAAACAACCTGAAGCATGAAAATTTATTTCAATCATCAAAAGCAACCTAAGTAACAAAACAATATTTTAATCTTAGCAGAAATTATTCTAGGAATGCAGCAAAAACATATAAAAGTACACAAAAGGAGGTACTGGCACTTGGGTTGGACCCAACCCCAAGAGCTACAGCCTCCTAAAATAAGCTTAGAGCTAATGCTAAGTGAAACTGATCTCCATTACTCAAAAAATAACCATGTCACAAAAATGTTTACAGCAAAAGCTCGAAAATGAGCTGAAAGGCAGAGCAGCACTAAAGTGCGAAAATACAATTGTTCAAGAGCTAAACTACGAAGGTTGGAAGCCTTCCTACTTATCACCACGAGGACCTCCAATAGCCCTCCTTAACTCAAGGGGCTTGGCTGCTCAAAACTGCAAGTAATCAGCCACTTCACAAAAGCTGCTCGGCTACCCTTGGGGATCATCTTCGGTGGGCTGCTGAACTCCAAGTTGATGGTGGAGAACTCAAGGAAGGGGCCATTTAGTGCAAGAGACACCCTTCCTACAAATCCTCAGCCTTGTTCCCTCATATTTGGCTGTCAACTGGCTCATAAATGCTTGACCTTGGTCCAAAAGATGTCCAAAAATTTGCAATAAGCATGTATTAGACTTCATGGTCAAGTGACTATTCTCATTCATTCAATTAACATAAATATACTCAAAAGCATGCATAAACTATGAAGAATGGTGGATTAATGGAGAACAATAGGCAAAATGAGCCCAATAAGTTACCCATTTTTGGGGCTCATCATCACCCCCCTGCTAAATGGGTTGCTCATCCTCTGAGCAACTAATCCAGCTCATCATCTTTGATTGCTTTTACTGCCTCTCTCACATCCCAGGCTTCCGAGGTGATGTCTTCTTCTCAGTCATGGAACCCTGCTTTTCTCTCTACTTCCCCCCATTTCCTATGCTCCTCTTCTTCTTTGACTCCTTCTAGCAGTCCTAAAAGCAAGGGAGGACTGAACGTTAGGTCGATCCAGTTGGCCTACAAATTTTGCATTGACTGTTTATAGAGTGGTACTCTTGCCAAGGCCTCCCTCATCCTTGTTGGGGTGTGTTATTCTCTTATTTTCAGACTGTGGGACAGTGTGTTCCATCTCTTTGTGCAAGCATGAATGCAGTTATCCCCCAACAGTCTTTCCATGTCCTCAAAGTGAGCAATGGCCTGAGCTTGTTTGTCAATGTAATCTGGGAGAACCTGAGGGTTGTTGGCCATGTGCTGATGGGCATATATTAAGGCTGAGGGATCCTGTGGTTCTGCTCTAATCATGAGTGGATCGCTTAGCTCCCTGTTCATAATATTCTGAATCTCTATTGCCCTCTTTTCCTCGTGGTTTAACGAAGAGGCCATGACCATAAGTTGTACATCTCCCAATGTAGCATTGGGGTCCTACAGATTCATGTTTGGAAGGGCCAAGTTGTGTAAATAGAATTCTGATAACTTGGCCTTATCTTCTGCTGAGCTGCTGTCACACAAAGCCATAAATTGATGGTAATTCTGAAATGGAATGGTGCCCCTTTAGGCCAAGGTGTTAATTTGGAATTGCAACCATTGATCTTTAAAATATAAAGCATATGACTTAGCAGGTTGCCTATATTGTAAGGCTTCTACTGGCCAGTTGGCCATGCAGGCCAGTTGGGCCTCTTTCTCTTGCACCTGTTGCTTTAGGGACTGTATTTCCTCTGCTGCCTCTAACTCCTTTTCCTGTAGCAATTTTGTTAGCACCTCAACCTTAGCCTGCAGCTTGTCCCCTTTTTTATGTTCATCAGATGCTTCCTTGTCTGTCGGAGGCCCTTCTTCATGCTGTTGTTCTCCCAAAATGGAGGGCCTATCTTCCTTATGACTTCCCTGTAGCTACAACTGTTTTCTTGGCAGCTCATTCTCCTCTTACAGTTGGGCTCTTTTACAGCTTTCTACATGCCTAACCATGGCCAGCTCTCTTCTTAACTCTTTTAACTTCTCCTCCATGTGGCCTATGTCCTCAATTCCCTTAGATTTGGCAATTTTCATCCATGTGTGTGTTCTGATCCTCTCTTATTCTAATGCAAAGAATAGTGGCACAGAAAATTTTTGTGGGATGATTTTCCCACCCTCTAATAGGTTGTAGTATGAGCCCAAGATAGGTTGAGGGCTTGGTTCTAGTATCTCCTCGGTCTTTCCCTCTCCCTATGATGATTTGGTTGTCTTTTCCTCCAATTTATCTGTCTCTTTTAACTTAGCCAGAGTTTCCTGTAGAGACGTCTCGGCTTCGTGTAGAGCTGTCTTTGAGTCCATCATTGTAATTCTCTCTCTCCAGGTGGAGGTTTTTGGGCTTCCTCGTTCATAGGTGATAGACATCTTTGAAGGAGACTCTTCTTTTGGTTTAGTTGTGGTGTCCTGAATGGCAATTGGCTCTTTTGACTGTGGCTGGGGTCTGCCCACTTTTATCCGTGTGCTCCTCCTTGCTTTAAAGTACATGGAGGTTTGCCTCTTTCTCTTCCCTTTTTGTTTTGGAGGTGTGTTTAAAGTAGCAAGCACAGCTGCTACCTCCCTTGCCAATATCTCAGGTGATTTCTCCTCTTGTTGTCCTTTTTCCTTGCTTCCTGTAGAAATCCCTGTGTCAATTGTTTCTATTTGTGTTACTGAGATTTCAGGGTGTGTCTTTCCCTTTTGTTTCTATGTGCCTGCTTTGGTTGTGGCAGCCTTCATTTGGGCTTTTTCGGCCTTCTCTATTCTACTCTGCATCCTCTTTTCCCGTGGTGTTTTTGTTGTTGTTTCTTCCCCTGTTTTAGGCTCAGCAATCTGGCCCATTTCCCCTTTTTCTTCCTGTTCTTTTTGTGCTTGAATGTCCTGTGTTCCTTCACCATTGGTTTTGTCACCTTCTTCAGTGTGTTCTCTCCCCTCACTACTGGATGAGGTGATGTCTTCGGCCAAAATTCTAATATTGTCATCCCTGGACATGTTTCGAAAGATCTCCCAAGATATGAGGATAGTGTAGGTGTGCAAAGCATCTTCCACCAATAGTTTGATGAGCCCATGATGGGCCAACTGATCTGGGATCCCTTCATTTAATTTTGTACCACATTAAATTAGTGATTGAAGAAGAAAATAGGGAATGCTCAGTTTGTTGGCTGGAGGTAAATCAATCCCATGCCTTAGTTCACACAGCAACCTGAAATGATATCCATAGATGATGATAAACCTCCCTTCACATGTGATGTACTTCATAATTTGGAAACTGACTTCACTCCAGAGAGGAGGCAAGCTGGTTCTTCTAACCCCTTTTTTGTCTTCTACAAGAAGCTCTGTGGGCAGAAAGAATGACTTCTTGGCAACTTGGCCCAATGATCTCTCTTCTTTGCTCCAAGGGAGCCCCAATGGTAGACCAGTAACTGCACTAATGAGCTCAGGGGTGAGTTCTAGGGTCAAACCCCTAAAACTAACTGTGGCATGTGTTTTTTACTGTGGTCTCAGGGACATTAAAAACTCCTCAATTATCTCCTCATCATGACCTTGAATTTTGTCAAAGAAGGATATCCAATTTGCTCGGGTGAAAAGGTCCACCACCTCAGGATGCTCGTGCAGTTTTCTAGAGTTTAATGGTTCTTTCCTTATGAATCCTCCTGGCATGGTGATAGTGCTATTTTTATGCTTTAATCAGAAAAAGTAATGCATTTTATGGTTTCCCCTGAACCCAGGAAGGAATTTCTCGAGTGTCCAATATCAACTAGCAACAATTCTTTGGTTTTAAGACTGTTGTCACCCAGAACTCGATTGTCTGCTTATGAAAATATGAATTTGGTTTTTACAGACAGAGCACAAGGATCAAGTTTTCTTCTCAACACACAGACAGATATACAAATTCAAAAATTTTTACACGCACAGACTGGCCTCCACAGCTGCATATATCTTCCCTATAGGAGAATTCAAAAAGGAAACATGGAGGAGAATTTTGATGCAGAAAACTGGGAAACTCAGTACAATACGCAGGCAACCGTTTTACTTCCAATACACAGGCAGATTTTTCCTCTGATTTTCCAATCTGATGCCATTCAATTCACCACCTTGCACAAACACATCATGCATAGAGGAGTTTTTTGAGCCTACCTCGTTTGGAGCTCCAAATTCGACGAAAAATCCCAGGTTCTCCTGCTCCGGAAAGCTGTGCAGGTTTTCCTGTAGAACCCTTCCTGTAGAAGGCCCCCGGTTCCTGTAGAATGTCACTATGCTGCTGAGTGAGCCCGATACGCGGGAGATTTTCGAAAACAAGCAGGAAAACTGGTAGAGGACAGCTAGTTAACAATTTTTGGAAGTGGAGGACGCATTCTCCAGTCGAGGACGTTGAGGGTGTAAGATGAACAGAAGGTGGTGTAAGTTTCAGCCAGGCATCTTTTAACTGCAGCGTGATTCATGGTGAGGGGATGAGGTGGCCGGACCGAACCGTTGATCCGACATCACAGCCATAATTTCTCTGCATGTTTCTGACCACCATCACCTCCTTTCTATCGTTATCCGCCGCCACCACTACCAGTCCCGACGATTTCTCCCGGAATGGACACTCCACACGTGCTGGCTGCACATTTCGTTGGAAATTTTGAATGTAACGGGGCTCGTTTGGATCCCGCGAGGATATGTAACTGGCCGAGGGTGGCCAGTTGACTGGCCACCGATTCCACTCAATCCGAACCATTCCCATAGGCATGCAGCTTTTAAAATATAATTTATGCAATTGATGAATGAGTTTAGGCACTTACCTGTGTGGTCACAGCCACGTTATGCAGACTTTGGGTTTTGGAACCACTCCTTCGTTTGTTGTTGCTTCATGCACGGGTTTTGGAACCCATTCCTTCATTCGCTAATGCTGCATGCACGATTTTTTCTTGGCTTCGGCTGCTGCTGATATTTTCACATTCAAGGAGAGCCCTTTGCATGTCTCCTTCGTTGTTTTCACCTGTCCCTGTCTCCAGAGTATTTCTTCCAGAGGGATCAGCTGCTACAGGATTCCTGTAGGATGTCCTGTAGCTGCTTCTCCTCCTGGAATGAAATGCTAGAGTGAGCAGGGCTATACTGCTGACGAGGGGTTCAGCTGATGAGGCTTCCAAATGGAGATTGATAGGTATGGTGAGTGAGACACTACTGCTTGATTTGTCACTAGAATTTCCTGTTGGCCGATATGAAGAAAACAGGGTTTTTTTTGTGTGTGACTATGCAGGCACAAATAACAGGATGAGTGCAATGGAGGTGTAAAGAGATGAAAAAGGGTGACTTATGGTGATGGATGGAAACAAGGGTGTTTGCAGGTCACATAGGCAGATTCCCAACCTTCGGATTCTCTTATGAAATCAATTTTGCTTGTCTGTGGGTTCTATAGGATTTTCCTGTAGAAGACACAGAACTTCCTGTAGAAGACACAAAACTTCCTGTAGAAGGTGAAATCTTGGTCGGAATGAGATCAAATCTTAGGAAAGGGGAGTGGTCATGGAGGACTTGTTTGTGAGGGATGCTTGTAGCCTGGTGCCGACCTCTGTCCTTGTTTTGTGCGCTCCTCCTAACCTGCAATGTCTTCCCCGCAACCTGCAACTATTCAACATAGATTAGTTTTATTTCTTGTTTTTTGTTTTTTTGAGAGAGACAGTTGGGGCACCTCCAGGAGGTTTTCACCCTCAATGTCTGTCCCAGGCGCCTCTAAGAGGTTTTCACCCAAGGATCTTTTTATTATTTTCTGTTTTTTTCCTCTCTTTTTTTCTTTTTTTTTTTGGTGCTCAAAATGTGGATGGGGTGGAGACAGGGGCCTGCTCCACTAACAGCACTGATTTACCCAGAGTTTCAATGAACTCTCGCTTAGAAAGGGGCTTCTTGTAGATCTTCAAACGATGCCCATTGACGAGCATGGGGATGGCTTCTTCATCAATGGTCCTGATAAGGACGGAACCATTGTCGTTACATTTCTCCACTATATATGGTCCCAGCCATATTGTCCTCAACTTCCCTTTGAAATCCTTGTATCTTGAATCATATAACAGTGCCCAATCTCCTGGCTGAAATTGCTTCTCTTTAAGGTGTCAGTCATGCCATATTTTTCTTTGAAGTTGGACTACCTCTGAGTGGAGGAGGGCCTACATTATTTGTTCATCTAGTCCATTCAGCTGAAGTAGTCTTTCCTGTTGTGCATGGCTGAGATCTAGGTCTAACTAAGCTGCCAACCTCAATGTGTTGTATTCAAATTCTATGGACAGCAAAGCCTTCTTCCCGTAGACCAGCTCATAAGGTGTGAAACCTGTTGTAGTTTTCCAAGTAGTGTTGTAGGCCCAGGTGGCCTCAACCAAGCGATCTGCCCAATCCTTTCTGCTGCTGCTCACCACTTTAGTCAAGATCTCTTCCAAAGCCCTGTTAGTGACTTCCACCTACCCATTTTCTTGCGGATGATAAGGTGTGGAAGTTCTGTGCTTGATCTTATGATGAGAAAGCAGGTCTTCAATCAAGTTAGAGGTAAACTAGCTTCCTTGATCTGTGACTAATTCCCTTGGGTAGCCAAATTTATAGAAGATATTTTCCCTCAAAAACTCAACCACTTTTTCTTCTGTTGCTGCCTTGATTGCCTTTGTTTCTTCCCACTTTGTCAGGTAGTCTGTGCACACAATGATGTAAGACTTTTGTCTTGAAGGAGGGTTGATAGGACCCACAAATTCCATGCCCCACTTCTCAAATGGCTCGAAAGTCACCTGAGGTTGGAGGGGCATTTCATCCCTTGGAGTCGGTTTCCCCATCCTTTGACATTGGTCACATTGGCTGATGTATCTTCTGACATCTTGATGAAGAGTGGGCCAATAGTAGCCTGCCTGTAGAATTTTGAAAGCGGTTCTTTTTGCTGCAAAGTGGCCTCCACAGGGTCCATCATGATAGGTCAGGAGGATGTCAAAAACTTCCTCCTCCCTGACAAAATGCCTCAAAATCTGATTTGGGCCAAGTTTGAACAGGTTTCCCCCAATCCAAGTGAATGGGGCTCTCTTCCTCGCGATCTTTCTCTTCTCTTTTGAGGATAGGTGTGGCGGGAATTGTGTTGAAACCAAGTAATTTTCTATATCAGCAAACCATGGTGAGAATATTGAAATAGAAAACAGGTGTTCATCTGGCAGTTGATCATCCACCACCCCTTCTTCTCCTACAGGAAAGTCTAGTCTAGACATAAAATCAGCAACAACATTTTCCTTACCTGGCTTGTCAAAGAGGGTCAAATCAAATTGCTGCAATAAAAGTAACCATCTAATGATACGAGCATTTACATCAGGTTTATTCATTAAATACCTAATTGCAACATGATCAGTGTGTACGAATGTTTGATAACTAGTGATGTAGTGTCTGAACTTGTTTAGGGAATGGACTACAGCTAGGAGCTCTTTCTCGGTTACCGTATAGTTTAATTCTGCCTTGGACAAGTTTTTACTGATGAAATATATGGCATATGGTAGCTTCTCTTCAACTTGTCCTAAGGTTGCTCCTATGGCTTTGTTCGAGGCATCTGTGTGAATGTGGAAAGGTAGGGTCCAGTTTGGACCTCTCAAGATTGGGGCAGTTACCAGCTTATCCTTCAACACATCCAGAGCCTCTTGACAATTGTCAGTCCACATAAACTCAACATCTTTCCCCAAAAGAATAAACAATGGAGAGGTTAGCTTACTGAAATCTTTAATGAACCTTCTATAATATCTTGCTAAGCCTAAAAAACTCCGAACATCCCTTACCTTTTGAGGAGGTGGAACCCTTTGGATGATAGCAATCTTGTTGGGATCTACTTGTAAGCCTTGCTGAGAAATTGTATGACCTAGCACGGTCCCTTCAGTCATCAGGAACTCACATTTTTCAGGACTGAGGGACAGGTTCATTTCAACACACTTGGTTAAAACTTTTCCCAGGTTAGTCGATGCTTCCTGGAAGTTGGACCCATAAGGAGTAAAGCCATCCATATAGATTTCCACCGAATCATGAACCAGCTCAGTGAATATGCTCAGTACTGCTCTCTGGAAAGTGGCAGGAGCGTTGCATAACCCAAAGGGGAGGACGCAGTAGGCAAAGGTACCCCATGGACAAGTGAAAGTGGTCTTATCTTGGTCTTCCGTGCTGATTTGGATCTGATTATACCCGCTAAACCCATCTAGGAAGGAAAATGACTTCTTCCCTCCCAGGCCATCTAACACTTGATCTATGAAGGGAAAAGGGAAATGGTCCTTCTTGCTAGCTTTATTAAGTTCTCGATAATCTACACAGATTCTCTACTTCCTGTTTTTCTTGGGCACAAGCACCAGAGGAGAAACCCACTCGCTGTCAAAGATGGGGTAGATGAATCCTGCATCCAATAACTTTTGCAATTCTTCTTTGACAATGTCCTTAAGGGTTGGGTTCATTCTCCTCTGAGGCCACCTGACTGGTTTACAATATTCTTTAATGTAAATGTGATGGGTGCAGACTGAAGGGTGGACTCCCTTCATCTTCTTGTAGCTCCAAGCAAAAGCATCCAAATGGCGGTTCAATATGCTACGCAGCTCCTTCTCTTGAGAGGGAGATAGGGACGAGTTGATCTTCAAGGTTCTTTCAGGGACGAATTCCACATTCTTAACTCAGGAAGAGGTCGGATCAGCCCCACAGAGATCCCCTAAAGCACTGGCTTGGGTGTATCCTACCAATTCTTCTAATGGTAGCACACTGGGAGGTGGATTTTGGATTAAATTCACAATAAGGTCATCCTCGGTTTGAGGACCTCCTCTGGTGGCTTCCACAGTGCACACTGGTGCATAGTAAACTTCATCCTCATCTTCCTCCTCCAACCAGAGAGGTAAGTCATGTTCGAGAAAAGGTTAGGCAGGAGGATATAGGACTAGCTGTTTGGACATTGGCCCATTCTTAATGGTCATGCTCCTAGCTCGACAACTGATATAAGCATCTGCAGTAGCTAACCAAGGCCTTCCCAAAATGAGGGGGTATCCAGTGAGTTTTTCCTTTGGTTGAAGGACCAAAAAGTCCGCAGGGAACTCCCAAGAATCAACAGAGACCAGGACAACTTCCACAATCCCTTCGGGAGTCACGGTGGAGCGGTTTGCTAACTGCAGTACTGTCGAGGTCTTTCTCAGTGAACTCTGAAAGTTAAGTTTGAGCATAGTGTCCCTGGTCATCACATTAATGGTAGCCCCTAGATCAATCAGGGTGTGGGGGATTATGGTGCCATTGATGTGGACATCCACTACAGGACTCCCAGGGTCAAAATATTTTGGACAGATTACTTGTCCCAACATTAGATCAGACAGTTTTCCTATGACATTGATAGTTGGGGTATCTCTCTTGCGCCTGCCTGGGTGCCTGAAACACTTCCCTTTGATCAATTTGTTGTAGTTTGGTACATCTTTGATGGCCTGGAGAAGTGGTATTTTTACACAGTTGTTTAAGTTCTCCCAGAAGTTCAGTCTCTTCCGGGTTTGGTTGCGTGTTTCCAGTTAGTCTCTCAGGAAAGGGTGGAATGGCTTTGGGTTCACTTTCTTGTTCTTCAGCCTCCTCCTCCTTAGGAGGGGGTTGGCTATCTGGGAGGACCTTCCTAGATCGTAGGTTGATCTCCTGAATCTCCACCGTGTAGGTAGGGCATGTTGTCTCTCCAGTATATACCTGTTGGGCCTGTCTGTTATTGGGGTTCGGGTTCGGTTGAGCAGGCATCTGGGGTTGTCTTGGAGGAGCAGGAGGTAATGGCTGTGGTTGAGCAGGTGGTGGAGGCAAAATGGTGGGAGGAGAGTTGTACTGGGGCCTCCACCCCTGTTGCGGTGCATTCCACTGAGGTTTTGGCTGAACATGAGAATGAAACGAATGAGCAGTAGGTTGAGTATGGTATTGAGGTGGATATGACCAAGGAGGGGGTGTGGACCAGGAAGGATGAGCGGGGGGACCCCAAGAAGGTATGTGAGTGGATTGGTTGGGGTTGTAATATGTTTGGGATGTCCCTTGCATCCCCTGCTGGTAAGGTTTGGATCCATGTGGCCTCCTTTGGTTGAGGAAGTAGAGTGGTTCAGTGGCTCCTTCAGCCCCTTGGTACACAGCTTTAAGTCCAGGTAAGGTTGGGCACTGGTTTGTAGGGTGGTCTTCCTCACAAACGAAACATACCTCTACTGAGTGCAATGGACACTCGTTCTTAGGATGCTTCCTTGTGCATCTGGGACAAAAGATGGCCAAAGCCCTCTTGGCTTCTTGTTTCTTTTGTTGGATTCGAAAAGTATCCAGTTGCATAGCAATGGTCTGTCTCACCTCACTTTTAAGGTCTTCCATCTGATTTGTAAAATCATGTTTGGAGAAGGTGGAACTAGCTGAAAGTGGATTCCCCCTACCTTTTTTCCGGGCTGCCTTAGAATGGTTTCTAAACACAGTCTTTATGTCATCATAAGGTAGTTGGTAGATGTCTCCCCCAGCTAGCAAATGGAGGGTATCTAGAAGGTCTTCAGGGACTCCTCGGAGTAGAACCAGCTTCAGAGATTCAGGGTCAAGTGTGCACCTGGCCCTTTTATAACTGAGTTGGAACCTTTCTTCATAGTCTTCCAGAGACTCATCACTTCCCATGGTCATTTGAAAGATTTCTCCCTTCGTTTCCTTTGACCTACAGTAGTCCCGGTATTTGTTGTTAAAGGCTTGCTGCATTTGAGCCCAAGTTGTGATACTGTTTCCAGGTAACCCCATGAACCAGCGTAGTGTTGCATCCTTGAGGGTAGAGGGAAAGAGTTTCAACTTTTGCTCATCTTTTGCATAGTCATAACTTCAAAAAAGGACAGCAAACTCAAACAAGAAGGTATCAGGGTCTTCAGTGGTCAATCCATGGAAGTGAGGTAAGGCTGAGGGACTTATGTTTTTCATTTTTGTGTCCCCATTTGTCTCTCGGATGGGGAAGGCACCTTCTATTATCTCCTCATTCCCTATACCATTCCTGTGTTCAACCATGGTCTCAAGAGGAACGTTTTCTTGCTCTTCTTCTGTTATAGGGTCTTCGTATATCTCTGGAGTTTCATTATAGGTTCTTTTGAATCATTGCCACTGAAGAAGAGAGAAGGGTGACTCAGTGATGTGGTGGGGGTGTTGGGTAAGAATTTTCCTGTATGGTCTCTGTTCCTACAAGGCATGAAATGAAATATTTTTGGTTGATTTTTGCTTTTTTCTACTTGTACCTGCAAAACTGAAATAGATTGAACTGCAACTAACTAAAATCTATCTTGCTGAAATGAAAATGCGGAATTGAAATGAAAGCAGGAAATGACTAATCTATGTTGCTGAAATTAAATTGCAGAAATGAAATGCTAATCTACGCTTGCGTAATTTAAATGCTAGTCTAGGAAAGCAGGAAATGTCTAATCTACTTTTGTAGAAATGAAATTGCAGAATGGAAATGAAACAACTACTCTACGCTTGTTGAAATAATCTACTGAGCAGAAGGTTGTAGTAGAAAATAGAAGAAAAGCAGAAATCACAAATACTCTAACGCTTCCCCGGCAACGGCGCCAAAAATATGGTGGGCTCCAATATTGCAAAAATAATGTTGCAACTCCTGGGACTCCCTTCTTTACTTTTATCAACCCGGTAGTTCGTAACAAACTTGGAAGCGACGGTGCTATATGCACAAGTACTAGCTCTTGCCGCAGGCTGTCACTTGATCAGCTGGCACAAGTCTGCTAGGAGCTTAAGCCAACTTCTATGAGCTCTTAGAAGAATATTTTAACTATGATGGATGAAATCTAACTCTAAGGAGGCTAATCTATTTGCAGAAAGAAACTAAAAGCTGAAAGGAAATGCAAACCCTAGTTTTACTGACTAACCCTACTGGTGCAAGAAAAGAGATGAAAGCTGCTGAAATGGATGCCATTGACTCTTGGAAAGGTAAAATGCATGTTTCTAAGCTACTTTTGAAGTAAAATCTGGAAAAAACATCTTTTTGTATTTTTGAGTAATTTTGCAGAATTATTATGCATGTGCTTTAACTGTTTTTTACTGTGCAGAGGTTGATTGGCGAAAGGAAATGGAGCGGGCACTTGCAGGAGGTTGGGAAGGTGAGAAGAGGGCCTAAGGGGTCCCTAGCACCCTTCCAGAGAGTTTCACAGCGATCAGATCTCGAGAAACTGCCCACATGATCTTCTACAGGAAGTCTGCAGGGGTTCTACAGGATGTTCTACAAGAAGAGCCGAGAGAGGATTTTTGAGGGTTGATGGAGGAAAACTAGTGGGAAAGTGGAAATGGAGGTTGGATGAGGCTGTGAAGAGGTCTAGGACCTAGTAAATGAGGCTAGGGAGCGATGAAGACGGTTGGATTTGTTCAAGGATGGAGGGACCAATGTTGCACAAAAATGAAGGAATTAGGTCAAACTGGCAAAGTATGGTGAATGAAGGGAAGAAATCCAGAATCTGGGGTTGGAGCAAGTGGTTTGAGGAAGGAAGGATAGGAAGGGATGGATTACAGGTGATCTACACACTATTTCTCCAAACTAATCAAAGAAAGACTAAAAACATCATAGATCTATCTACTTTGACCTATTCTGACCTAAAAACCAGAAATCATGGTGGACAGAAGTTTATTGGCAGAAAATCATGTAAGACAACTATGAAAACCAAGCAAGAACAGATCTAAGCATGTCATCACAACTGGTATCAACTTCCCTAACTAAAAATCTAACACTTGCGATTGCATGGAAAGGCAAAACAGTGTTTTTGTGGCAGCAAGTATGCCTTGGTCTCAGCTCATGGTCCCAAGGAGGGAGAGATGAGATCAAGGATTACTTGGTGGCCTTTTTACAGGTCTTTTCCTTTACCAAACTATAAAAACAACTTGAAGCATGAAAAGCTATTTCAATCATCAAAAGCAACCTAAGTAATAAAACAAGATTTTAATCTAAGTAGCAGAAATTATTCTAGGAATGCAGCAAAAACATATAAAAGTACACAAAAGGAGGTACTGGCACTTGGGTTGGGCCCAACCCCAAGAGCTACAGCCTCCTAAAAGAAGCTCAGAGCTGATGCAAAGTGAAACTGATCTCCATTACTCAAAAAATAACCATGTCACAAAAATGTTTACAACAAAAGCTCGAAAATGAGCTGAAAGGCAGAGCAGCACTAAAGTGCGAAAATACAACTATTCAAGAGCTAAACTAACAAGGTTGTAAGCCTTCCTACTTATCACCATGAGGACCTCCAACAGCCCTCCTTAACTCAAGGGGCTTGGCTGCTCAAAACTACAAGTAATCATCCACTTCACAAAAGCTGCTCGGCTGCCCTTGGGGATCATCTTCGGTGGGCTGATGAACTCCGAACTGATGGTGGAGAACTAGAGGAAGGGGAAATTTAGTGCAAGAGACACCCTTCCTACAAATCCTCAGCCTTGTTCCCTCGTATTTGGCTATCAACTGGCTCATAAATGCTTGACCTTGGTCTAAAAGATGTCCAAAAATCCGCAATAACCATGTATTAGACTTCATGGTCAAGTGACTATTCTCATTCATTCAATTAACATAAATATACTCAAAAGCATGCATAAACTATGAAGAATGGTGGATTAATGGAGAACAATAGGCAAAATGAGCCCAATAAGTTACCCATTTTTGGGGCTTATCACTCACTCTAGGACTTTCTCATTGGGCTCATGGATTTAAGCATGTTGTAATATTTTTGTTCAATACTGGTGAAGAAGAAGGCTTGGATGGGGCACACAGCTTTATCACACAGGTTTTAACTGTCCTGTAATCCTTTGTTTTTGCTGAATTTTTTTAGTTATTTTTCTAATTATATTTCCTTGTAGATTCTCTCATTTTGCATGATGCATTGCCAAATTTAGAATCTATACATACGAAGCATCTGATATTGGCAATTGGGTCAATGTCACATAAATATGAATTCTGAAATGCTTTTCATTTTGGGGACTTTCCACCTATCAATGTTACTTTTGAATCAACACAATTTCTTAAATTAAGAAATTCTGTTTTTACAGGTATTTCTGAATGTAGTAGTTTTCATGGATAAAGAGGAACACCCATACTAATCAATTAAAACTTTCATTTATTATTTGAATGGGAAATAAGTTGAAAATGTATGTTTGTGCAACATCTGTGGAATTCTTCAATTCAAGTTGTAGTTGATTTGGAGGCTATGGGTGTAGGAGGCAAGTCGAGCTTGTTTCAGGTTTGAGAATCCATGTACCTAACAAGGATGTTGGGATTTGCTTATATTGACAAATTAGATTCCTATCTAGCTGTTTAATCATATGAATGGACTTATGTTATAAATTTTAAAAGAATATTCCACAAAGATATATTAGTAAATACCACATCCAGAGGTTGGTAGTTCTGACACACAAAGTTAATATAATGGTAGTGTCTACTTTATTTTGACAATTATATTTCAGCTCCTTTTGTGCTCCTTTGCATTTTCTATGTTGTTTGAAAGTCCCTCTCCTTCAGTGAGCAACCCTTCCTATGCCTTTGGTACTTGTACCTTTTGTCATTCAACCTTTATGCCAATGTTTTAGTCTGAATTAACATAGACCACTAACATTTCTCTAATGCCTGATGTGTTTTTTTGTTTAATGAATAGCTGAGTGAGTTCAACAAATTTCAAATTGAAGCACAGTGCAAAGTTCTAGCTAATAAAACATGGCCATCATCTTGTATGTACATCGTTTATATAGAAAATGGTCATGGTCTAAAGTTAGGTTGATGGAATGCCTACCAAATAATATGTGATTAACGTATGCTTATCAACATGAAATATGCAGAGCCCATGCCAACACAAAAATATTTTCCATCACTATTTGTGATATGAAAGCTAAAAGTCCACATTGATAAAAGGAATGGAAGAAACAACGATTGTTTTAATTGAATTTGTTCCCCATATTCTTGTTCCTAAATGATATGAAAATGCATTTCACTCGTAACTTGTCAGTTAACTGCTTCTTTTTGTAACTATGGTTTAGAGCTCCTAGTCTTGGTCTAGAAGCTAAATTGCTTCAGATTTGATCAAAACCAGTCAAGAGATGCAACCAGCTACAAAGGCTTGTTTCATAACAATAGCGTATTGTTTATGGTGAAAGGTTGCATTTAGTAGCTGAGCAAGGTTTGGATAAAAAGGAGATTCCTATGAAATTAAGTCACCCCCATGTTTGAATTCAGCGACAGTGAAATTCTAGAAAAAAAAATTATCAATTTTTTTTGGAAACAAATTGTGTAGATGTTTAACGTCTTACATTTCGGGTGGACATTCCACCCATCATCAAGGACAATAAAGCTAAAAGATGATAAGAGAGAGTGTTGATCATACCTTCAATAACGAAGTGGGCCAAGAGATTAGATTAATGGAAAAAATATAAATTGTTAAATAGAACAATAAACGGTTAAAAAAATAAATTATTAAATAAAATAATAAAGAGTCAAAAATTAAATTATTAAGTAAAATAATAAACGGTCAAATATAAATTATAGAGTAAATTAATACCCCCCTTACCCCATCTTTATTAGTTTATTCTTTAATTTATATTTGACCATTCTATAATTTATATTTGACCATTCATTATTTTATTTAATAATTTAATTTTTTGACTGTTTACTGTTTTACTTAACAATTTATATTTTATCACTGTTAATCTAATCTCTTGGCCCATTTCACTATTTAAGGGTTGATCAATACTAACTCTTATCATCTTTTAGCTTTTTGGTCCCTGATGATGGGTAGAGTGTCCACCTGAAACGTCGAATAGAGTTAAACATTGAATTGAGACTTTTGTGATCCATATCAATTTGTTGAGGAATCTTCACCGAAGATTCCTCAACAAAGAGTTAAACATCTACACAATTTGTTTCTGAAAATTATTGACAATATAAATAATTGTGGAAATCTCCACTCCTAGAGAAAAAAAATTGCCAATGCAAAAGAACATAATAAAATTCGTGTTTTGTAACTAGACCCCATAAATTTTATCTTAAAAATAATTTCTATCTATTGAGCTATTTTATGTACAAACCTATAATTTTATAATAAAATTGCATTTCCAAGTTTTAATGATACTTGTAAAAGGCCTTTTATGAGAAATAAGGCCTTATTGTGTCTTGGATCCCAAATAATATTATGTGGGGACCCCCCAGTGTGGCACATTGTTCCTAGTGAGTTTAAAAAGTACAAAATATGGACATGTTACCAATCTGATTAGCAAGGTTGTTAAAGTACTGGAAACTTGCTGGATAGGCACACACAGGGTAAGGACCCACTGTCACCTTGGCCCAAGCCCCCACTGTTTAGACCCAACAACCTCCTAAATGGTGAAGGAAAGAGTTCCAAATATAACCCATGTTGGGTTGTGTTATATTCTTTCCACGACTAGCCTACGTAGTTAACCGGGGGGTTAGAGGGGGGGCGGAGCCCCCCTTCGTTGCACCAATTGTGTAGCGGGCAAGGGGGGCCACAAGGGATTTGAGGCGTACCCGTAACCCCACTTTATGGGGTCCGGAGCAAGGCCCCGAAATATTTTGGTTTTGGACCCTATGTTGGGATGGGCAAACCCACCTATGGTTTTGTGCATGATTTTCGCACATGTTTTTGGACGCGATGGTTTTCGGTCCACGGTATTGGACGCGATGGTTTTTCGGTCCATGGTATTGGATGCTTCGGCATGTATAAATATGTATTATAACATTGAAAAGAACATAATGAAAAATCAAGCTGGTAGTCCCGGTTTTGGGATCCAGGGGAAAATCTTTGTGTATATGTGTTTTATGTGTTATGCTCTTGCATTGTTTATTTTTTGTGTTTTAGAATTCGTATGCTGGTAATTTCTGTATGGGGTTAAAACCTACATTTGGTATTGGAGTAGTTTTGGCTTCAAGGGGATGCCTTTGTTGCTGAGGGGTTTCGCTCGGGCCTGTGGTCGACCCTGTTTAGTGGGAGATCTACGAGATCGATTCTGTTGGTGAAAGAAGATGGCGAGCAGTGGAAAGATAGAGATCAAGAAATTTAATGGTCAAAGTTTTGAGTTGTGGAAACTCAAGATGGAGGATCTGTTGGTAGATAAATATCAGTGGATCGTGGTAGATCCGGGTGCTAAACCAATGGGAGTATCCGATGAAGAATGGAAGAAGTTGGATCGGAAGGAAAAGAGCACAATACGATTGTGTGTCTCAGATTCAGTATTTTTGAATGTATCAGGGGAAGCTACGGCGAAGGCTTTATGGGACAAGTTAGGGACTTTGTACCAATCTAAGTCTCTGGTAAATAAACTGTTCCTGCGGAAAAAACTGTATAACCTGAGGATGAAAGATGGAGACTCGGTGACAGAGCATCTGAACGCATTTAATACTATGGTAAGTTAGTTAGCATCTGTTGATATTAAAATTTCAGATGAAGATAAGTGCATCAGTTTGTTGTGTTCTCTACCAGATTCGTGGGATACTCTGGTTATTGCAATAGGTAGCAATGCAACTGCCTTGCAGTTTGATGAAATAGTCTCATCCTTGCTGATGGAGGAGATGAGACGGAAAAATATGGAGAGACAGAATGGTGATTCCTTGTTTGTAAGAGGACGGTCCCAGAACAGAAACAAAAATAATTCATCGAGTGGGAGATCTAAATCTAGAGGAATATCTAAATCTCCAAGAAAACCTGTAAAGGTGGTGTGCTGGAAATGCGGAAAGGAAGGGCACTACAAAATGGACTGTAAATCTAAAGCTCCTGACAAAGGAAAGGGATCTGATGATGCTCCTTCTGTAGAGTCAAAAACCACCTCAGATGAAGGTGGGGATGTGTACTTGGCTTCTTCAAGTACACATGTAGATCATGAGGCATGATTGATTGACTCAGGTGCATCCTTTCACTTCACTCCCCATAGAGAGTGGTTCTATGAGTATGAGAAATACGATGGTGGTGATGTCTTCTTGGGGGATGACAGGAAGGCTAGAATCATTGGTCGTGGAAAAGTAAAATTGAAGTTGCAAGGTGGAAGGGTTAGAACACTTCCGGTTGTTCTGCATATTCCCACATTGGCTAGAAATCTGATTTCTATAAGCAAGTTGGATGATGCAGGTGTAAAAACAGTGTTCGAGAAGGATACCTACAAAATGGTTCGGGGAGCACTGGTATTGATGTGGGGAGTTCGAATTGAAACTCTGTACAAGATGCAAGGTAGCATTGTTATTGATGGGTGCAACAGTTCTGTGGTTCCTGAAAGTGGAGCAGAAAATCTAATGGTCTCTGGAGAGAAGACCATGTTGTGGCATGAAAGGCTTGGACATGTTGGAGAGAAGGGCCTTCGAATACTTCATGGTAAAGGTATGGTAGAAGGTATGAGTAATAGCTCTCTGGATTTTGATTTCTGTGAAAATTGTGTATATGGGAAGCAAAATCGGGTGAGTTTCCCCTCTGGTAGTAAGAGGGCGAAACAGATATTATAACTTGTGCACAGTGATGTGTTTGGACCTGTGAAGGTTCCGTCACTGGGTAAGTCTGTGTACTATGTATCATTTATAGATGACTTCTCAAGGAATACATGGATATATTTCCTTAAGAAGAAATATGAAGCCTTTGATAGGTTTAAAGAATTTAAGGCTCTCGTGGAAAATCAGATAGAGAAGAAGATAAAGGTGTTGAGGACAGATAATGGTGGAGAGTTTTGCAACAAGGAATTTGAAGAATTCTGTAAGAAGTGTGGTATAGCACGATAGAAAACTACTCCATATACACCTCAGCAAAATGGAGTTGCAGAAAGAATGAATAAGACGTTGATGGAAAGGGAAAGAAGCATGCTCAGTGGTGCTAGGTTAGGACAGGAATTCTGGGCAGAGGCGGTGGATACTGCATGTTACCTGGTCAACAGGTCACCTTCATCAACGTTGGAGGATAAGACTCCACAAGAGGTATGGACTGGTAAGAAACCCTCTCTTTCACATCTGAGGGTATTTGGATGTGATGCATATGTACATGTTCCAAAGGAGAAACGAACCAAGTTGGATAGTAAATCTGAAAAGTGCATCTTTATTGGGTAGAAGGATGGCTTAAAGGATTATAAGCTTTGGAACCCAGTCACACGGAAGGTTTTGTACAGCCAAGATGTGGTGTTCAGAGAGGTAAAATATGTTATTAAACATGAAGTCCAACCAAAGGAACCTGAGAAGATAGATTTTTAGCTTAAGGAGGAAGAATCAGACTCTACAACAGAGGAGGAATCAGAAGATGAAGAGCCACAAACTCTGGGTGTGAGAAGATCAGTTCGAGAAAGAAGGCAGCCAGAAAGGTATAGTCCATCTGCTTTCTGTTCAAATTTTGCTTTATCTATTACTGAGAATAATCCCAGAACTGTGAGGGAAGCAATAGATTCAGAGGATGGCAAACTCTGGAAAGAGGCCATGGTTGATGAAATGGCATCTTTGCACAAAAATGAGGCTTAGGATCTGGTGGAGTTGTCGGCTGGAAGGAAACCCATTGGCAACAAATGGGTGTTCAAGAAGAAGAAAAATGAAAAAGGAAAAGTGGAGAAATACAAAGCTCGGTTGGTAGCAAAAGGTTATTCCCAGGTGCCGGGAATTGATTTTGGTGATATTTTTTCTCCTGTTGCCAAGATAACTTCTATTAGATTACTTTTATCTGTTGTTGCTGCTTTTGATTTTGAGGTATAACAAATGGATGTGAAGACAGCATTTCTTCACGGAGATCTGGAAGAGGAGATCTACATGAAGCAACCTGAAGGCTTTGCGGTGAAGGGTAAGAAAGAACTGGTATGCAAGTTAAAGAAGTCTTTGTATGGGTTAAAACAGTGACCAAGGATGTGGTATCAGAAATTTGATACATTTATACAGGGACTTGGCTTCACCAGAAGCAAGTAGATCATTGTGTGTATTTTAAATTAATTGGTGACCGTTTTATTTATCTAGTCTTGTATGTGGATGATATGTTGCTGGTTGGAAATGACAAAGAAATTATCTAGGATTTGAAGAGCCAATTGTCCTCCAAATTTGACATGAAAGATCTTGGTGCTGCAAACTATATTTTGGGCATGGAAATTAAAAGAGATCATACAAAGAGGAAGCTCTGGTTAAAACAGAGGAAGTATGTCAAGACAATATTACAGAGGTTTAATATGCATGATAGTAAACCGATGAAGGTTCCTATTCCTGTAGGTGTGAGGTTATCTACTGAACAGTCTCCCAAGACACAAGAAGAGGAAGAGGACATGTCCCGTGTTCCATATGCAAGTGCAGTTGGTAGCCTAATGTAAAAAATGGTCTGTACTAGACTAGACATTGCACATGCAGTGCGAGTATTGAGCAGGTTTATGTCAAAACCAGGGAAGGAGCATTGGACAGTAGTGAAGCGGGTTTTCAGGTATTTGCGTGGCACTAGTAATTATGGTTTGTGCTACCAAGAAAGACTAGGATTGGACAGAGTGTTGGATATTCATGGCTTTGTTGATGCAGACTGGGCTGGAGATCTGGATCAGAGAATATCTACAAGTGGGTATGTGTTTAACCTATTTGGAGGTGCAGTCAGTTGGATGAGTAAGAAACAATCTGTAGTGGCACTATCAACTACAGAGGCAGAATACACGGCAGCCACTCATGCAAGCAAGGAAGCAGTTTGGTTGCAAAGATTGTGTTCAAGTATGGGGTTAGTACAGGGAGCTATAAGGATAGACTGTGACAGCCAATGTGCAATTTTCTTGGCAAATAACCCCACATATCATTCAAAGACAAAGCATATTGATGTTTAGTATCACTTTGTGAGGGATATGATAGAATACAAAAAGGTGTTGCTGGTAAAGGTGGAAACTTTGAAGAATACTGCAGATGCATTGAAAAAATCTGTGAGCTCTGAGAAGTTCTCTTGGTGTAGAGGGACAATGGGCATTTCAGGGCTGGAAAAATGACTAAGATCTCTTGTGGCCCCCTGTGGAAAGAAAACAACAAGTGGGAGAATGTTGGGTTGTGTTATATTCTTTCCATGACTAGCCCACGTAGTTAACTAGGGGGTTAGAGGGGGGGCAGAGCCCCCCTTCGTTGCACCGATTGTGTAGCGGGGGGGGGGGGGGGGGGGGGGGGGGGAGGGGGGTCACAGGGGATTTGAGGCATACCCGTAACCCCAATTTATGGGGTCCGAGGCAGCGCCCCATAAAAATTTTGGTTTTGGACCCTATGTTAGGATGGGCAGACCCACCTATGGTTTTGTGCATGATTTTCGCACATGTTTTTGGATGCAATGGCTTTTGGTCCATGGTATTGGACGTGATGGTTTTTCGGCCCATGGTATTGGATGCTTCGGCATGTATAAATATGTATTATAACATTGAAAGGAACATAATGAAAAATCAAGCTGGTAGTCCCGGTTTTGGGATCCCTAGGAAAATCTCTGTGTATATGTGTTTTATGTGTTATGCTCTTACATTGTTTATTTTCTGTGTTTTAGAATTCGTATGCAGGTAATTTTTGTACAGGGTTAAAACCTACAACCCACAACAATCCCTAGTAAGATCCGTGTCTTAGATTGGGGTCATTTGGAGTGGTGGTGTTAATCTTTTCTGAATTGTCTATTTGGTTTTTAATGTCACTATACAACAGAAAACTAAACAAGGGATAAAGAAGTACCAAAATATAGAAAATATGGATATGAAATTTATTCTAATCAAATATGTAATTATATTTTGGTTTTGACCACTGGTTATATATTTATGGGTCAAAATAGCTTGTTGTCCTGTAAAATCAGACTGTAAAGTCTGCATAGAAACACAGGGACATCAATTTGTTATGCCCAAATCAGCCACCCTAGGAGTGCCTAAGCACTCCCAGATTTTGTGTCTAAGGTGGAGGGGCTTGACAATCAAATTTGATGCTTATGAGGCCTCTCCTCAACCTGTAACAACTAAAAAGGTCAATTTCTAGCAAGTTGTAAATTGTTTTTTTCAGAACTTTGGGTGAACCCATCTCGGGCAAAATGTCTCAAGAATTTTCAGATATGAATTTTAACTTTAAATTTACCTGTAAATGAAATAAATTCAACTCTAAATAGTGAAATAAGGGATATTAAGCAAGATAAAGTCAAAGGAGGGATTTTTGAGGTGTAACTTACTTGGAAAAGTACCGAAGCCCCTATCTTTGTTGCAACTCTTGTATGCCACAACCACTAAATCATTGGATTTGCAAACTAAGATAATCAAATTTGACGCTTATGAGGCCTCTCCTCAACCTGTAACAACTAAAAAGGTCAATTTCTAGCAAGTTGTAAATTGTTTTTTTCGGAACTTTGTGTGAACCCATCTCAGGCAAAACGTCTCAAGAATTTTCAGATATGAATTTTAACTTTAAATTTACCTAGAAATGAAATAAATTCAACTCTAAATAGTGAAATAAGGGATATTAAGCAAGGTAAAGTCAAAGGAGGGATTTTTGAGGTGTAACTTACTTGGAAAAGTACTGAAGCCCCTGTCTTTGTTGCAACTCTTGTATGCCACAACCAATAAATCATTGGATTTGCAAACTAATTCAATTAGATAAAAGCACAAAATGTGCCAATAATATTTCTTATACCTATATTTGGTTAGATCTAGAAATTTTGTTCAATTTCCCCAAGGAAATGCTTGCTAACGAGATAAATAAAAGAATAAACCAGCAAGCAATTAAATCCTAAACTAATGCTTAAAATAACTTTTTTTTGAATTTTTGTAGAAAAATGGTTGTTGAATTTATACTTGTGCCCAACTTACCTCACCCTTGTAGTGTTGAGAAATCTAGGGCATTTAAAGTTAACAATTTCTTTGCTTGATAATTGCTTGTGATGCACTTTTACTTCTTAATCTTATATTCTTTTCTTCGTTAGCTTATTAATGTGTTTTTTCATCAAGACAATTACCAATATGCATTAAAGACAAGTGACACAGTATGTAGGCTTCTTCAGCCAAGGCCAAAACCTCTCACCTCTTGAGAGGAAAACCCGATCAAAAATCTTCTTCTAGATCTTCAATTGATAAGTACCAAGACCTTGACATAGACCCTTGACTATAGTATCCTCTCAAGAATCTTGTCAATAACCTTGATGCTCTACCTCTTCCTTCCTTTGCCTTTCTTCTTGATCTAGAACTGCTCCCTTTCGACTCTTTCTAGAGAAATTCGGTCTCTATCATTTTCCATTGCACCTTCACAACTACCCTAGAGAATCTTGGTCTCTATGTCTTCTGTATAGAAACTCGGTCCCTACTTTGATTACCCAAAAGAGTTTTTCCTTTGCTGCCCTTGAAGATTCCTTCCTTCACTATCCCAGAAGAAACTTTTCTGACCTAAC